>CAJQZP010001030.1:5000000-5267500 GCA_907164705.1 Parnassius apollo | reverse complement strand
TCCTCACAGATGACAACGCATCTGCATTTTGATTCGTAATCGAGGATAGATGTAGATGTCTATGGGCCACAGCAACCACTTACCATCATGTGGACTGTGTGCTCGCTTATCACCCTATCCTATAAAAAAAAAGACTTCAGGCGTAAGACCAACTGTGGTATTAGCTTATATGTGTTAACTTATTACGGGAGTGAAATACCGCTAACTTCGTGACTGCGGCTTGCACTGAGAATTTCTTTACAGAAAATCCCAATAGGCATTTGTTTTTGATTCAACCCGGGAATCGAACAAGGCCCCACGCACATGATTAGAAATCGCACTAACGACAATTAGACTAATGGGGCAGACACACAAATATATTTAATTATGTCATATTATGTGCCTTATGCTGGCATTTTTAAACAATCCTCACTGTCATGGTTAACTAATTTTATCATAAAGTTTGGTACATTATGGTAAAAACAGTGAGCCATTTGGCATCTGACACAAGACGGGAAAATCCTATACAAAGGTAGCCAGTTGTAAAATTCGACTCTTAAACAGGAAAAAGCGCGCAATGTGTCTGGTACTGTGATTGCTAAACCGCCTACCAACGTGGCATTTACACAAAAACTTAATTTAAAATCCCAATGTCCAACAGTGGACAGTAAGTTTATTGTGAACATCAAAGATATTAAGAAAACGATATACCTAAAGGATCATCTGGTTGCAACTGCTTAGAGCTCTTCATGGAGGACAGTGGCAAGAAATCATACAAAGCATCGCCTAATGGATCCAACTGGTTTGCTATCACTATGGGCTCTTCTTGTTGAGAGTTCTGTTCCACTACACCGGCTAACATGTTCGCGTAGTATAGTATCTGTAGAAAGGTATTTTAATTGTTTATTTTGGAATAAGTATTAAATATTGTCTGAATGAATATACAGGTTTGTGGCTGATCATACAATAACCTGATTACTGGTGTGATAAAGTATTATAAAATAGTTAATTTTGACATTATGTTAAAAAAAAGGTAAATTTTCAAACAACATAAATATATTATTTTAAACCAATTATAATTATAAATATCATATATTTTCAGTACATTATCCTATCTACCTTCAACCAATGAAAAGTTAATTTACATTTGATTATTTTTTGTATGATGAAAATACGCCAAATAAAGTATGCATACACTAAATATTGTGTTGTGTAAAAGTTTAAGTAGAGGGAGAAGTAGAGGGATTCCACAACTTTTTCTGTTACCAGGGCGACGCTACATATAAATGAGATGAAATAGTTGACAGATTTAATGAAGGGAAAGTTAAACTGTTAGAGGAATATATAAAAGTTAATGTTTCTTTCTGAAATATTTGTTATATTTTACATTCATTAGATTAAAAGTGGATATAATGGATATTCCTAAATATAAAATAATTAAAAAAGGTAAAAGATGTGAAAATTATAAAGCAACCATCGACGCTTCAATCAATCAATCTATTCTTTATTGTACATCATTATAACGTACATACACATTAGAACGAGACAAAGTTAAATATGTAGTACCCGGATGACCGAGCTTTGCTCGGTTTTTTTAAGTTACATTTATATACAAATTACATGAATAATAGTTTTTGATCTTATTGACATAATAGAAAAAACTGAACTGGTTATTTGAATAAAATAAAATTATACAATACAATAAAATTTTCGTATTTTTAAAAAATCCTAAAAAAGGGCTCGAAATAATAGATTTTCTCACAAAAGAAGGGAAATTGAAAAAAAAAAACGGGACGCGAACCACGGAACTCCGATATCACGCCCGAACAACATCCCATCTGAGCTATTATGATCGTTGTTAAGCTGTCAAAATTTACCTTCTTATATTGTAGCAGTTTTTTATTGCCTGAAAACACGGACAAAAGGACATTTTCTAAAAATAAATCCTAGCTAGATCGATTTATTGCCCCCCGAAACTCCCTGGACACAAAATTTTATAAAAATCGTTGGAGCCGTTTCCGAGATTCCGATTATATATATATATATATATATATATATATATATATATATATACACACAAGAATTGCTCGTTTAAAGGTATAGGATATAGAAAGAATAACAGGCGGTCTTATTGCTCTGGAAGTGCAACCAAACCTTGGTTAGCAAAGAACTGTTATTTACAGCGAATCGCAGAGGGAAGGTGTACATGATTTTGAAAATATTATAAACATATAAATAGAGACAAGATGATGATGGTTGTGGATAGGTAGAATAGATACAATTATGGACGGGAATTATGATGGAAATTATGATATTAGACTTCCAAGTAATAAGTTTTGAGTAGATTATTGAATTAAAAAAGGGACTAAGCATGTCGAATATATTTCTATAGCAAGGAGTTCCACAAGCGTACAACTGTAACCGATTACAGTACAGCTGTAAAATGATTTATCGAAGAAAGAGAATGAATGTACTGGAATACGAACCAAAAAATTGTTAGTGGAACGTAGATGATGATCATGAGAGGAGAAAATTAATTCAAAGCGGTCTAACGTGGAATGAAGGGATTGAACAGTATGCTGTATAAAGCAGAAAGGATGTGAGTACTCCTGCGAAGGCGATTCAGCTGCCACTTGAGACGTTTACGAAATTCTGAAACGTAATCATATTTACGGAGTCGAAATACTAATCGTAAGCATAAATTTAGAATTCGCTCAAGTTTATTTAACTACGCTTCCATAACGTCTAGATAACAAAAATCAGCATAGTCAGGAATAGACAGAAGTAGGGATTGAGCAAGCGCAACTTTAGTGGGGGTAGAGAGAAAATTTCTAAGTCTCCGCGCTTAGCGCTGCGAGGCGTTGTCTTGTGTAAATACATACACTAGAAAAAAACTTTTATTCGAAACTTAACTTTACTTGTGTAACAAAAAACATCACCTGAGTCGTAATTAGCGACGCCTAGTGAGCGGAAAACATAACATAATTATTAGCTCCCACTGTAATTCCAGGAACATCTTGCTTGCGTTAAGAATTAATCAAAAAGTACATGAAGTTGTAAACATTGATTACCTTCATAAGCTTTGTAGCCCTTGTCACACTCTCATCATCTTGGACTTGATAATGCCTTGTATAGTTAGTGGATATGATTCTGAGAGTTATGAGCTGATGCAATGTGTCCAGGATATGGCGTAAACTCTCTTTGCACTGTTGTGCCCACACCCGCGCCAGTCTTGCTTGAGCTGAAATGAAATAAGTAGAAATAGTAATTTTCAAAATCCATTATGACTCATCTACATAGTATTATATTAATAAAATTTTATGATAACGCAGGTTTGAAACCAAAAAGTGCTCACTACTGCATTGATTTAATGAATGACGGTGTGGCGCGAGTATACAACAGGGATTTGATTTAAACAAGTCATAGAAGACTAAAGTAATCAAATCAAAAGAAAGCTAAAACAAACAAAGAATCTGTAACAACGAGAACAATACTAATAGGAGGAAAGAACCCTCCATGGGTTCTTTCTAGTTTTTAGTATTTTAGTTTACTCGTAAATGCATCCCAAGTGAAATTTGTTAATATTATAATATCGCCAGGGACAAAAAGCACTTATGAAAAATAGAAATTAAATTTATTACCTATGGCCTAAAACATTAGGTATTAAATACACATGTAATTACGAGTGCAACGCGTGCACATTTCTTTTGCTTTTGTTGTTGTTGTGTTTGTCGAGAAATTTTAAAATCAGGCTCATTTAAAACCGAGTTTTAACTTGTGTCATAAATATTTGATAAAAAGTTAATTAATAGAATCAGGCGTTACTTTGCGAAATACATTATATTAAAGTTATAGTATTTTCTTATTATACATTAAAGGTAACAAACGAGCATACAATCCACCTGATTGTAAGTAGATGCTGTGGCCCATAAACATTTGCATCTATCCTCAACTAAGAATCAAAATGGAGATGCATTATCATCCCTCAGGACTAAGGAATGCCTCGATAATATTGTTCTAAAAATTGTTTGATACCACAGAAATCTAAACAATAAGGCAATAGAAATGCCTTATACTGTCTTTTAATATCAGGACACGTGTCGCCGGTTCGCAGCTCCCACACATAGACAAACAATAAATACACAATTACGCCCACACACGTCTCTAGCATTCATGCAACAAAGATTAAACTATAAACTATTTCGTTAAGGAATATTTTATAAAAACGGTCCAATAATTAACTTGTGCAAAAAAAAGAGAATGACATTGCGCGCTCACTCTCACTTGGGCATAGTGAAGCGCAACGCACGTTTCGATGATTTTCTATTGAGCGTCGTTGATCGTCCAGAAGTCTCACACCAAGATATAACTAATTAACTGAAAATGTCTCAGTAATAGACGCTTTTAGTATTAGCTTTAGCTTCTAGACGCTTTATAATTAGAGAAAAGGGGATATAATAAAACGTTAAGGATAAGTATATCCATTTATCTTTAATATCTGGATCTTTTGGAAACCAGGAATAATAGCATTTTATTAAATAAACAGATTTATAAATAAAATGAATACAACATTATAGAACAGCAAATAAATAAATTATATATGTATGGGTGACATATTTATCATTTTTATTATAGTCAACCAAATCTAAGAAATACATTTTGACAGCTGTGAGACTTATTGCACCAAGCATGCCAACCAAAAAATGGGAACGCACAATATTCGATTCTTAATAAAATCGATATACGATTGTTTAGAGTTGGTAATAATTTACAATTTGGTTTGAATAATACCAGAATAAATTCATCATCATCATCATTATTGCAGCCCTTCACAAGTCCACTGCCGAACATAGGCCTCCCCCAAGTAATGCCACAAAGCACGGTCCTGAGCCACCTGCATCCATCGACTTCCTGCATGTCTTACCAGGTCGTCACTCCATCTAGTGGGGGGTCGCCCTACACTACGCCTACCGGTACGAGGCTGCCACTCGAGAACCTTTCTTCCCCATCGGTTATCGGTTCTTCGAGCTATATGGCCGGGCCATTGCCACTTCAGCTTACTAATCCGTTGGGCTATGTCGATCACTCTGGTTTTACAGAATAAATTAAAAACGGATAATTTAAAACACAATATTTATCAGTTTCTTCGTATTTGTTGTTACTGCTTATTTCTAGAGGCAAAGTTATAAAAATTTAACATTGAAACTAGTTTAAAAATAAATATATTAAATCACTTTCAGTACAACTAGCTGAGCTGTAGTTGTTTAGATTAATTATTATATGATTTTTAATAATGCAGTCAAAATTAATGTCTCTTTCAAAGTCATCTATAATCAATTTTTTTTTCTACAACTTTTGCCCAATCAACCTTTGTAACATGGGCACATGCTTCAATGAATATAAAAGAAATAATCCAAAAAGTAAAAGTAGAGTCACAAAATAAGAAAAACACAAAATCACAAAATTACGCACAGTAACGTCGAGGCCCCATTAGTGCGTTGCGCTGCGTTGCGTCGCGTCATCGCAACGGAACAACTCATTGTATGACACAGAGCCACACCTGTGTTGCGTTGACGCTGCGCCAACGCAACGCAAGAGGGTATGCACGCCGACGCAGCTGCGTCTCAGTTCAGCCTTTGCAATGGATAGATACAAACGTGTTCTTTTGTTGCTTTTATTACGGCACCGCCGAAATAAACGTAGAAATCATAGAAGATTCGGGATATCTCCTTTGATAGCATTAAGAAATGGTGATGGTCAATTTTTTATGCAGGAATATAGAGAGTTGTTATTAGATGAAAAGACTTTTTTCAATTTTTTTTTGAAAGAGTGTGGCCAGCTTTAATAATTTGGTTGAAACCTTAAAACCACATATAAAAAAGCAGTATACCAAATTCAGGAACCCTTTAGAACCAATTGAAATTATTAGTATTACATTGAGGTAAGTAATTCAAATATCATAATACTCGTAATGTTAATCAGTTATTAATTTATTATCTTTAAAAACAGTTTAATTTAAGTATTTCTATTAGGCAACAAAGCAAAGTTATAATCTTCTTCTTGACTATCATCAGTAAAATTATTAATCGTAGTGTTGGTTGAGTAGGTAGCTTCGAATTCATCTGTTCGATACGACGATGGCGATGGTGACTGGGCATGTTGTCCAGTTTGATATCCGCGTGTGGGGGATCTGTTCAGTTTGATATCCTTTTGGCGCTGGTGTGTTTCGTTATTTTTTTTTTTATGTTGCTCTTAGGGGACCTGGGGGTAACGAGGACATTTCTTTTGTAGGAAATGGAGAAGATGATGCTGTGTTTTCATTTCGTTCCGTTTCTTCAGGCACCATTTCAAGGCTACTGTCAGTTTTATTTTGGGCAACTTTCATCAAAAACAGCAACTGATACTGATACTACAACTTGTAATAATGATATTTTTTCAATTGTTTTGCCCCTGATCCAGACGAACTGTTTTCTTTTATTTTTTTTACGTATCGAAAAAAGTTGTCCTTCACGCTTCTCCATTTTTTCACAACCTCGTTACCTGCAAAGAAAGAAAAAAATGTGAAAGTACCTAGTTAGGTACTTACACATTTTTTTCTTGTTTGTCTACACTGACCAATCTAAATGGGCCACCCTGTTTATTTTTTGTGTTTCTATTTCAGGTACTTAGGCAGCGGAAATTCGATAAACGACTTGCATTTCAAATTTAAACGTGGAAGAGCAACAATTTCTAGAACTATTTCGTCAGTTTGTCAAGCTATATGGAAATATGTTCGACCACAGTACATAGAAGAGATCACAGTAGAAAAACTACAAAATATTGCATTAGATTTTGATCTCAAAGCTAACTTTCCTCATTGCTTCGGGGCAATTGATGGGAAACATATACGTTTAATAAAACCAGACAAAAGTGGCTCTCTGTTTTATAATTATAAAAATTATTTTTCAATTGTTTTGCTGGCGGTTGTTGACTCAAATTATAAGTTTGTTTTTGTCGACGTGGGTGCATATGGTAAGGAAAGTGATTCTACTATTTTTAGAAATTCGACACTGTACAAGATTTTAATGAGAAATGAATTACCATTGCCTGATCCTCAACCACTTGGAAATGATCGTAATAACGAGCCACCAATCCCTTATGTACTCGTCGGTGATGAAGCTTTTGGTTTAAGTAAGCATGTTATGCGCCCATACGGCGGATCCAATCTCAATGTGAAACAAAGAGTTTATGATTATCGCCTTAGCAGAGCTCGTAGATACGTGGAGGTCATGGCAAATAAATGGCGCATTTTACATAGGCCAATTGATACGTCATATGATTTAACTATTAATATTGCGAAAGCATGTTGTGTTTTACACAATTTTGTTATACAACACGATGGGTTAAAACAACTAGACGATATGGCAATAAGTAGGTTCCCACAATTGAGACCCCATAGTAATGAAGAATCATTAGCCGAAAATTTTATCAGAGATAAATTTGCTAATTACTTTATGAGTCCAGAAGGGGCTTTACCATGGCAGTTGAAAAAGATATATATTAACTTATGTATTGAATTTACAAATAATATAATAAATAACAACTCACCAATCTTGTTCTTTTTTTGATCCTCAAACTCCTCGTAATCTTGAAATATTTTTTTACAAACAGCTACCCATTCATTCGCTTTACGAAATTTATCACTGTAATGTTCGTGTGATTTATCCATATAATGGGTCTTTCTTGGACCAAGGATATGAGAAAATCTATATCAATATCCTGCTCACTCATGGTAAGATAAAAAATGTCGTTACGCTCGTCTAGCTTCCTCCTCTAGCAGTGCATCACTGTCCGTCGTCGCAGCGGAGCTCCGACAACGCAGGGCATCACCCTCCCTCCCGCTTCGTCTCTTGTCCGTCGATCCGTTGAAACGTCGCGCGCGACGACGCAACGGTCTAATGGGGCATGTCATAAAAAATGTATGGAAAACGACGCAGCGATGACGCAGCGACGACGCTGCGACGACGCAACGCAGCGCAACGCACTAATGGGGCCTCGCTCTAAGCTCCCGAAATGGCGGGAGATTGAAATTACGTAGTGGTTTTTCAGCGCGGCCTTGTATATGAATTTTTTTGCCTACACAAATTTACGTTTACAAAATAAAAAAATAAACTTGTTTTATTCATGGGCCATCTAATTTAAGGAAATTTAAAAATAAAAATTTAATTGAACAAATAATACATTAAAAAAATTAATGATTCGTTTATTTGAATATTTTTACGGATTATTCGAATATATTAGCCGATTATTCGCATAACAATACATTTTAATCCTTCAAATACTACGCGGTAACGTTCATAGCGACATGTCATTGAAACGACGTCAAGTAAAAAAGTTGATACTGGTTATTTATTTTAATATGTTGTGAATTCAGTGGATTTGGGTTCTTTGTTGAAAAATGACGAAGCCCAAAGTTGACAAATGTTAGTTTATTCAGCAGAGTTTCAAAAGGTACCTGTTAATATTTTAATAAAGAGAAATATTCAAGACTTTATACAAAAGCAATTTGTTCGTTTATTTACAATTATTACATGTTCTGTGGAAGAAATGTATTAACAAAGTTTAGCACGTGGCGACTAATTTTGAGTGCAAAATTACAGCTTAAATTGATACAAAATGAACATACCTTTTGAACGCTTTGATAATACTTGTTTTGTTGAACAAAACTATTGACAAACAATCAACGGATTGTTGTTCAATACTTTACGATTTTCAGAATTACAATTTGGAGCACGTTTGCCTTTCGCCATCAAGTTTCGCTTTTTCCATAGAGTAGAGTAATATATGGCTTTGTCTCATGAAGTTATCAAAAAGTAGGCTTGCCAACTTAATTACACAAAATATGAGAATACATTATTGCCAACTTAGACTCTATATAAAACGAAAATAAAGTGTGAAGGAGGATAGGATCAAAGTTGGTCTAGGTCAGGTCAGCTGTCAATTGATCAATTCTCAACATAATATTTTGCTTTGTTTGAAAGATTAGAATTTAAATTAGTGATAAAAAAACTATACACGTTGTAATGAAGTATAGATAACTTCATAATTCTTCGGATTTACGTAAAAGGTTATTTTAAATCGTGTGAGTACGCTTGTGTAAAGTTATTGTGGAATGATTAATGTGAAACGTCAAAAGTGATTTCTTAGATTTGGTTGACTACAGTTTTAAAGATTTGTAACAGACTTTCCATTGTTTGTTATTTTTCAGTTACCAGGCTTCTTACAGATCGAATTTAGTCTACTATACTTACAACATAATTACTTATCCTTACAATATATTAAAATTGCATAAAAAATTATTAAGTAATTTAAAAGTACGAACAAACAGACAATTGCTGATAAACGGCTGACGGTATAAAATATTTAGAAAGAAAAAATAGAGAAGGTATAAATAAATATTTAACGAAAAATCATTTTTCATTCCCATTTCGGTAAAACTAGGTAAACCAAACGTAATAAATTGTCGATATAAAATAGTAGTGTCACGTAACTGAGTCGCGTTCGACTCCTGCGGCCGTGTTCTAAAAAATTTACGTACCTACGCAACAATTTTGTTTATTGCCTATACTATAAATCCATCGCTGCTTTTAGCTGTCGTAGATATGAACTAGCTTAAGAATTAATGGATTTTAAAATATGAAAACAATTACATTTTCGGAGACAATCGTAGTACTGGAGGTGAATAATTTTATGTAAGTATATTTCATTTAAAACAACATTATTTAAAACACTAAGTACTTATTTATGAAATGTTATCCCTTATATTAGAAAATTTGCGAGTTGTGGAAGAATTTCGGTAGTTGGATATACTTCAAAACATCATTTTTACGTCTCTGCGTCCGAAAAAAAACTGGTGACTGAAACAAACGCTCTTCACGCGCTTGTGGCCTACAAGTCACATGTGCGGCGAACAAGGTCATGCGCTTTTACGACTTCTATAACCTTATTATTTAGATTTCTGTGTGATACATTTCTAAGCATGTCTCTGTCACTTTTTACTAAATTAAATGCGTCCATTTTGGGCTGTTTTAAATCAGTCACAATTTTTCCTTCTTTTGTACACACTTATCGTTTTGGCATGACAGCGAAACCGGAACTGGCCATGATCAAGTAACCATCACAATATGTACGTAATATTGAATCAGCGCTAGAATCTTGAGAGTAGGGATATCATTTGTGCGTAACGATTGTTTGTGTATTCTTCTGCATATATTCGCTTCGCAACTTCTATATCAATCGCTTTTAATAGCTTTATTTATTTTTGTTTTTATTGATAATTCAATTCTATACCATACCAATAAAAAATATCTTCGCCATAGGTTTCTCTCTTTCGTTCATCCATTACACCCCTTTTACCCCTCACGGTAAAAGTCATTTAGTATATTATTTCTTTTTTTATACTGGTATTCTGCGTAGCCACTGCCACCACCTCACACACACACACACACACACACACACACACGCACGCGCACGCACGCACGCACGTACGCACACACGGACACACGCACACACGCACACGCACACACACACACGCATACACACGCACGCACACGCACGCACACGCACACGCACGCACACGCACACGCACACACGCACACACGCGCACACACGCGCACACGCGCACACACGCACACACGCGCACACACGCACACACGCACACACGCACACACGCACCACGCACCACGCACACACACACACACACGCACGCACGCACGCACACGCACGCACGCGCGCACGCACGCACGCACACGCGCACGCACGCGCACACGCACGCGACGCACGCACGCACGCACGCACGCACGCACGCACGCACGCACGCACACACACACACACACACACACACACACACACACACACACACAGGGACGCATACGCACGCATGCGCACGCGCACGCGCACACACACACACACACACACCACACACACACACACACACACACACACACACACACACACACACATACACACACGCACACGCACGCACGCGCCGCACAGCACGCACGCACACACACACACACACGTACACGCGCGCACGCACGCACGCACGCACGCATGCACGCTCACGCGCACAAACAGGGACGCAGACTTTTCCCTTATCACACATTTCTCACTTTGTAATTCAGAGTCAGCCCTAACATACTTTTTAATGAAAGCATTCATACAGCATTATTTTTACCTTCAAGCTTCTTGAGCCACACACAGCTTTCATGAACACACGATAAGATAAGGACTAATACATCATTGTGAATTGCCATACATGCCTTTATTGACACATTCTGACTTCCCACAATAGAATCAAGAGCATATTAATAAATAACAAAATATCAGATCAGCAGTATTTTTAAATCTTGTGAGCATTGAATTTAAAATCATGTTACGAGTTAGTTTGTACATTTCAAATTGAGTATCATTAAATTTATTTTTTTAAATATCTACCTTTAACGGGCAAATGCTCAGCAGCGAGACAGAGTGTGGGTAAAGCTATTTCCAGGTAATCACTGCAGCCAAGATCAGGCACTTCAAAGGCTATCACAAAACAATTCACCACATCCTCCATGCTCATCTTTTGATTTATCCTCAGGTCTATCATCAGGTGTTCGGCTAACGTTGTGAGTGCCGTGACTAGCGCCGAGCTGTAGTAATCTGATGGCACCTATAATTAAATTTTAACTTTGTAAATAAAATCAATACACAAGTTATAACTGTACTTGGGAAGCGAAGTTAACAAATTGCTCCATAACTCTCTCAGAAATAAGAAGAGGCCTGTATCCGGCGTACACATTACACAGGCTGTAACTAACATATTATAACTGTTATTTACAAGATGGTTGCTATGTCAAAATCAAGTATGTTACCATACAAACATGTTGTTTTTTGATGAAGGCCTTCCACCAACGGACGGACCACGGAACGGAATCAAAGGCATTTAATTATACCCATTATATGTATATATATATGAATAACTCGACGTTTTAAATCTCGACGATTCTGTTGGCCATACAAATAATTTTTCCTGGTCTGAATGTTTTTCCTTGTGCAATTAATTTACGTGAACTGATTTCTTATATTTAAGCGAATGCTACACATTAAACTAATTTTAAGGATTTTATCGCGTTTAATTTTAACCCATGGTCATAGGGAGACAGGTGTTTGACGTCCTGGTGTTATAGCTAACACAAGCTACCTTCAACTTTTAAATATTAAACTTTGGTCCGATCTACACAGAATGAGCTTACAGTATCTTGAAGTGTCTTCTTGAATATGCTTGGGTTTAAATATTTAATTTTATTATTATAGGATCCCAAGTAGACGGTGGCACCCAAATTAACAAACACAAACAACTCAAAGGCAAATTAGGAGATTTTTAATTTCAATAACCTCGCGAATCCTTGATAGGAATCGGTGTTCCGAAAAATTCACCATTTAAAACCCCCGAAACGACGTGAATTAAAATTAAAATTAAACGCGATAAAATCCGTAAAATTAGTTTCATTTAATTATGTAAACAGCCATAACGATACACGAGAAACATTAGAAAGTGAGCAACATTAGAAAATACAAATGTCAAACTATATAAGACTTCAATTCTCAAGATTTTTAGGGGGAATTTTGAGAACTTAAAATGTATTGACGGACTTACTTTTGCAAGATACTGAAATGCTCTATGACATGACGCCACATCTAAACCGGGTCCAGTTACACTGTCAATGTCTTTATCTGGATCACTTGTCGAACACATGGCTTTCGACTCCTTATCTGCAAATCGTATTTTAGTGATATTGAGCAAGCATTAGCTGACTGTAACAATTTACTATGTAAACTTTTTTAAGGTATCAGTTTATATTGATAGTTTTAAATACCTCTTTTATATTCTAACCAATACTACATTTTTAACAACTATCAAAATTTTAGTAATAACGACTTTGCGTCATAATTCATAAAGCAAAGTTCGTTATTTCGACCACCAAATACCACCGCTCTTCTGCTCCACGCCTCCAGAGTAGTGCAACCATGGAGGACGGAATTAAAGAGATTCTGAAGGACTTCAAGTACCGGTTTTCCACCCGCGGAATTCCGTTTTTAAAGTGCTGGAGAGCCATTCTAATCTCGCTCAGACTGACATCCGGGACATCATCGGAATAGTGTCGGATAAGACTTGCTCTTGGATCGTTACTAACACTTGAGTGTGGCTCCAACGATGACGTGTACTGCCAGTACCGCTGTGCAGTGTAGCTGCCCATAGAACCTCTCAATCTCACTCAAAATCTCAAGTGTCCCGGAAACGATGCTGCCGCACTCGGTCTTCAGCTTTGATTGTTGGCTCTTTCTGGCAGACAGATCTCTGGCAAAGACTTTGGAGCCCTAGTTCCGCTCAATCGCTTCTTCAATACGAGCTGTATTGAAGTTTCGTATGTCCCGTCGCATGTATTTCTGAGAGAGAGGTCTGTCTGTTCATTTGCCTGTATGCTGTCAAATCTGCTGAAGACTGCAGCTTCATTTCCCGGCTAACAGCCATGAGATTAAGAGAGTGATCGGAGAGTTTTTGTGTTCTTCTGCAGCGGGTCTTGCAGAACTTAGCTCCGTCGACATAGACATTTTCCACATGCTTCATTCATATCGTCG
Organism: Parnassius apollo; assembly: GCA_907164705.1. NCBI lineage: Eukaryota > Metazoa > Arthropoda > Insecta > Lepidoptera > Papilionidae > Parnassius > Parnassius apollo. The sequence continues at coordinate 5,253,859 of CAJQZP010001030.1, read as the reverse complement.
ACTGTATTGCAGCCTTCTAGACACTGAAAACGGTTTTGTAATTCAAGCTGAACGTTTTCGGGACCCTGGATTAGTGCACGAGGGGGACGGAGCGTTGACTTCTTTAGACGGGACCTCTCTAACTTAACTTTAAGGTTCAGTGTGCCTCCAACCATTCGGTGATCGCTGCCAGTTTTATGCCTCGCGGTCACTGAGACATCACTGAACAGCTGGCGTCTGGTCGTCATAATGAAGTCAATCTCATTTTTTGTCGAATCGTCGGGGCTCGACCAAGTCCACTTCCTGTGGGACCGCTTCTGGACGAAGTTCATAATAAAGAGTCCCTCTCTCCATGAAGTCGGCCAGCTGCTGGGCCCTTGGGTTCCGTTGCCCTAATCCAAATTTCTCTACCTTCAGCTCACCGCTTTTTCTTGTGCCTAGTTTTGCGTTGAAGTCTCACCATCAACACCGTATAGTGGGTTTTGGAGGAATGCACGTTCTAAAGATGTCCTCATACATTTCCTCCCCCTCCTCGTCGGGATGTGCCGAAGTTGGTGCGTAAACCTATATAACCTTCAGCGAATACTATTTAGTGATTCAGAGTATCAGGTACGCAACCCTCGTCGATACACTCCCAATCTTTACAACGTCGTTGACGGGAGACTTGTGGACAATAATTCCGACACTTCCTTGGGACAGATTGTCGCCCTCCCGGTGATAGAACAAGTTGCCGGATTCGAGAATTACCGTGTCCTCCCCCTCTTTTCGGACCTCGGATAATCGTATAATATGCCAGCGCAACTTGTCTACCTCTTTAGTTTAGTTTAGTTTAGTTTGCGACGGGCTGTTTTCCGCAACTCCACGTCTATGCGCGTATTTTGCGTGTGGGCAGGAATAATGTGATTATTCGAGCCATGAGATCTCCCCGAAGAAGCTCAACAGTCCCTTGATGTTGCATGCAACTTCGGGGAGTGATCCCGGCGTGCCGAGATGTTTAGCCCTGTACGTAGCGACCTCCGGACATTTCAGTAGCACGTGGGCCGCCGTTTCTTCCTCCCCCATACATGCTCTGCACAGGGGACTATCTGTAACACCTATAGTAAATAAATGTTTGTTAAAGGTGCCGTGTCCTGTGATAGCACTTGTTACTATCCTGATCTGCGGCTTGTTCAGTCTCATTAAAACTTTGGTTAAGCGACTGTTTATTACAGGTAGGGCCTCCCTAGCTTGTCTACAGTCTACTAGATTTTTCCAAAGCTGAGCGTGTTGATTAGTGAAGTGTCTACGTACCATCGAACGAATGTTACCAAAGGGGATTGGTATGATTGGTTCCGGCCCTATAGTGGCCAGAGCCGATCCTCTTCTGGCCAGTTCGTCCGCTGCATTGTTGCCTCTGGATCCACTGTGTCCCTTTATCCATTGCAGAGTCACATTGTTGTTTTTACATACCTCATTTAATCGTTGATGGCATTCATATACTAGTCCCGAGTTCACCCCATTGCAACTCAGAGCTTGTAGTACCGCCCTACTGTCGGTCAGTATTCTGATGGGGAAGTCATTTAACCTTCCTAGCATCTATTGCTATGGCCGCTTGAATGAAACCCATACATTCCGCCTGAAAGACCGTGTTATAGGTACCCAGCGGTGTGCATATGTGAATATTGAGGTCTTCAGAGAAAGCTCCAGAACCTACACCTTCATTTGTTTTAGAACCATCGGTGAAAACTCTAAGCTCTTTTGGGCTTAATCCTTCCGGCTGGCTGTTTTCATTTAATTGTATCTTGTATTTCTTATCGAAAACAAATTGTTTAGGAATCCTATCGTATTTGGCTTGTAGGATAGGAATTTCTGAGTGAATTCTATCAATTATGCCTGTATAGTGAGGGACACTATTCTTACTCCAAAGATTTAGGGTCTTGAGTCTGATGGCAGCTAAAGTCGCTTCTTGTTGTATATGTAGATGAAGCGGAGTTAGCTCCAGCATCGCTTCCAAGGCTGCTGTTGGCGTAGTTCTTGTGCAGCCTGTGGCAGCCATACATGCCAGTCTCTGGTAGCGCTGAAGCTTCTTAATTGTGGTGGCTTCATTTGTCTTGGTCCACCATACCAGAGCGCCGTATGTGATCATGGGCCGAATTACAGTTTTGTAAAGCCACAGTATGATTTTTGGAGTCAGTCCCCATCTTTTGCTAATCATGTTTCTGCATTGCCAGAAAGTTATACTAGCTTTGTTGATTTTGTTTTCTATGTGTTTATTCCAGTTAAGTTTGCTGTCCAAGGTAAGACCTAAATATTTTACCTCAGAGGATAGCTGGAGTTTTGTGCTGAAAAGACTTGGAAGATGATAGTTATTCAGCATTTGTTTTTGTGTGAACATTACTAAAACCGTTTTATTTGGGTTGACGGTTAAGTCGTATTCCATGCACCATCTCTCCACTATACGGAGAGCCGCTTGGGTTAGGTCGCACACTATGCTTGCTGTCTTTCCCGAGACCAGTATTGTCAGATCATCAGCATAACCTACTGTATAGTAGTGATTAGTATTTAATTTGCTGATGAGTTAGCATTAATGACCATATTCCACAGGAGAGGTGAGAGAACCCCACCCTGCGGGCAGCCTTTCTTAATTAGGATTGGTTGAGATTCACCAGCAATTTTTATTATTCGTGTACTGAGCATGCAAACTATCCAGTCGATCAGTGCCGGTTCAACTTTATGTCTACTGAGTGCACCTTTTATGCTGGAGAAGTTCGTTCTCTCAAAAGCACTATATCTATGAAGTTCTATATCTATGAAGGAACCTAGACATATTTCTTTGTTTTGGATGGCCTCTTCAATCTTTGTAATTACCTGATGAAGTGCCGATTCCGTTGATTTGCCTAGACTGTAGGCGTGTTGCTTGTCGTGTAGTTAAGTTCATTAGCGCCGACCCACTTAATTCCCTTTCACACATCCTCTCCATCGTCTTTAGGAGAAAGGATGTGAGGCTAATGGGCCTGTAGGATTTAGGGTCAGTGTAATCGCTCTTACCTGGTTTGGGTATAAATGTGACTTTCACTTCCCTCCATCCCCTAGGAACATATTTAAGAGCCAGACAGGCTCTCATTATGGCAACAAGTCTGACTATTAGGGCTTTACCCCCCCCCCCCCCACTGTAGGAGTGCCGGGAATATGCCGTCAGGTCCTGCCGCCTTATAGGGGAGGAAACTGTGAATGGCCCAATGGATTTTGGCCATCGTTACCACTCTCTGTGCTAAATTCCAGTCTTCTACTGTTGGTGTCGGTATGTCGTCATGCCGGTTTGCCTCCTGGGTTACGCAGCAACCTGGGAAGTGCGTTCAATTAGGATGCGTTGGGCTTCATCCGGCGATGTTGAGTAGCTACCGTCGGGTTTCTTTAGAGACATGGATCCCGACGTGTTCTGTTTAGCTAGAATATTCCTTATCCTATTTGCTTGTTCGCAAGTTTCTATGTTGCCACAGAATTTACGCCACCCAGTCGAGCGTCGATACGTCTACCTCTTTTCCCAGCTCTAGGATCTTCTCGTCAGTCCTCAGGGTGCGTGCGTTATATGTTAGCAGGTCGTGTCAACGTTAGGTGGCAACCGAACCCCCACCGGAGATTCTTAGCACCCATTCCCCCGCCGTTAATATGGTCGCCACCGTAACCAGCAATAACGGGGCCGCCGGGGACTGAGGGCCGTTTGTTTATGCTCATGGGGGGATGTTTGCCTTAGTTGCCGCGCTTGGCGAGCGGGTTCCCAACCGTTATTGCTTTTATCAGGAAGATGCTGCTGCCCATCTCCTACCTGTCTCCCTCTGTCGCCTCTTACGATACCCACGGGAAGATATGGGACAGTTGATATTCTCAACCGCCACTACACGGCCTTGTCATTGTTGTTGATACCAAATTTATTCCATTGAAACATCTTCCAAAGCAGAGATGAAGTTTTGGGGAAATAATATCAGCCTATCTTACACCTCCCTGTAGTTGAATGGTTTCTTACTTTGGTTCTGTACTTAGATAAAACTGTAGTTTTACTGTATGAACATTTCAGTATTTCAACTTGCACTTTGCACTGCGGAAGGCACTGTAGCACTGCCCAAATTTTGATGTAGTCAAAGGCTTTTCATAGTGCACATAAACCAATTACAGATGGTATAAAAATTAACACATGTGAAATATTTATATAATACAAATGTTCATTTATTCATGACACTATTATACTTATTTGAATGAAGAAAATATTATGTTGTATGCTATGTCCACTGACCTCTATATATACAAGTATGCTGGACTGGCTATACCATACAAAATGTATTTGCCGATTTGAAGCGCCACCATTTCTCATTCCGGGAACTAAACTTGACATAATATGCCAAAATCTGTTGTCTTATTTAAATATTATCTCTGTATTTGAAATTTTTAAAGTAAAAAAACGAAAGTATTTTATGTGGTATGATTGTGAATAATGTTAGTTACATGATATGAATTATTTTTAATAATAATGAGTGTGCGTAATATGTAAAACTTGTTACTAAAAGAAAAGTGGTATAAAATTCTACAAGTAAGTGAATTTACAGCCTAATATTAAACAAATTAAAGCTACTTGATAATATAGGTATTGTAAAAATTTGTTACAAATCTTAATATCGTAATTACCAACATATTTGGCTTTATATTACTGACTTTTGATAAACAACAAAATTCTATAGGTTGGTCAAATTCCCTGTCTATAATACTTATCAATGTTCTTTTCTACCCATATCTGTTAACAACCAAAGTCGCCAACAGCACATAATTATCAGATTTTTATTAATTAACAGGTTTCCAACTGAAGCTAGACTAAAATTATGGCTTAAAAGCATAAATATCTTGAATTGGCGTCCAAAACAAAATTACCATCCTTGTTCTAAACATTTCACAGATGACTGTTTTATTAGACATGAAAAACGTACCACTTTGAAAAAATGCAGTATACCGACAATGTTTTCTGGTAGTACCAGTAAGTATAAAAATATTAGATTATTATATCGAATGTTTTTATTTCTTCTCTTCTTATTTTCTCTCAAACTCAAGGGCCATAGCCAAGTGTTGAAAAGTCGCCTGATGATGACTTTGTATTTACAAGACGTAAATTTGTTAAATCTGTTTAAATGTGACCAATTTATTATATCAAGGAAATAAATTTATATTGGGACTGCAAAATTATTAATGTCCTTAGTGAGTTTGCGTGAGTTTAGGTGAGAAATAACTCCTCCCTTAACGGGTTCCCGCCTTGTCATAGCGGAGGGCGGGAGGGGTTAGTAGCCGTGGCTCACATGGCTGGCCCGAGATGGTCACTCTGAGTAGGCTTGTCGAGCTCTTGGATGTGTGTCAGTGGGCTGCGGCTAGAGAAGATTTCTCTCCCTCTACCGCTGCAGTCGAGGTGTAGTCACAAGGGAAGAGGAGTGTTGGTATGGCGATTGGCCGCTCGACTATCCTCAGACATGGTCCTACACTGCTGGTCGTATGAGGAAGCTCAAATTCACTCAGCGAGCTATGGAGAGGGCTATGCTCGGGGTTTCTCCGCGTAATAAACGTAGGAATGAGGATATCCACTGTAGAACCAGAGTGACTGACATCGTTCAACGGATTAGTAAGCTGAAGTGGCAATGGGCCGGCTATATAGCTCGAAGAACAGATATCTGATGTGGAAGAAAGGTTCTCGAGTGGCATCCTCGTACCAGCAGGCGAAGTGTAGGACGTCTCCCCACTAGATGGGAGTGATAACCTGGTAAGACATGCAAGTTGATTAATGCAGGTGGTTTAGGACCATGCTTTGTGGCATTCCTTGAGGGAGGCCTATGTTCAGCAGTGGATCTGATGATGGCATTACGATTCACGACATTCACTTCTGCTGTCAGCGCCAAAATGGCGTAAATCAAATCGCCTCTTTATGTCACGGTGTATAGCCAGTCCATATGTAGAGGTCAGTTCCAATGTTAGTCTAGGCAAGGAGCTAAAAAAATATGTTTATAGTCTTATAACATTTTACATACCAGTTTTATCCTCTTCTATGCATTTGGTCTTACTATCTCTCAATTTACTCTGAAATGACCTGGCCAATATAGCAGGTTGTGTGAATGCTTCTCCAAGTGCTCTTATTAATGGCTGTGGTACTTTTGTCTGAAGGCAATCATCGCAAAGCTGACACATACGTTCCTCTGTCAAGGGTACACCATCTAATAACAATAATATTAGTTTTCATTAATATTTAAGGGACTTGATAAAAAATATCATTAGTAATTCCTGTATAAGGTATGCATGAAATGACTGATATAGTTAGTGTTTCACTAATATTATGATACATCCAGGTTTTATTTAATTTTACAGAGACTAAAACCAGGCTAGCAAAACTTTCATAGTAAAAAATAAATGTACGTAACGGGTACTAATTTTAATGGTGGCACCCTGCTTACTTTTATAGAAGTAATTCCCCGATCTCATAATATGACATTGTCAAACCAAATATGATGTACCATTTATATTTTGTTCAATAATTTAATTTGCTTGTAATTTTGCTAAAAAAGCCGTAGTTCTTGAACAGAATTGTTACAATTTACTTGTTAAACTTGTTTTACATAAGTTTTTAAAAGTAATCGAAAATGCATAATAAAACTTGCGAAATGTGGTGTTAGATGCCGTAAGATTAATAACAATAAAAGGTTCTTCATGGCAAAGTCCTCCTTATTTGATGGTGTTTTTAATTGTGAATACATTTTTGGACCTTTATATGTGGTAATGTCCTCTAGACCGAATTTCGATTGCGGCGGCCAGTCTTAACGGCTAACTACTCATCAGCGTAGGAGAGGGTTATAGTTAGAGGGTGTTCAGAGGTGCTTTCATAGTTCGATGTGAGAGCAATCCGACAAGACCGGAAAGGGTTTAGGCGTAGGACCAACGGCTTTACGTGGTTTCAGAGGCACGAGGGTGAAACAACGCCAACTTCATGTCTCCAGGCTGCCTCTGAGAATTCCCTGACAGAAAAATCTAATAACTGATATGGGCCCGACCAGGGATTCGAAGCCGTGACCACATAATCAGCAGTAGCACTTTTATGTATAAAACCGATTACGCTCTACACTTACGACTACAAGGCCAAGAAGGCAGTTATTTATGGTAATTGTTGAATAACTAACTAAATTATAAATTGGGACTTATGTTTTTTTCTTCAACAAAAATGTTTAAAAATATAATTATAGTACTATATTGTACTAAAATCATTATTTTATTATTGCGAGCAACTTTAGTGAGTGATTTCGGAGTGCTGAGACATTTAGACCTGTATGCAGCGACCTCTGGACATACTAGCAACATGTGGGCCCCCATTTCCTCCTCTCCCATATATGCCCTGCAAAGGGGCATCTGCAACACTACGGTAAATAAAAATGTTTGTTAAAAGAACCTTGTCCTGTAATAGCATGTGTCCTATCCTGATCTGTGACTTGTTCAATCTCATTAATACCTTGGTTTTACGACTGTTTATTTCTGTCAGGGCCTCCTTAGTTTGCCTATAGTCTACCAGATTTTTCCAAAGATAAGCATGTTTATGAGTAAAATTTTTACGTACAAGAGAACGAACATTACCAAAAGGGATCGGTATGATTTATTTGCTACGGCCCTATATCGGATACTCTCCTGGCTAGTTCGTCTGCTGCGTCATCGCCCCTGGATCCACTGTGTCCTTGATCCATTCCAAAGTCACATTATTGTGTTTAAATACCTCATTTAATCATTGATGGCATTCATATATTAGTCCCGAGTTTACCACATTGCAACTCCGAGCTTGTAGTACTGCCATGCTGCCGATCAGTATTCTAATGGTATTCTAATGGTCTTTTACCATCCTGACATCCATACATTCTGCCTGAAAGACTGTGTTGTGAATACCCAGCGGTGTATATATGTGGATATTGAAGTCTTCCGAGAAAGTTCCAGATCAAGTACCTTCATTTTTTTTTAGAGCTCTCTGTGAAAATTCTAGGTTTTTTTGGGTTTAATCCCTCCGGCTGGTTAGTATTATTTAATTGTATCTTATATATCTTATCAAACACAAATTGTTTGGGGATCTTATCATACTTGGCTTGTTGATAGGAATTTTGGTGTAAATCCTACCAATCATACCGGTCTTGAGTCTGATGGCAGCTAAAGTTGCTTCTTGTTGTATGTGTATGCAGGTAAAGTGGGGTCAGCTCAAGCATAGTCCTTAGGGCTGTTGCTGTAGTCCTTATACAGCCTCTGGCAGTCATACATGGCAGTCTCTGGAATCGCTAAAGCTTATTAAAGTGGTGGTTTTTATTCGTTTTGATCCGTGCATTAATCTCAACAATTTCGAGCGAATTACTCCCAACATCTATATTCATACAATACTATACATGATGTCTCGTACGCAGACTCGACGACTTCCAGCCTCCCGAACAAGCCGGTTTCCGAAAAGGCTTCAGTACCAGATTGTACAGAAGACTGAAGAGTACAATCTGCCACTTTGCCTAGCGTATGTGGACTAAGAGAAAGCCTTTGATTCCGTCGAAATTTGGGCGGTGCTACAGTCCCTTCAGCAGTGCCAAGTTGACTGTCGGTATATCGAAGTGCTAAAGTGTTTGTACAGTAGGGCTACGATGGCTATCCGAGTACAGAACCAGAGTTCGAAACCTACCCAACTGCAGAGAGGTGTAAGACAGGGTGACGTTATATGCCCGAAAATCTTCACCGCTGCATTGGAAGACGTTTTCAAGCTACTGGACTGGAAAGGATACGGTATTACCATCACTGGCAAGTACATCACTCACCTTCGATTTGCCGACGATATAGTCCTTATAGCAGAATCGCTGGAGGACCTAAGCACTATGCTCAATGACCTCAATGGTGTCTCCCAATGGATAGGTCTTAAGATGAACATGGACAAAACAAAGATCATGTTTAATGTCCATATCACACCTATGCCGCTAGTTGTTGGGAGCACTATGCTCGAAGTTTTTGACGAATACGTTTACCTGGGACAAATAGTCCGACTAGGTAAGTCCAACTTCGACCGAGAGGTCAATCGACGGATTCAACTCGGCTGGGCAGCGTTCGAGAAATTACGACACATCTCGTCAGGTATACCTCAATCTCTGAAAACTAGATTGTACAACCAGTGCGTGTTGCCAGTGATGACTTACGGATCTGAGACGTGGTCCTTCACTGCTGGCAGTATGAGAACGCTCAAAGTCGCTCAGCGAGCTATGGAGAGGGTTATGCACGGGGTTTCTCTGCATGATAAACTTAGAAATGAGGATATCCACTGTAGAACCAGAGTGACCGACATCGTCCAACGGATTAGTAAGCTGAAGTGGCAATGGGCCGGCCATATAGCTCGAAGAACCGACAACCGTTGGGGAAAAAACGTTCTCGAGTGGCAGCCTCGCACCGGTAGGCGAAGTGTAGGGCGACCCCCCACTAGATGGAGTGACTACCTGGTAAGACATGCAGTTTACCTTTTCCTCGCCGATTAGCACTTTAACACACTTCAATTTATCACAAGGAACCTTATTATCCTCCATCTTCACTGCAAATCTTTGAAAAATCATAAATTTTCAACACACAACAAAAACAAACCTAAACATTGAAATGTGAAGTGTTGCTTGCAAACGTATCGCCCGCGCACTCGTAAACAACTTCAGAGCAAAGCACGGCTTTTGGTTCTATAGTAATTGCTATATAAAAATTTCGTAGTTATATTTCATTATAGAACATTTTGCCACGGGTTAGAAAGGGAGCGATCGTCTTCTCGAAAGCCCGGTAAAAAAACCCACGAGTGCGAGAGAGACGACTATTGCTCAAATCAACTCATTGCTTTCATTAATTTTCATAGTCCATTGCGTCTTCGCTTTGAGACAAAGAGAACACGAATTAGGGTGTTTCGAATTGAAAGCAAACTGCCAAGTGTTGACGTTACATATATGCTACGAGGTCATGACCTGTGTAGAACAAAGGAGCGTGCGGGAAATTTGAAAGTTACGAGTTATTTTATTAGTTTATTTTATTGATTGAGCATTTTGAAAGAGCAAGCCTGGCTTTTTGGCTTCTATGGAGGCTTCGCCACTGATCAGGACCATGCTTTGTGGCATTCCATGGCCTATGTTAAGCATTGGGTTTGTTAAGGATGGTGATGATGTTGGTGAATCTTTTTTCAATGCAATGAAGGTAATTACATAAAGAATAAGGACTTACTATTATGACTACTGTCTTTATTGTCTTCTTGTTGCGATAAATTTTGACTAGTTTCAGGTTCCACTTCTTTTGGTGAATTTTCTTCTTTCACTATACTGGATGATGATGATTCAGGCTTTTCATCATTGCTATTTCTTTTATTTGTTATATTTGACGTATTACATGTTGTGCTGTAATGTAAAAAATATGCTTAGTAACTAAAAAATTTGTAAAACATAAAATATGAAATTATTTATTTCTTATTAATAAGACGTAATATAATAAGAATGTAAATTGCAGGTGTTAGTAGGTTTTACATTTATGACGCAAAAAAGATTGAGGGAGACTTAAAATAAATAATACTTAATAATACTTAAAATAAGTAATTAAGTATTACTTAAGTCTCCCTATAAAAATAACTACTAATATATTCAATGCTTAATTTTTTTTAATTTTTTAATAAATTTAGTAAACACAAAAAAAAACATTTCTATTGTCTATTCTTCTTATCTTTCATCATCAGCCTGTAAGTCTACTGTAAGACATGGAACTCTCCCACTGTAGGAGTGATTTGCTATAATAGTCACGGTTGGCAGACAAATTGACAATCGCAATACAAAACATCTCGCATTTTTGACATTGCTGTCTGTAGCCAGTGTGGCTATTTCATGTCTATGTCTGAAGTAAACAATTTAGTTTATAGCGTCATCTTTAGAATTAGACGTAGAGGAGTGATAGTGATAGATTAATTTACGACACTACTACACAGCAAATGAATTGTCAATGCTTCCTAATGTTTTCATGAATCAACTCTATGTTTTATGAATTAGAGGAATTGTTAATTTCTTCCTTAGGTTTAATTTTAAATAATCCTAGTACATATCTAAAAAACAGTTTTATTTAAATATAATATAGAACAGATACAACATCCCCAGTTTTCAAAAGATCTATTCACTTGATCGGTTTAATGATGTAATAATTATTCTTTATAAGCATAAAAATATACTATTACTGTTTGAATTCGAACAGTGGGGCAGTTTTCAAAATATAAAAGTCCCAAGAAATAAAACTTCAAAACAAATACCTAAGTTACTAACAAACATTCTAGTGAAGAAGGCACAGGCACAGTTACTTATAATATGACTACATTAAGGTGAAAGTGTTGTAGACACAGAAGTGACAGGCAATCCAAAACCCAAGCAGATGACAAGTGGCTACTTCAACTAAGTACTTGAGTATAGATGAAATACCTGATGAAATATCAATGAATGTAAATAAGTAACTGGTAGTAGCAGCTTCACTACTAATTGACACTAAAAAAAGGTAAAACAGTAGGTGCATACCTAGATGGCCTCCTGGGCAGAACAGAAATTCCACCTAGTGCTTACAGTAGTAAGTTTTCACTGTATGTTCAGAACTAGACAATTATTTTTTGACATTTTGAATATGAAGTTATGCCATGGTTAAAATCAGCAAAAATAAAAATTATCAACACTAATGTTATTAAAATACGAAATATTAAATCAAATTTTACTAATTTCAAATTTGAATTAATTATCCATTCCAGCGCCAGACCGGTGCTATCAACTTTCGGTCAACCGCCAGCAACCGCGCGGTTAAAAAATATCATTTGACCACTTCCAATCTAGGCGACAAAATCACCTGTTGTTCAAACACAAACTACAAGCGCTATATCTAAGTAAAAAATACAGTTATGAAGTAGAATAATTAAGGAACCAAACTATCTAAAAATCAAGAATTATAATTCTAATTTGAAACTAAAAAAAAGGTTAAAGTTGAAAAGCAAAAACTGACATATCTCTATAAAAATTAGTGCTGCAACGAATACGAATACGAATATTCGTATTCGCCGAATAGTAAACATTTACCGAATATTCGTATTCGGCGAATACTAACCTTGAATATTTAAAACTAATATTTTTGTACGCAACTCGACGCACTCAAACAACTGAAAGATTCTCAACAAGCTAACAATATGCCTAAACATGTTATGTTTCAAGATGTTGAAACTAGATAGGATTCAACATTTCAGATGTTGAAGAGATTACATGAACAACACATAGCGATTCAAGATGTTTTACCATCTCTACTAAATTGTCATGAAATCACAGCAAGGCAATGGGCTCTATTGAACCAAATTATTGATATTCCGACCAATTTTGAAGAAGCTACTAAAGAGCTAAACAAAGAATCAACGACATTATCTCAAGCAACCCCAATAATACGAAGTCTTAAATCTTACCTCTGATCCATTGGCCATTTATTTGGCGAAAAGATGTCCATTTTTCAAGGCTGAAAAAACTCGCAGAAAAATATTTTTCACTGAAACCATGTACAGTAGCCTCGGAAAGGTTTTTTTTAACAGCTGGGAACATCCAGACTGACAAAAGAAACACACCTAACACCAGAAAATCTACAAATTTTATGTTTTTTTAAATAAAAATTTGCCTGTTGTAAATTTTAATTATTGGAACATCATTAAATAAAAATAGTAGGAAAAAAAAAGTTTTTCAGTTCCATGATGAGATATTTGTATTCATATTCGCTGAATAGTAGGTTTGATATTCGTATTCGTAAAAGTAGTATTCATTGCTTCACTGATAAACATATTTATTTTATAAAAAAAACACTTAACTTTTTATCCAGTTTAATAATATTTAAATAAACTAGATAAAATTACGTTTCTAACAATACCAGAATGTTTAAACTTACAGATTTTTAATATATGTTAACAATATTATTATCACAGATTGTTAACTAATTCATCAATTTTTTTTTTGTTGACCTTCTGCTTGAGTAGTGCTACTAACCTTACATTTTCTTGAATAATTTTATAGGAATGGACTCTATGAAACTATTTTCATAGACAAAACACATTATTCAATTTATTATAGCATTTTTTGTCAAAGACTCATTTTTTGTTTCGGGTACCACAGTCCCACATGAAGCTTGAGTGGATATAACTTGCAGATATAGAAATAGTAAGATAACTCACTGTTGATACATTATTACATGAACTTTGATTATTATTACTCACCTGGCTCTAGAATCACAGTTGTTGGTTTCAGTGCGAGGTACCTTATTTGGGTAACTGTCACAAAGCCGTGCTTCTTTGTGTTCTGCTAACTTAATTGCTTCTGCTGCTGCTTCATTTGGTGTTAACTGTCTAGCCTTTAAAATTAAATTTCACTAAGGTTTATAATTAATTAAAGCATTGACTTATATATTACTAGAGTAAGGACCGGGCCGACCGAACAACCAAAACGGACCAGTACGCTGTCCCTAAAATTACAGTTTAGGGCCAACGCGACTTGGTCGACAGTGGTGCGCGGGCAAAAATTACGATACAAAGATTAAATAGGAACATGGTATATTGTATCATCGGTAAAATAACCTTATATTCATTTTGTTAATAATAAATTATTATATAAACGCATTTTTAAGTTTTATTTTACAGTTAGTTTAGTTACGTTACCAAGATTAGGCCAGGATTGGATTCAGACCCTCAAAAATATTGTACATGGAAAATAAAATTAGGTATACTATTTTTCAAAAAATATATCACGTTTGACGTTTCATATTTCTTTTTTCCCATGTGCCGGGATTTTAGCGTCACGCGTCTTGTTTATCTATACATTTCGTTTTTTGCCAGTTTTATTTTTATTTCTGTTTAATTTTTGTCTAAAGAACTTAGTGAAAGTTAAATTTTGAATATTGGTACCTAATATAGTTTATATTCAATAAGGGTAAAATTAAAAAAGTAAAAAAGAAACCATACCTATCTGCTTAATTGAATCTGAAAATCTGATTCATAAAATATTTTGAAATTCTGTTTTCAAACCGATTACTAAGAGCTTAAAGTTTTTATCGTAGTAGCCCCTCATTATATTTGTATCAAGGATGCAACATGAATACATCGATCGAGCACCGATTAACCAGAAAGGGAGCTAATTCTAGTTTTATTAAAAAACTGGGTATTCATGTACAAAACAGAAATTCTCAATATCGTAGGGTTAAAAAATAAAGGACCCAATAATAATACAAGTCGACCTTTAGGTAAAATTATGGTATTTTTGCTTAGTATTATTAAAATACTTTTGAAATCATTGAATTAAAGTTTTTCATCTGGAGTTTCAGAATTAAAAACTTTCCTTTTTTAGCTTATCTATTCTGTTATATTTAGTTTTTCTAGTAATAGTAATATGTTCAGAATATAGAATAAAACACAGAGGTTGAATATTAAATTACCTACATTAAATTTACTTTATTAGTTAACAAAGTAAGCAAGTACCCTCAAATAGAATAACGATAATTCATTGAATATGACAAATAGTTATTAGCTATGAATTATTTTACCTGATGATTTGATGCACAGTGTTGGTTGACACAGTTTGGATTACCGCAGCCATCAAGTAACTGATAAAAATATCTTTCAATCAACTGTTTAGCGGCACGCTTCATAATGTCTTGAGTACTATCCAAAACTGGATTTAAGCATAAAACTGGTTGAGATGAATCTTCTAAATTGTTTGGGGTTGGAATATTATTAGACGATGATGCTTCGCTCCCCCTTAAAACAAATAAACTTAAAATTTAGATAAAACTGCTCGAAGTATCCTAGAATATTGTTACCAAAACAAAGAACGAAAATGACAAGTAATGCATAACCTCATCAACTGATCTTTTACATTATTACGCATCAAATGATCAATTATCTACGGTAATCATGTAAATAAATTGTGATTTTATTAAATTAATGTGATAATAACTAGCCAATAGTGATAAATGAAATCGCAAAATAATGAAATTACCTTGAAGCTTCGTCAGTTTCGCTTTTTGAGTTCATAGAAATTAATGGTATCCAATGCTAAAAAATGCCTAACCAATAAATGATATAAATGAAATTGGATAATCGGGAACATTCGATGATTATTTACTATTTTCAGCACAATATTTAAAAAAAAACAAATAAAAAAATAATTATTATTAAGACCAATTGTTCTTATTTTCTATGACCTGTCATCCATTTTTATTAGGGATATTCACTTAACATCGATATATCGAACTTATTCGATTCCGTACGATATATCGGATTGATTCGATGTTTTGACAAATATTTATTGTAATCGATATATTTATTTATAGAATCATCGAATATTTGCCTTTTAATTTTTGTGTTGATTCTATTAAAAACTAAATAAATTTTGACATTACTTGATGACTTCAATTTTTAAATAAGATTCATTAAGATAGTGACGTCTGTGACAGGCTTAACCACTCACGTCCCGACAGTGTATTGGACCAATTAGTCAGACCTTTGGTCAAAGCAAAGAGTATAGGAGGTTAGGCAAATGACAATTTTTATTTTTAAATGAAGGCAAATATAACTTGGAGTTGTTACCATGTTCTTATCAAAAAACAAAATTACCAATAATTAAAATTTCAAATTATTTCTATAAATTTTTCGTTTTTGTTTCACTTGCAAAAATGTAGCTATAACTCATCTCAGTCATCTCACGGCTATCTTAGCAGTACAGTTCTATTTAAGTAACGCTCATAGGAAATCACTATTACACTACAAGTTTAGCTATGTTGCTCTAGTCTCTGATTCT
This sequence comes from Parnassius apollo, assembly GCA_907164705.1. NCBI lineage: Eukaryota > Metazoa > Arthropoda > Insecta > Lepidoptera > Papilionidae > Parnassius > Parnassius apollo. The sequence goes on along the minus strand of CAJQZP010001030.1, from coordinate 5,238,017 downwards.
ACATTCACAAATACAATATATTTTAAGGTGGACACCCCATTTTCATTTTGTACCAAAAAGATTGTTGTTACCATAGACAGAGAAACCTATAGACTAATGATTAGCGTGGCCTCAAGTGAGAAAGGACGATAACGTAGTTTTAGGTTATACAATAAACTTTATGACTTTTAAACATATTTAGATAAAATTTTTAATTGTTCTAAGAACTGAACTGAACAAGATTCACCAATCTTAAGCTCACAAAGCACTTTATTCTGACTTAAACCAACTTGTAAACTCCTTAGATCGCTACGAACTGTCAAAGTTGTTTAGCAAAGTGTAGTTCGCTAAATAAAAAACCCGGCACGGAGAAAGGGACAAACAATCACAGCGCTCTGTCTCATTTCTATGCAAGACGTATGCATAAATCTATCTTTTTCGTGTGCGAATGCGAAAGAAGGTGTCAATTTGTCTATAGGTTTCTCTGTCTACGTTTAAGAAAGCCTGGATCATACAGCCTATAATTATTTTAGAGTAACACGGGCCACGAGTGGATCGGAGGAGAGTAGCCATCATGACTATAACTTCATGGTAGCCATGCGGAGGCTTTCCCCTCCGTCAAAGTATAAGTACACGCGGTCCTATGGTTGCAATAAAATTAGTTGCAGCCGCATTGTTCACTAGACTAAATCTAGTCGTTGTTGGGCTGATTCGACGCAGATTTTTGCTGCGAAAAGAGATCTATCAGGTCAAAGTTACAAAAAGTCGCGTTACTTTTCATGTGAAAGTAATTTTATCACATTATTTATATTTACTTCTTTTTCAACTTAAAAGTTACAATAATGACGAAAATTCTACTATTATTTAAGGGACATTTAACGCTTAGCGTATGTCTGTCCCATCATTACCTATATCATTTAATCATATCATTTAATTATATCATTCAATTATATCATTTAATCAAATAATGTTAATTATTATACTAAGTGGGCCATGGATTCGAACAGAACTTTCGCATCGTCGCCATTTGGTTTGGTCAAAATATTATGATATGTACCTACGTCAGTTTTGTTCAAAATCAAGACCCTTATTAAATTACTTCTAAGAGACTCAAATCGAACACATTAAATCAATAAATGGTGTAGGTCTTCTGTAACTCCACAGTCTTCACAATTGGGTGAAGTTATTTTTCTCAAAAGAAGGAAAATTTCTTACATGGAACGTGTCCAGATCTGAGTCCATGAGCAGTAGCAACTAACTTTCTGCTTGACGGTTGTGGAAAACTAAGACCATCTGCTAGAACTACTTAATTACTTACTAGTAGGTCTACACTAGTAGGACGACACTAGGATTTTCCCCTGTATCGTGGGGGCAGTTTACAAACATAAATTTCACAAAGACAAACATCCAGACCCGGAACAATTACTTGTAGGCCATATAAATACTTGTTCCGTGCGGGATTCGAACCCGCGTCTCATAGCGCTGTAACTCATTGCTAAGCCACTGCACCACGGAGCTGTGTTCTATAAATGTATGAATGAAATGAATAAACATATTATTATTATTTTAGGGTATTTATATAATTTTCTCATCTAGTTGGGCTGTAGGTATAAATATATAAATGAAAATTATGTATAATAATTTATAAGAAAATGAATATCAAACTATCTATGAATGAAAATAAATAAATAAAAACCCAAACAGATGGAAGCCCTCGGCAGGGGAGACCAAACGGCCGAGAGTAAGGGAGAAAGGGAGAGAAACTGGTGGGCAATGTGGGTGGTTCGAGAAGCACAGCCTTCTGCATTTAATCCCGGAGAGTTCTGTCACGGAGTCCCAGTCACCTCAGATGACCCGCGAGGATGACCGGGATAAGCCCGTTTGCAGAAACGACTACAAGTATAATATCGGTCGGCAGGCTACCCCATGTCGGTCACCTCGTGATTCAGATCCAGATAATTTGTTTTCTTATCTGTTTCGGCTTTCATGATATTCTCGTTATACGGAAATGTAATGTCGACCAAAATATCCTTGATTGTGCCCGGTCCATCTGCACAATATCAGACTGATTCACAACAATAGTCCTATTTATGGTGATGGCCCGGTTCCAGTAGAGCTTGGCGCGGTTATTTTAGAGTACGGCTTCCGACAATTACTTATAATAAGGCAGTTTCTACTGGTGTAGAATCCTGGCTACTAAGTTGTGTCTGTGCAAATACTCAGAGTTAGAAAGTGCTGAACAATCGGAGATGACATGCTTAACACGATAACTGCGAAACGAGACTTGAATCACCTCGTCTGTGTCTCGTCTTTATAACCGTAAGGAAAAACTTAAACTTCTCTGTCGTGCGAGAGGCGTAACTTCCGTCTGGTTCAGTCTAGGAAAGAGATAACTATATATCTGAGATGTGCTATTGATGCTGAGTTTTTTGGTATACCTACCTTAATACCGGATTTTTAGGCCTCGTACCGCACTGAATAAATAAAAGTTTAATACAGTGCGTTACGAGGTTGCGAACACCTCGTACCCTCGCACACCTCGTACCGCACCCCACACTAGCTTTACGCGGTTAGTGTTGTGCAAAATGTTGAACGTTGCGCCCGCGACGATATAATAAGATGTCGAAACGTTGCCGAAAGTTAATTAACAAAATTATTAATGATGTAGAGGAATTTGGTGGTAAATCTAATTCTAAATTACCGATATTTGAAAAACAAGTAAGTTTCCAATCAATATTTACAAATTATACTCAGTCTACGCGAAATAATTATGTAGGAATATAAAAAATAAATTCAACTGACAAAAGCAACACACACAGGATCAAAGAAGAGGAGATGTGTAGGATGCTACGAAAACTACGCACCTTCTTGTCAAGTCGTAAGGCTAACAAAAAAGCAAAGAAAATTCTTACATAATGTATCAGTTGCAAAAATATTATTGTTTGACCTGTTTTAATAAAAGGCATCCATAAGTACAATTAAATAAAATCGATATTTTTTTCTCATCACTAAACAATATGAAAAACTGCCCTTTTGCAGTGCGGTATGGGGTACATAAAGCCCCACATTTTATTTTACCTATAGAATCTAAACTAAATAATCCGCCCACAGGCGGCGGCAGATTAAGGTTAATCAACTCATTGATAATAATAATCGCGACAAAAACCGTACAAATCGCCTTATTTGGCGCCAAAAAAGGATTTTTGTCTCATGTGGGCAGTGGCGTTTACTAAGCCTCGTGCCGCTACAACCTATGGTTCAGAACGAGATTTTAAACGTTTCGTAACGCAGTAATGGAAAGTACAGATATATCAGTGCCGCTGGGAACGTGTTATGTGACTCATCGGGATGGCGACAAGCTCGACATATGTCAACGGCGACCAACAACTATATCCGATAGTTGTTGGTCTTAATATCCTGATTTTGTATCGCACAGACAAAACCCTCGGTTTCCCCTACGAGGTCACCGAAACGTAGTCAATGTAGGAAGGCGACTGTATCTACGAGAGGCTCATGTAGAGCCTTGTAGAACCTACCGTAGAACTTCTTCTCCTACCATACGGCTTCCTGGTCAGAAATGCTCTGTACTGTCGGGTCTTACCATTGCTCGTTGGCTAAGGATAGAGGAGTAAGCCCTTTATCACAAGAAATGATTTCTCTATAGAATGAATTATCCGAGCTCGCCAGGAAGTAATTACGGAGGCTGCATACATATCGAATATGCATTGTACGCGCCAGCGCGCTTAAAAAGCCGTGCCTACCATGTTTCCGCGGCAAGAACAGCCTCATAATCGATGGTCTTGGGTGAGGCACTCTATGGGACGTCATAATAGTGCGGATTTTTCTATACAGGGCATTAAGTTTAGTTTGAGTCTACTGAACTAAACTTCTAATGAAACGTACAGTGGTGGACCGCCAAGCATCCAGATTGTGTGGATGTAATCAGAAGGTTTGCCGCGTAGTGCGTTCATGAAGCTTGGCGGCTGGAATTAATCAGAACAATTCCTCATAGCACTCCCCGTGGTAGATGCGAAAGAAAACGCAAAGAAATGCAACATCCCTGTGCAGCGCCAGTGAATCGAGCTGATCGAAATGCACTCGGTCGTCGATGATTTGAGCCGCTCAGTTAGAGGCCAATTTGGCCTTCTCTTCTAAATGACAACGAAATTGCACGCGATATTTCGACTCCGAGGATTCCGATACTGGCTGAGGTAACAAGGAAAGTACTGTTACGAGCTTGAGGTTCGTGACAATAAAAATTGCCGATAAAATTACCTAAATTAACACTTTAATTTACTTTACACAAATTAAAACTTAAAACACTAATAATTAAACACACTAATTCACTTTATTCCGCTCCGAAGCTTCGCTTGTCTCGCCAAATCAACACTTCCCCGATCGCATCTTGCAGCGCCTATATATACAAATTAGCAATGAAGCATCCGGAATATTCAAGTAAATGCGCGCAAAGCGACGAGTGTTCGAGTGTAGATTTTATAGAAACTTAGTTCTTCGGTTTGAGACTAGATGGCGCTGTCGATTGAAAGATTTGTGATGTCATTTTCTGCAAAGCTCCCCTCGCTCTCGTTCCTGACACTAGATGGCGCTAGTGTATGACGTTGACTTATTCACGCAACAGTACCTTGAAACTGAGGGGAAAATCAATTAACTCAGCCAAGTTTTTGGCTACCAAGACTGCTTCTATTGAGCAACATAATGATTGACACTTCATTTGCAATCAGTTCAAATTAATTTAAATGTCATTGTTATTGTATAATCTTGTTAATGTATTCTTAGAACCGACTCGTATCGTTGGGTCTAGTGCGACCTGTATAGATAACATTTTTGCATATGTTAAGCCCTTGCATAAATCTATCATTCAAAATTTAATTTCAATACATTTAGTCAAATAACAGTGGGTCTCATTGCATCACATACACAAAAAACAGAAAAATGAGAAAGTTGTGTTTGTTTCTATAAATGAACATTGTTTACAAAGATTGAGAAGTAATATTGTAAAAGGACTTCCATCACTTTCTTTTAAAAATAGTGCTGATTATTTGTATGGTGCATTATTTAAAATTATAACTTGTGAATTTAATAGAATATTTACTTCTAAAACTTTCTCTTTAAACAGTCGCAAATCATTTAATGAATGGGCGACAGTAGGCATTGATAAAAGTATGCGAAATTTATATGAGCTTTATAATGAAAGATCATATTATAACGACAGTGTTATATTTAGAGAGTATGTTAAAACTTATTCTAAAATATTGAAAAAGCTAAGGCTTTACATTTAAGCAACAAAATTAAAACTACATCCAACAAAATTAAAAAGACGTGGATTATAATTAACAGTGAAACGGGCAAGATTAAACCACGCAACTCAGATCTTCAACTGAATATTAACAATAATTTGACTCAATTTGATCAAGAAGTTGCTTTGATTTTTGGGAAACATTTTACTGATGTTCCTTTTTTGACAACAAAATCATTAAAGTCTTTTCCTACTATCGCCGAATCATTGCTTAAACAAAATGTAAAGGTTTGTCCAAATATTTTTAAATTGCATAGAGTATTGCCAAAAGATATCATTAAATATTTTAAAACTATTGATGTTAAGAAAACGGCAGACTTATGGGGGATTTCCATTAGAGTTATTGCATTCGTAATAGATACAATATCACCTTATCTAGCCACTATTTTACATACAAACGTCGAAACTGGTGTGTTTCCTGATTTAATGAAACATAGTAGTTATACCTTTATTAAAATCTGGTAGTACATCAGACCCCGCCAATTTTAGACCAATTTCTGTACTACCAACTTTAAGTAAAAGTTTTGAAAAAATTATTTTACATCAGATGATAAGTCTTGTTTAATAAAAATAAATTGCTCCATACAAGTCAATTTGGTTTTACAAGGGGTCGCTCGACAACCGATGCTGGAGTTGAGCTTATAAAACATATTTTTTGTGCATGGGAGAATTCAGAGGATGCTTTGGATATATTGTGTGACCTTTCCAAGGCCTTCGACTGTGTTCACCATGAGACATTAATCAGGAAGCTACAGTACTATGGTGTCAAGAACACAGCGCTTAAACTAGTTATTTCATATTTACGTAATAGAGTGAATAAAGATGTTATCAATGGTAAAAGTTCTTCCGGATGGCCCCTACAGATGGGTGTCCCTCAGGGCTCAATTCTTGACCCATTCCTATTTTTAGTGTATATTAATGACTTACCCTCCCTTGTAGGGAATAATTATGATATAGTATTATTTGCTGATGATACTTCCTTGGTTTTTAAACTTAAGCGTCAATCATTTAAATGTGACGAAGTGAATAATGCTATATCGAAATTAGTGCATTGATTTAACGTTAATAATCTACATTTAAACGCTATAAAACTAAATGTATTAAATTTACAACAACAAATGTTAATAATCCGAGTACCAATGTGTTTTTAAATGGGGAAGAACTGAGTCCTGTTGAGTCCTCTGTTTTTCTTGTCATCATTCTCGACGCTAAGCTTCAGTGGGGCCCCCATATATTTAAACTAGCAAGCAGACTAATCTCTACAGCTTATGCTGTAAAAAGATTAGAGATCTCACTAGTGTCGAGACAGCTAGATAAGTTAATTTCAGCTATTCCCATAGCATTATGTCATATGGAATTTTGCTATTGGAGAATGCGGCTGATTTAGAAACTATTTTTGTTTTGCAGAAGAGGGTCATTAGAGCTATTTACAACCTCAAAAAGAGAGAGTCTCTTAGAGAAACATTTAAGGAAATAAATATATTAACTTTGGCCTCTCAGTATATCTATGAAAATTTGATGTATGTTCACAAAAATAAAGGTAGTTTTAGTAAAAAAGTGACATACACTCTGTAAACACTAGGAATAACCACAAGCCGGTGCTACTAGTTTCTAAACTCCACAGAGTCAGTAATTCATTCTTGGGACATGTATATACGCTATTACAGCAAAATCCCAGAAAATATACAAGGTCTCTCTATTACAAAGTTTAAATATTTAATTAAACAAAACTGTAAAAAGGGTTATTATGATATAAATTAATACATGGTTGATAATGAGGATGAGGATCCCTGGGAATGAGGTGGTCGCTTCCAAGCTATTTCTAAAATAAATTTTGTAAATATTTTGTGACCCTTGACAATGTAAAATTTATTTAAAAAAAGTCCCGCAGGGTTTCTTGCTGGTTCTTCCCAGGACAGAGATTTTTTCGAACCAGTGGTAACGTAAAATATTGACATTCAATAAGAATTACTTTAAATCTATATTGAATAAAAAATATTCTATTCTATCCTATATTATTAGAAAGAAGTAAGAAATAAATACATTTATTTACTGAAACTATACACATCACGAATAAAAAAGACAGTTAAAAGTATGACAGACTAAGGCTACAAATGATGGGGTGTATAACGAGCCAGTGATTTGATGCTGCAAATTTCAACGAATGAGGAATGGTGAGAGTGGCACTAATGGAATCATCAGATGATAGATAGAGTGGATAGTCCGTCATCTTGTAGGGTAAATGATAGTTGATGGCTCTGGAAAATTAGATTTAACATTGTACATTATTTGAAGTGGAGAGATCTGGGCTTCATTTCACAACTAAGACTAACGACACACACTAATTTCCCTTGTTACACTATACTACATAATCAACATTTAACGGGTGGCACGAGGCATTACATCTTAGCCTCCAGGGTTGAAGTAGCATTTGCAATCTGTAGCGGTTTGTTGGCTTTGAGATCGTAAATGTCCATGGGCCACAGTTTAATTACCATCAGGTTAACAGTACGCTAGTTTGCCTTCTCCGCAATATAAAAAAAGCTTACGGAACAAATACAGTGTGGTATCAAAGTTCGCTATTTTCCCTCAACCAATCGTTTTCTATTGTTCGTCAACACTTGAAAGTCAGAGGTCTAGAAATGATCTGAGAAAATGACACTGTTTCTTGTGGGAAGCCCGGTATTATAGCCTGTAATTATATAGCCTGTAATTACAAAAGTTTTTCCATATATCCCTTAAACTCTCATTTTTAGGATATCATTAATAAAGACTCAATAGGCATAGACCACTTTGACGTGAAAAACATAAGCAACAACAGCTACTTATAAGGACCTTATCATACTAGCGGTTTGCGAGCGACATCAGGGCGTAACGGACATGCAGCGAATATGTCATGGACGCGATACGAACCCGCCGCGTATGCGCAGCAAATAAACCGCAGAAGCGCAACCAGATCGCTGTGAATAGCAGCGTGGTCGCCATTTTGTACACTCTCGTACAAACGCCAGCCCGTCTGTCCCACCTCAATTCAGTTCAAAACGAGACACGAATGTGAGTGGTCGAGTAATCATGGCATAGTTGGGAGATTCAGATATTGATAGAGTTATTTATAAGTGAAATTTAAAGACGTTACGTAATATGGCATCAAAAAGGAAAAGAATTTAACAATCGTAATTTAAAAAAGCATTAGAAGAGATTTGCAATTTATTTATTCAAGGTTTTACGGAAAAACAGTCAAGGAGAAAAATGAAACAGATACGCGAAACAATAATATTTATATGTACCTAAGTTGCCATGGTAATGTCCCGTCATTTGAAACAAAATAGTCGCCAAATTTATCTATTTTTATGTGCGAGCATCTATGCAGGTCTAGGGAAAGATACCGGTATCACTGCGACCTAAAAGAATGTGTGATCATTGCTTTGGCTATAGTTCCTGCTAAGCCCTATGTCTTCAATGAATAGGAGTTGCTTAGCCGTGAGCAATTTCCCTTGTTCTGGGCGGAATACATAGTTTCATAGATAAGTGTTACGTTTGCGCATTATGGATACGCAATCAGTTAGGATGTGCAGAGGAGTTTCTTCCGTTATGGAACAGAACCGACACATCCTTGAGTTAAGTTGTAGTCCCAGGATGGACATGTGCTTTTTAAGACAACAGTGTCCAGTTAGGGCTCTTGCCAGAATGCGTAATTTATTTTTACTTAATCGCAGGGCTTCTGAAGCGAATTTACGATCAAAAGCCCGGATTAAGGTTTTAAGCCTGGCGTGTCAGACCAGATCTTAAGTGATTTATTGTGATAAAGAGTTTCAAGGGTCAATCGGGGTAGGCTTCTTGAGATTCTACAAAATGGCTTAGGTCAAAATGGTGTGCACTTTGAGCCGGAACCCATCTTAAAACGACCCTGTTGTTACATCCCAGGGCGTTTAAACGGTTCCCGCAATCTCCAACTAGCTTTGATTACATACCTGTCTAGATAGAATTTTGAACTACAATTGTAACAAAAATAACGGGCGCGATTTGGAGCGCTTGTGTGCTTATTACACACACAGGTATGCGTAACTACTATTAATTAACAAGCGCGCTGCGTCACTCGGGAGAGAGCTGAATGATACCAGCTCTTAAATATTTCCTATTAGATTAAGTTCTCATTTGACACTTATATTTTTTTATATTTAAAGTATAAATACAAAACAATAAATATAAATTTATAAATTAAATTAAATTAAGTATAAATTTTATACTTTTATTTGCAGAGTTATAAAATAATAATGATTGACATGACAATTGTACCTTTAATTTATTTTATTTAATTTGATATCAATTATGTATATTATATTGACTTACTTACTTATAAAAATAGTGATTTAATATATTATGTTGTCAAATATTTTTCACATGTCACATGTGGTAAACATGTGGACTATGTACAACTATTTATCATCTTAAATGAACCATGTTTATTGAATAAATAATATTATAAATTTTTGATGGTATTTATATAGTTAGTTTTGGTATTTATGTAGTTTTAGTTATAGTTTTATAAATATATAAATCAAAATGATAGATATACATACATATCAATAAAATAAATAAATAATATACATACATAAATAAAATCCAACGAGATCTGAGATCTCGGCAGGGGAGACCACAAGAACGGTCGAGGCTTTGATAACATACATATTTAATCAGATTAATGATAAACAAAATAGGTTAAATGAAGTAATTATTTTGTAGATTACTTTTATTTATTTTAGTAACAACATAAATATCATGAAAAAATATAAAAAATATTAGAAAGAACTAACAACTCTCTAGTGAACTCCTTAGTGCATGACGTCATGGGTTTCATTTATTTTGTATTTTGTATTTTGTCTCCCATAGTTTCGCCAAAACTCTCTGGCGAAAACTGACAACACCGGCTAATCAGACTAACCCACAAAGTAACGAATTAAAAACTCATGTTTTCATAAAATAATAATGGTTGAGTAACAAAACTTATTGATGAAAAGTGATCTTGGAGTTATTATACGGTTTTCTCACATATTTGCGACACAATTTAACAGCACTAACCGGCATAATTAATTATATAATAATTCATAAAATAATAATGGTTAAGTAACAAAACGTATTAATGAAAAGTGATCTGGGTGTTATTATACGGTTTTCTCACATATTTGCGACACAATTTAACAGCACTAACCGGCATAATTAGTTATTTTTCGTGAGCACGTTATTTCTAAGTGATTCAAACTACACTGACGTAGGTGAGAAGCGAGTCTACCAATTTTAGTAGACTTTATTTGGGCCGTTCGATACAGACAATGTGGCATCTAGACAGGTATATAATCAAAGCCAACTAGCTTCGAGTTCACTAAGTTTGATCTCAGCGCTAGCAGTGCTGCTTGACTATCAGAGTTTATATATATTATATGGTTGACGTAGTGTTTTTGCAGATTGATTTCCGCACACCGAAGTATGGCAAAAATTTCTGTCTGGAAGATAGAGGTGTATCTACCCAAATTCATACTAAGTTTGAATATGGGGCGTTCTCCGTAAATTCCAAAGACTACGTCGAAGCCCATTTTAGACCCATCGGTATACCATATGAGGCTACCGACCTCACAGATAACCTGAACATTCAGCCAGTCTCCTCAGGAGGGTAATTCCACTATATACTTTTTATCAAAAGTGTTTAGTGAACGCATGATATCTGAGATCATCCATAAGACCGATGTTTCTTTGAGTCGAGCATGGATCTCAATCTGTAGGAGAGCAAGCTCAGACCGCCCTGGGCGTTAATTTCGTATAATTAACGCCCCATGATCTTTATCTAGACAAGGATGTCTAGATAAAGATCAAGGGGCGTTAGGCATAGAAGTGCATTAAGAGCCGCTCCAGACAATGATCGCATAGCTCCAGTTGCCATTAAGCAGGCAGTCCTTTGTAGACTATTTAATCTGTCCGCAGTCGTCTTTTGGTTGGCCTTGACCAGAGTCACCAGACAATAGAGGCGTATGTGAGAATCGGCCTCACTACGCCGCTGTACAGCCATAGGATCATACTTGGCCGCAAGCCCCAGTTGTTCCCGTCCAAACGACTGCACGTACCTAAACAATTTTTGCCTTATGACATACGTTGCTAAGGTGAGAGTTCCACGTTAGTTTTTGGTCGATTGTTACGCCCAAGTACTCAACTTCAGTGGAAAATGGTACTTTTTTACCATTAAGTTTTAGTGGGACTAATTTGTCCCGTCTGTTTTTGGTAAAGGGTATTTATAACAGTTTTATCAGCATTAACTTTTTTTTTTATAGAAGAAGGGGCAAACGAGCATGTGGCTCACCTGATGTTAAGTGACTACCGCCGCCCATGATCAACCGCAACACCAGGAGAATTGCGGGTGCGTTGCCGGCCCTTTAGAAAGAAGTAAGCTCTTTTCTTGAAGGTCCCCAGGTCGTATCGGTCCGGAAAAATCGCCGGTGGTAAACTATTCCACAGAGAGGTTGTACGTGGAAAAAAACTCCTTGTGAAACGTACAGTGGTGGACCGCCAAGCATCCAGATGGTGTGGATGGTATCGAGACGTTTGACGTGTAGTGCGTTCACGAAATTTGGCGGCTGGGATTAATCCGAAAAATTCCTCAGAGCACTCCCCGTGATAGATGCGATAAAATACGCAAAGAGATGCAACATCTCTTCGCAGCGCCAGTGAATCGAGCCGATCGGAAAGCACTCGGTCGTCGACGATTCGAGCCGCTCTGCGCTGGATGCGGTCAAGTGGAAGAAGCTGGTACTGGGGAGCTCCAGCCCAGAGATGGGAACAGTATTCCATGTGCGGCCGAACCTGCGCCTTGTAAAGTTGCAGGCGGTGTGCCGGCATGAAATACTGTCCCGCTCTGCTGAGCACGCCAAGCTTTTTAAAGGCCAATTTGGCCTTCCCGTCCAAGTGACCACGAAACTGCACGTCACTCGATATGTCGACGCCGAGGATTCCGATACTGGCTGAGGCAACAAGGGGAGTGCCTTGAAACTGAGGGGATACGACAAAGGGGTTCTTTTTAGCGGTTAACGCGCAAACTTGTGTCTTCTGGGGGTTAAACTGGACTAGATTTAGTCGCCCCCCAATCCGAGACTCTGTCCACCAGAGACTCGACTTCAGACACAAGTTTGTCCCGGCATTCGGAGACGTTTTCCCGAGAAATATTGGCTCGGCCGGTGTAAAGAGCATCACCAGTGCTGTCATCTGCATAGCAATGAATGTTACGCGTACGCAACATGTCATTGATATGCAGAAGAAACAGCGTTGGCGATAGCACACAGCCCTGTGGAATACCAGCATTAATAGGCTTGCAATCGGAGCTTGCACCGTCTACAACGACCTTGATGCTCCGATCTGCAAGAAAGCTGGTGATCCAATCGCACAATTTCTCGGGAAGCCCATAGGAAGGGAGCTTCGAAAGAAGCGCTTTGTGCCAAACCCGATCGAAGGCCTTCGCAATGTCCAAACTAACGGCCAATGCCTCCCCCTTGAACTCTACTGCCTCCGCCCATCTGTGAGTTAGGTAGACCAGAAGATCACCAGCTGACCGACCACGGCGAAAACCGTATTGGTGGTCACTAATCAGCTGGTGATCTTCAAGGTACCTCATGAGCTGGCAGTTTACAATGGACTCCATTGTTTTGGAGAACAAGGAGGTGATGGCAATTGGCCGGTAGTTGGTCGGGTCAAAGCGGTCGCCTTTTTTAGGGATCGGGTGAACGTAAGCCGTCTTCCATGATTTTGGGACTACGCCTAGGGAGTAGAAGTACCGGAAAAGACGCGTTAAAACCGGTGCCAACTCTGGAGCACACGTCCTCAGCACAATTGGGGGGATTCCGTCAGGCCCACTCGACTTGTGGATGTCCAGGGAGAGGAGTGCTTTGCGAACCGAGCGCTGTGTGAAGTGCACTTCCGGCATGGAGCACTCAAACCGCGGGATGGTCGGCGGAGTACTCCCCCCGTCATCGAGAGTCGAGTTAGACGCAAAGAAAGAGCCTAGAAGATCGGTTTTCTCCTTTGCGGTATGGGCCAGTGAGTCGTCCTCCCTGTGCAGAGATGGAAGAGATGGCTGACAGAAATTCCCCTGGACAGCCTTGGCGAGAGACCAGAATGCACGGGTTTCAGAAGGAAGGCGAACTAGTTTCTCGCCAATTCTGCCTATGTGCTCTGACTTTGCCTTGGCAATGACTCTTTTGAAGGACCTAGAGGCGGAATTATACTTCTTTTTTAGAGCGCTGGTGTTTACATCCCGGGACGCTGATGCATCAGCCCAGGCTTGGTAGCACCCCTGCTTATAGCATGATGCTATTTTACAGGAGCGACCAAACCATGGCTGAGACTTGCCTCCAATGGGCACCACAGAGGAAGGAATAAAAAGTTCCATACCCTGAAGTACCACATCAGCAACAGAGTCCGCAACAACGTTGGGATCATCCGGCGAGAAGCAAACCCGCCCCCAAGGGTAGGATGCAAAGAAAGACCGCATCCCATCCCAATCGGCTGACCTATAGTGCCAAACACGGCGGCAGCCTGCAGAATGCAACCGCGATTTCAGCGTGAGTGGCACCACACTCCGGACCAGACAATGGTCCGAGGAGCCTAAAGGGGCGACGACGGAAATCTGATATCCGTCCGGGTGAGAGGTCAGCAGAAGGTCCAACAGGGAAGGTGCACCTCCACATCTGGAATCCGCGTAGGCGAAGTAACCAGTTGTGTCAGACCATATGCCAAGGCAAAATCATGAACAGATCTCCCCGCATGATCGGTTAAACGTGAACCAAGCCATTCGGCGTGATGGGCGTTAAAGTCGCCGAGGATCACGTTCTCTGCGGAGGGGATCTGCTGTAGCAACGAATCTGCAGCCATTTGGACGTGGTCGAATAGTCGGTCTGTTTCGGCATTACCGCTATGGGACCTATAGAGGCACCCGTAGACGCGCGGATGGTCGTCGCTGTCTACGCGTAGCCAAAGGATGGACAGGTCCGAACCTTTAAGTCTGCCGAGGCGTCGAGAGCAGATGTCCTCTCTGACGTAAACGCAAACTCCAGCCCGAAGCACAAAGGAGTGTTCCAGTTTGTACCCCGGGCAGGAGAGATACGAGACATCAGCCAGAGAGGACACCTGCGTCTCGGTCAGAAAGAGCAGAGCCGGCCTCGCCGTCTCGAGATGGTAGTGGACGGCGTTTAGGTTAGAGTGAAGTCCCCTGATATTGCAGAAATTCACGGACAGCGTGGCAGGGGTCGCCTTGGTCTTGTTGCTCCGTTTGCCCCGAGCAGTTGTAGTCTTGAGCGGAATTTTGCCCCCCCCCCAGAATACGCGGGGCAGCCTGAGCACCTACGCTCAGAAGTGGAGAAACATGGTCGTGGATGCTCAGCGAGGGATTCTCCAGGGGTGCTGGTACCGTCCTGGGGTAGTCGATCATTTTTTAATTCCGCTACCATGTTGATGGGGGGGGGGGGGATTTGGGCCTCCGGCCACCTGCACTCACCAGACGAAACGCGGAAGCAGAGCTTCCACTTCACGCCGGTATTCTGTGAGGTCGTGGTACCACCCCGGTTTGAGCCGGCCCATACGTGCAACAGCAAAGCTGCCGCGTGGCTCTACCTCTACTGATAAACTGTTATTCCTAAACAATTATTATACCGTTATTTACGGTGTTTAGGGCTCTTTGTAAGATTGATGAAAAAGTACTTTGGCAAAAGCCCCTCGCAATGATCACAAGATCATCAGCATAATTCAGTGTGCCAATGCGTAGGTCTGGCATTTTGTACAATAGTTAGTCCTTACACCTCCTTGTGGGCAGTGTTTTTGTTTTAGAGCATTGACTTTACCCATCTGATGGTTGTGGGATCAACATTTTTAGATGTCAGGCCCCCAATCAGCAGTAATGTGGGGCTACTGTCGAAGGCACCCTCAATATCTAGAGAGGCACAAAGAGCTATTTCTTTATCCTCCAGTGCTTTTTCAACTCTGTCAATGACTCTGATAAGGTCTGTTTCTGTAGATTTGCCTCTGCGGTAAGCATGCTGGCTGTAATGTATGGGCCTCGTAGCTAGAGCTACATTCCTTATATATCTATCCATAACATTTTCCAGTGTCTTAAGGAGAAAAGAAGATAGGCTTATAGGTCTAAAGGACTTTGGTAAAGCGTGGTCCTTTCTACCAGCCTCAGGTACAAATAGAACCTTGACTATTGTCTATCGTTCTGGAATATATCCCCATGTAAAACTTCCTCTGAAGATTTTCACCAGATAGGGAAGAAGGATGTCAATACCCTTCTGTAGTTGGATGGGAATTTTTCCATCCTCCCCGCTTGTTTTCAATGGTTTAAAGGAGTCAACAGCCCACTGCACCAGGATTGGCCTTATTATCTTTACAACCTATATGGACACCAGTCCTAATTACAAGGCCTTCGTAGGGCTTTGAAAGTATTCAAGTCTGAAGTCTTGTGACCCTGGGAAATGGGTTGACTCTAGTAACTCCAATGTTTCTGTTTCACTATTAATGAAGTTACCATCCGGCTTTTTAAGAAGCCCGATCTGATTAACTTCTGCTTTCGATGGCATTTTGTGTAGTCTTGCACTGCGAAGCAAAGACTCAACTTCCTCACATAACTTCCTCCAAGATGTTCTCTTGGCTTTCCTAATTTCTTTATTACATTCAGTTAGGGCTGCATTATAAATATCCCACTCTTTGGTTTTCTTAGCCCTATTAAATAGTTTCCTAGTCTTTATCTAAGTTCTGTTATCTTAGTATTCCACCCAGGAAGTTTTCGTGTTGAGGTCTTGGTTTTGACGAGACAACTGTCCTCGAAGGCTTCACGGACACCTACGGTTACTGTCTCCATCGCTAACTCCAGACCTTCAATTGTTTTGACGCTTTTAGGAAGCGTTTCCCAATTCCTCCTTAGGCTATCTCTGTAGATATCCCAGGAGGTCGCTTTTGGATCCCTAAAATAACGATTTCATAGATTGGTGATGCTTCAATCACAAACTTAATGTGATTGTGATCAGACATCGAGTTTTCGCTACTAACACGCCAGTCATTTATCCTCCTGGACATGTTATTGTTAGCAAAGGTTATATCTAACA
Organism: Parnassius apollo; assembly: GCA_907164705.1. NCBI lineage: Eukaryota > Metazoa > Arthropoda > Insecta > Lepidoptera > Papilionidae > Parnassius > Parnassius apollo. Next base: position 5,221,586 of record CAJQZP010001030.1, on the reverse strand, counting down.
CTTCTTGACTAGCACGCGTTACAAAGGTATAGGTAGGTAAAGGTATACAACCTAAGTTTAGGCTTACCAGGCGGTTGGAGATGAGAAAATCATGAAGTAACTCACCTCTTACGTTGATGTTGGTGCTTCCCCAGGCTTTGTGGTGAATCAAATCCCACCACAAGTTCGGCGTTGTGTTTTCGGGCGAACTCCACCACACTAACTCGCTCTAACTCGATGGTAGGATCTGCGTTCTCTCCGGGAAGATAGGCTGAGCAAATGATTACTCTGGCCCCTGTGCATTCCTTGAGGTTTATGAGGGCTGTAACACTTCATCATTGCGGTACTATGGAACAGCTAAAAATTCAATATTTTTACTATAAATTATACAAGCTCTGGGTCTACTGCCATTAGTATTGACAAGAATCTTACCGGCAGCCGCCAATCCCAGAACTTGACCATTGGCCACCCAAGGCTCTTGTATGAGGGCGAGATCAATGTTGTCCTCTGCAAAGCAAACCTCCACCACGGCAGAAGCAGCTGCTACATGGTGAAGATTTGCCTGGAGGGCCCTCGTCTTACCCTTGGGTTTAGCTATTTATGGCCGTGGGGGGGGGGGGCAGGGGTCTTATTCGCCTGTTGAGGACGAGGACGTCCTTTACCTGCGCACTTGACTGCCTTACCTTTCTCCAAACCGCTCCCACCTCCCCTCCCCCACGCCTGGACGACACCAGCGGAGGTCGTCGGACCGAGACGAAATCTGCGCCTTGGGTCTTCGTCACTCTCACTGATGGCGTTCCAGTCTCACTCTGAGAAGTGGGGGGCTGGGGGGATTGGAGTTGGGGCGGTTCGGGCTCCATTGCCGTGTCAAAGCCTCCCCTGACTTTAAAAGTTATCATTTTAAACCAAGGACGACTCTGCTGTCTGCCTTCCGAAGAGCCTCTGCCGATGGGTCGTTCAGAGAAAAGGTTACTAAGAAGCCATTCTCCTCGTCTCTACGGTGGAGGATTCTCCATAGCTCAGTATGGAGCCCTTCATTTTGTGCCCTCAACAGCACAGCTGCCTCTTCTGGAGAGTAGGCTTCGCTGCGGGGCAAGTAGGTAATGCCCAGCTGAGGCTTAGGCAGTTCGCCCTCGAGTATTACCGAGAGCTCTGCCTCCATCCAGGGCTTCAGTTTTCCGATTTCACCTACAATCCAGTCCTGGCTTGCCTTATTCAGGCACGTTATCAGAATCCAATCTGGCTTGTGGGTGAAACTCAAAAATTTTGGACCCATTCCCGGTTGCGCCCCACAGGCCGTCTTACCGATGGATTGTGTTAGTGCCCCGTTGACCAGCCGCATCTACTCCACACTTATAGTATTCGAATTACACGCTAAGCCAGCTACAGCACTGAAGCTGAGCTTCTCCCCCGTTGCCAGCTTCACAGACTTCGAAGGCTAGTATTTGGGGGACTCTTCCTTAGACCGACTGCGTTTTTTCGCCTTCAGAACTGGGGGAGGATTAGGCAGAGGAATGGTTCCAGGGCTTCTGCCAGAGGAGAAGGCTTCTTTGGCTCCTATCTCAGCTGCTATCAGCATTCAGTACCTTTTCCTTGCTGCCCCACTAAGCTCATGAGGCCTAGCGAACTTTTTTTTTCCCCTCCCTGGTTCGTTTCCGATTGTGGTTCGGCTGCAGACGTACCCTTCGCTTCACTGCTCGTCCCAGGTTGGGGCGCAATGTTGCAGGATGTTGGTGAGGCTAAAAGAGCCTATTCCAAACTTATAGCCATTTCCATTAAATGAGATTTTTCAGCATCTTTTTCAAAATGTCGGTTTTGTCCATTTTGTTCCCACGATTAGCTAGAGAAATACTCGGTTACCCCCGGCAGAGCCCCGCATGCAGCGGGTAGGGCTAAAATACTACCCGAATCGCCCTGATCTCGGGTAGGCACCGTTTGCGACTGGACTTCCTCCGACCACGCATGTATCGGCACGGTATACTTGACACCTTGGATTGGGTTAGGATAGGAAAAGGGGGTGGGAAAAAGAAAAGAAATAGGGAATAGCCCAAGTGTTTCTGTCCTGTCTGTTTCCTATTGAACCAGACCAAATAACAGGTGACAACCGCTTGAAGGAGAACTCCTCGGACTTGGCCTCCTCGGGTGTTGATCCCCAGGGCAAGTCGACCTGCGCTCTCCCCCAGAGCCATAAGCCAAACTGTTCGCCGGATAGGAGAGCAGAATAGGTGTTAATCTAATCCTATGATTATGAATATATAGTATATTCCGCCATCTCCTTCGTGGTTATTCTTTTATAAACCACTCGGAAGTACCGGGCTTCCCTCGGCTGCGCTACGGGAGAGAGTTGGGGGAGGAAAGCACCATTCCATTCAACGTAACGCAGTCGAAGGTAGTTTAGAAGGCGATGGCGGGATCTATTAGCTCGCTTCTCTAGCTCACTCGACCCCACCATCTCCTTCTAACCTAACCAGTTAGAGTCGGGCTGCCCTAAGTCCCAAGCTCACTTCGTTTAATCTTACACTCAATAAAACACCAAAATATTAACTTTTATAATTATTTCGATTTTCTAAAGCGTTTATGATAACATTTAAAGTCAGTAAACCATATAAAAACTTTAAGTGAGATAAAAAATTAATAAACAAACATTTTTCAATGTTATTTTTAAACGTTCGTTTTTTGTGTAGATTAACAAAAAAATATAAAAACTTCGTTTAATGCTTTGCAAAAAAGTTATGAAGTCATAAAACTACTTATATGAAATCTTTAGGTGAGATATTTTTTATATTTAAAAACGAATATTAAAAAAATCATCGAAATCGGATGATTTTTCGATTTTCTAGAGCCAAAAAACGAGGGGACCGCGAAAGTATAAAATTACCCAACTACCAAAAAACAACAAATGGTCGATGAAAAATATGCCCTTTATTACTCATGATTCCAAAAGTGCACCCTATATATCTTCGTGCTCGGCTTAATATATAATTAAATATTCTTTTTTAGGCGTTAAATAGTTGCATGAGAAATGCTTCATTACCAATAATAGGGCAACGCTATTTTATTCTTTGTTATTGTTATTTGTTTCACTTGCGGAATATTTAAACGATTTTCTTCTATATCACTTCTCAATTGGCTTTTGTTAAAGTAATGGAATCTGAACTTTTTCCATAGAAACCGACATCAAAAAATATATATTTGTAGATGGTGTCACACACGGCATAGATTACTGACTATATACTAGAGACACGGCTAGCAAAATCATCGAAAAATACTTGTTGTAGATAAAATATAGTGAGCCGGTATTACACGACTTTATCGATCTGTTTGCCGTCCACTGCACTTATGCAATTAGGGAAATCAGCATTTTCTAAAAAGTCTTTTCTATTTTTTTCCTAGTCTTTTGTTGTTTAGGTGACATACAAATCTAAAATAAGTTTGTAATACTAATTTAACATGTCCCCCTAACTCTTTTTTGTGTTGTTGAATATGCTCAACAATACTAGAAATAGTTACCAAATACCTGATTTTTTGTTACAGTTACATCACAAAAGAGGTGGAAGGGTATCCGCGCCGACTAAGTCAAAATAGGAACAAAAAAAAATCAGGAGTGGCTCCAATGCATCTACTTCTAAAGAATACTTGTATTCAAATTTGATTTAATTTTTGAATACTACTACGCAGACTCGTCTTTCGAAAATCCCGCTATCGGCAGCTTAAATATTGAGAATACAATGAACACAGGCAATGATGATATAACAGATGTTACAAAGAGGAAGAAAAAATCTAATGATACTAAGGATAAAATGATTACAAGCTTTTTACAAAAGATGGAAAAGAAGATGAATAAAGATAAAAAAGTTGTGAATGTGAGCCCGAATATAACTTTTCGTTGTCTCTCGTTGAAGTTTTAAAATCAATTTACGCAGACTATAAAATAGATGCTACAGTGGAGATCATCGAAGTTTTGAAAAAATATAAGCATATGTCTAACAGCTATCAATCGTCCATACTATATATGGTATTTACAAGTCCAAAGCCACCCTGAAATAATTCATTGCAACCAATTAATTCTTCATCAAGTGTTTATGACGAGAACAGTAACGCTGAAGATACAATTTATAGTAATTTATTTTCCGAATAGTAATTTCCTAAATCTTTGTGAAGTATCTCCTTTAATTGTTAAAATAATTTAATCACTACTGCAAAACTACCGCCACGTTGATAATTTTTTTTATAGGATAGGGTGACAAACGAGCACACAGTCCACCTGATGGTAAGTGGTTGCTGCCGCCCATAGACATCTACATCTATCCTCGATTACGATTCAAAATGCAGATGCGTTGTTACCCGTGAGGACTAAGATGGAATGCCTCGTTTCCAGTAAAAAGGGTCTCCGGTTCTCTTCACTCACCATACGAAATACAGCAGCATTAAGCTACTATTTCACGCTGGTTTCATTCTGTGAGAGCGTGGCCCTTCCCCGGTCGAGTCGACCCATTCGTGCTACAACTATACCACTAATATAATAGCATGGCTCTACCAACTAATGATTAACCGATTAATAATATTAAAGAAGTATTAATAATTATCTCCCATGTATTTAATGTTTAAAACATACCTTATAGTAATTATGAGCCTTTCTTCAGGTGACACTGATAATCTTAAATGTAACAACTCATAAAATGTAGTTCTTGACATTCGCACTTAGGAACGAATTTATTTAGGATTTTTTGTTATTCGTTTGTGAAAATACACAAAGTAGTCGCTCTCTTCCGGCCTATTAATTGATACTGGATCCTCCCAAAATCGTTGATGCTTTCGTTTTCGTCTCCTGTGTCTTCAAAGTAACAAAACCAGCAGCAGTGTTTCCTGGTCAGAATCCATTTTGTTACTGAGTGTACTGTACGTCGTAAACTCGCTGCGAACACGCGACGAAAACGTTGCGTATCCGCCACGCGACCGCGACGTCCTCGCTACGGAGCCGCGGCGTGTTTGCGACGTATTCGATGCACACCCGCTCCGCCCCGAAGTCGCTCAGTAACCGGTAGTATTATAATGCCCTCAGTTGAACAGTATATGTACTACTATATAGATATAAGTATAGATTACTGTATATATACTATAGTCAACCAAATCTAAGAAATACATTTTGACAGCTGTCAGACTTATTGCACCAAGCATGCCAACCAAAAAATTGGAACGTACCATATTCGATTCTTAAAAAAATCGATATCGATTATTTAGAGTTGGTGATCATTTACGGTTTGGTGTGAATAATACGAGACACAAGATTTATCAGTTACTTCGTATCTGTTGTTACTGCTACGTAGTACTACTATTATTAATCTGTGTTACTGCTTATTTCTAGAGGCAAAGTTATAAAAATTTAAGATTGAAACTAGATTAAAAATAAATTTATTCAATCACTTTAAGAACATCTAGTTGAGCTGTCATTGTTTAGATTAATTATTATTTTATTTTCAATAATGCAGTCAAAATTAATGTCTCTTTCAAAATCATCCATAATCAATTTTTTCTACCACTTTTGCCCGATCATTGTTGCAGAAACAGTCCAAAAAATTAAAGCCGAGCCACAAAATAAGAAGACAAACACAAAATCACAAAATTACGCACAGTAAGCTCCCGAAAAGGCGGGAGATTGAAATTACATAGTGATTTTTTCAGCGCGGCCTTGTATATGAGTTTTTTGCCAACACAAAACGTTGACAAAATAAAAAAATATCAATCTTGTTTTAATTTCATTTAAGGAATTAAAGAAATAAATAATTATAATAATTAATTATTTATTTCAGATAATTAAAATCCATATGTGGGTTAGTAACACAATAATAGTAACAACAATATTAATAACAAGGTTTAGTAAAAAAAAAAAACAATGGTTTGCTAAAAATCTAGGGAAATAAAGTAAATACACTGTGTCGAGACCGATCATCATGGGGGTGGATAGGGATCAGTCTCTGCACAAGACATTTCCACAGCGGCGATGTATATCTGTCCGCTACGGTCCTCAGAATGCTGTTGTGACTGGCTCGTATCCTGCAAATAAGGGATGCGGTTTTTTTGCGTATGATGGCATTAAAACCGTCTGTTTGGTATGCCGCAAACATTCCTGACGCACTACAAAAACGAGGCAGTCCCAACAGCATCCTGAATATATTATTATATTGGATGCATAAAAATTTCATTAAAGAAATAATACATTAAAAATTTAATAGTTCGATTATTTGGATATTTTTATCGATATTTGAATATTTTTGCTGATTATTCGCTTAACAATGAATTTTAATCATCCAAACACTACGGTAAGGTACATATCATTGAAAAAACGTCAAGTAAGAAAGTTGATACTGGTTATTTTTTTAATATTTTGATTTGTTTGAAAGATTCGAATTTAAATTCGTGATGAAAAACTATACACGTTGTAATGAAATACAGATAACTTCACAATTCTTTTGATTTACGTAAAAGGTTATTTTTAATAGTATGAGTACGCTTGTGCAAAGTTATTGCGGAATGATTAATGTGAAATGTCAAAAGGTATTTCTTAGATTTGGTTGACTATAGAGAGATCGTAGAGGGACTATAGTTCATTCCGTAGACAGAGAAACCTATTGACAAATTGACACCTTCTTTCGCATTCGCACACGAAAAAGATAGATTTATGAATACGTCTTGCATAGAAATGAGACAGAGCGGTGTGATTGTTTGTCCCTTTCTCCGTGCCGGTTTTTTTTATTTAGAAACTACACTTTGCTAAACAACTTTGACAGTTCGTAGCGATCTAAGGAGTTTACAAGTTGGTTTAAGTCAGTATAAAGTGTTTTGTGAGCTTAAGATTGGTGAATCTTGTTCAGTTCAGTTCTTAGAACAATTAAAAATTTTATCTTACAAAAAAACCGGCACGGAGAAACGGACAAACAATCACACCGCTCTATCTCATTTCTATGCAAGACGTTTGCATATATCTATCTTTTTCGTGTGCGAATGCAAAAGAAGGCGTCAATTTGTCTATAGGTTTCTCTGTCTACGGTTATACAAAAAGTATTCTATGGTCTATGTCTATGGGATGGATCGGGTAAATGTATTCTGTGGGATGGATTTCAGTCACAGAACACCAGTGATGTCATATCTACCAACTTTTTGGTAGATCTACCAATTTTCACTTCAGTCTACCTATCTACCACCCCAGACCTAAAAACTACCTATTTTTTAAATTAGTTTGACTTTGACATATCAACACTTCGAATTATTTTTATATCGACGAGCGACGTTGCGATGTGTTGCGTGAGCCATGTGCCGATGCGTCAAGCGGTCAAGCACACAGACTAGATAGAGAAACTAACGTTGGTCAAGCATACATAGACATAGAGTGATAGAGTCCAGGCTATAAACCACAAGAAAAAAAACGTCAGCACCAGTTCGCCGTTCGCGCCATTTCGCGCCCATAGACATTATTATACTGTTCTGTGGCCCATTCCCGGTTGGTTTGTTACGGAATCAATGGTGAATCTTTGCTCCTGTTTTGTGTTGTTTTGTTGTTAAAACTAAATAACTACGTATTAACGGTGCTAATTGCTGTTTGTTCCTGTGTTGCGTGCATTTATTTATATGATGGATTCTGACAGCAACGAAAGCGATGCACAGAGTTCTAGGTTAAATTAATGTTGTCTACTCTAGAATATTTTTTTTATTTACATTACATTTTTATTTTTAGGACTATGCGCAGAAAACATGACCGAATTGGACCGAGAGTGGAGATTATTAAGAAACATGACATTTCATTTCACAGAAAAAAATGTGGATCCTACACCTGAAGAATTCTGGAAGCATGTTTCATCCATTAAAAAAGGAGACCGGTCTCCAATGTTTCCCCCTGCTATGCGAATTCGTGAGAAAATTACTCACACTTCCACATAGTAGTGCCAACGTTGAGAGATTGTTTTCTGCAATTAATAATATGAAAACCTTCCAGAGAAATAGAATTTGCACGGAGACTCTAGAGGGGTTGTTGCGTACTAAAAGATTCATAGCAAACAATGGGCAGCCTAGCACAGAACATTTAAAATTTTTCAATAAAAATATGTATAATTTCCAAAAATAAATATTTTAAGAACAAATTTAAGAATTTAGTTTATGCATTTTTAATCTTAAAAAATCTTCTGAATTGAGGTGGTAGATCTACCAATTTTGCATTTTACATTCTACCAACTTCTACCAACATTTGGCACATAATCTACTAATTTTCTAAAATTCGGGTTGGCAACACTGCAGAACACTATATTTCAGTTTATACAAAGGTACTCTGTGGGATGGATGCACAGACTAGATAGAGAACGGACACGACGACGAGTCCCAGTCGCCGAGTTTATTCAATTTTATTTTCAATAGCAGTTTAATTTTGTACGAAGTCTTCTTTTCACATGATAGAAGTTGCAAAATACGTGAAAACAAAAAATTGTATTACAGGTATTGTGACTTAAATAGAATAAAATAAAAATATGGGAAAAGCAAAAAAAGGAAAGAAGAACCAGATTGAAGACGAAGGGTAAAATATTGTAAAATAAGTTTTAAAATATATTTCGAATCCTAATCTTGTAAGTATTTACAAAAATAATTATTTCCAGAGATAGTGATGTAGAAACGACCAATATTGATAATGTTAAGCCGGTGCGTAAAGGAAAAATGTAAGTATTTATAGGTTATACAAATACTTTTATAGCTTTATTTTTGAAACAAATACAAGCCTTGTTATATATTTTTTTACTTAAATATTTTATTTTATTGTTCATAATATGTTACGCAAATTAAACTATTTTCTTCAGGTATCTTTTACTTAATGTAAACATATTATTTTTCTCAAATTAGAGAAAATACAGTATATCAATAATCAAGTGCATTAAAAATGGTTTAGGTATAACATAAGAACAAAAAAGAACATTTGCAGTGTTAATGAATACAACTTTTTGTTCTGATGTGTAGTAAAATAAAAATCAGACATACAGGTGATGAGGGAGCTGTACTGTTGCAAGAGCCTCTGCTCTATGCCTATCAAACCTGTTGTATATAGGGGAATAAATATATGCTATTTTATTACATACTCATAAGTTATTCTTAGGTTAAATTAAATACAATAATCTAGGTTTCTTGTCATTGTAAAATGGCATACACATTTGGAATACTGACTATCCAGTTTTAACATATTTTTTATTAATTATTGCTGTATCAATGTATTCTTTAAAGAATAATATCAAACAAGCAAGATTTTCTAAAATAGTGCAACTCAAAATAAAAATGGATTTTCAGCTGGTGTTTCCATTAAAAATCAGTTATTTCACATTTGATTTGAATCTGTTTGAAGAATAATTTATTTGGGGAAATTCACATTTATGTAGTTCATACAGAATGCATTTTCAAAAGGGTGAATTGCAATTGAATATTTTTATCTTCACCACTTCAGAATGTTCTGCTTGTACTTTGATTATTAAGAGCTAACACATACAGATGATTTTTGTTACAACACTCATATCAAGTCTGTGGATATATATGGACATGCGCACATGATACGATGTGACAACTGGTTGACGTTTTTGTATGCCGACAGCCGAATAAGCCTGTGGTGATACTTTCGCTGCACCATGTGTTTTCATAGCAGTGCATGCAAGGTTGACAAAATTATCATTCATTTGCTAATTGCATTGCGACCAGGCTTTGATGTGTGCAAAATGGCGTCACCATCTACGTAAAACATGAATGTTCATGAAAACAATATTTTTTTGTTAGGATAAGGGTGACAAGCGGGCACATAATCCACCTGATGGTAAATGGTTGCTGTGGCCCATATAAAGGGTCAAAAGGGCGCTGCTTTATCGACGTCATTTTCACAATTTACATGTTCTCAAAGTTTATAAAACATGGTGTAGAATTTTCCACTTATTAGCCTTCTTTTTTGTCTACTTAGTCCGCAATTTAATTGTAATTTGTAATGTTATTTGATATTATGTAATATTGTTATCATATTACTTAGTGTGTTGCACATCTGTTATCTGTATATGTGTGTTGCAAGTTGCAACATTATGAAGGTGATGTGACATTTTCGATTCGGTGTAATATTTTTAAATTTGTGTTGTAATGAACACCTACTGTGCATATTATATATGAATTTGCTGGGTTCTGTTCTATCATCATAATTTATAGCTAAATTTTAGAAACATTGAGTCTGATGATAGTGAAGAGGAAAAACCAAAAAGTAAATCCAAGTCGAAGAAATCAGTGGATACTGAGATCAAAGAGGTCACAAAAAATATTAAAAATGTATCAATTTCAAATAAATCTCAAAAGAAGAAAGTAGATATCAGCAGTGAAGGTTAGTGTTTTTTTATCATATTGATTTATTATAAATTGAAATTGATATGATTTATTATAAATAAAAATGTATTTTTCACAATCATGTCCTTGATATTTTCAAAATAGATGAATCTGATGAAGAGCCTGTGCAAAAATCTAAAATAGGCAAAAAGAAAGAAGAAAAAAGTGCATTTGCTCTATTAGAAATCGAAGATGCTGGGGACTCAGCTCCTGAAGCACCACCATCTTCAGATGATGAAAAATCAGTTCAAAAATCACAAAAGAAACCCACCCAGGATAAAAAAGAACCTGTTGGTAAAAAAGGAAAAAAAGCCAGAAGAAAGAAAGATGATAGTGATGAAGATATAGAAAAAGTCCTTGCTGAACTTGAGATGGAATATACAGGAGTCAAAAAAGAACTTGCTTCTGCTCCAGTGGATGAGAAGCCCCAGGAAGAGGCTGGGGATAAGTCAAAAACAAAGAAGAAAAGCAAAAAAGATGAAATAAAGCCTATGACAGAAACTGGTATAGATGAAAAAGATAGTGATAATGAAAATGATGTTACAATTAAGACTGCTGCTCAAAAGAAAAAAGAAAAAAAGGAAAGAGAAAAATTGAAAAAGCTAGAAGCTAAAAAGAAGGAAAAAGAACAAGAACCTAAAAAGGAAATGAATGAAAGTAAAACATCTGTTAAAGTTCCTGAAAATAAAGTAGATATTAAGACTGTAGAGAATCAGTTGTCTAAAGAAGAACCCAAATCAACAACTGAAGAGAAAGATAAAGAGGGTGAAGGGGATACTCCTGTAGCTGAAGGTAAGAAAAAGAAAAAAGGTGAAAAGGCGGAAAAAGATGATAAAGCTAAAAAGGGACCTACCAAAAAGACTATTGCAGCTATGCAAGAAGCACTTAAAAAGGTAAAGGAGGAGGAAGAAAGACTCAAGAGAGAAGAAGAAGAGAGAATTAAACAAGAAGAGGAACGTGAGCGCCAAAGGCTGGAAGCAATTAGGTTAGAAAAGGAAAGAAAGGAAAGAAAGAAGCAAAAAGAAAAGGAGAGAAAAGAAAGACTTAAAGCCGAAGGTAAGCTGTTAACACCAAAGCAGAAAGCAGAAAAAGCTAGGGCTCAAGCAATGTTAGAGTCTTTGAAAGCACAAGGAATTGAAATAGGTTCAGCAGAAAAGAAACCAACAAGGCCAGGAACAAGAATAAAACCAAATAAATTAAAGAATCAAATTTCACAAGAAACACCCAAAACGCCAGCTGAAGATAAGAAGTTAGAAACAGATACTGCTGATAAAAAGGTAATAAAATTTAAATTTAAAATTTAAGTTAATTTAATATAATATGTCGAAAAACCCAATCAATGGCACTTTAAGAGACTGTCAAATTTCTAATAGCTTTTTTTATATAAATACTAATAATGTTATGAAACAATTTGTACCTGTTGTCAATAATTGCATGAAAACTGGTAGCGTTCAATGAATTGTGAGAGGCACACTGAATCTAATGTTAAGTTAGAGAGGTCTTATACTCTAATCCCAATTCAAAGCACTGAAAACGTTCGGTTCAAATTACAATGTCAGACCGTGGATGAAGATTGCAACACACCACATCTTTAAAAATATTGATAAGAAAATTTCACATCCGTCCTATAAATAGTTTTAAAATTATGAAAAATGTTGAAATCGTTGTGAGGTTTACCTCAACAAGGCTGCCACTCAAGAACCTCTTCTCAGGCTAGATGAAGTGACAATCTGTTGAGAGATGCAGGTGGATCAGGACTGTGCTTTGTGGCATTGCTTGGGGAGGCCTATGGACTATAATGATAATGATTTCTAATATTTACGCGAACACTACACATTGAAATAATACTAGTTTTTACGGAATTTATCGCGTGTATTTTTTTAATTACCCGACGTTTCGAACACTTTACAGCACTCATGGTCACGGGCAGGACTGAGATGTTCAACGTCCATATGTCATAGTTAACCGCGGTTACCATAGATTAAAATTTAACTTTTGTTCCGATCTATGCAGTATGAACTTATGGTATCTTGCAGTCTTGCAGTTGTATGCTTGGGTTGGGATTTAATTTTATTTATTATAGGATCCCAAGCAGATGGTAGCACCCAGCCATCTTCTCTATTGAAATTAGGATGTTATGAGGACTTTCAATCAGATTTGATAGATTGATTGATAGATTGATAGATTTGATAGATTCAAATCAGATTTGATAGACCGCAGATCCTCACTAAAGAACACCGATTCCTTCCAAGGATGATTCGCTAGGTTAGGATAGGCTATTGAAATCAAAAAACATCCTAATTTCAATAGAGAAGATGGCTGGGTGCTACCATCTGCTTGGAATCCTATAATAAATAAAATTAAATCCCAACCCAAGCATACAACTGCAAGACTTCAAGATACCATAAGTTCATACTGCATAGATCGGAACAAAAGTTAAATTTTAATCTATGGTAACCGGGTTAACTATGACATATGGACGTTGAACATCTCAGTCCTGCCCGTGACCATGAGTGCTGTAAAGCGTTCGAAACGTCGGGTAAATAAAAAGTTAAATACACGCGATAAATTCCGTAAAAACTAGTATTATTTCAAAGACTATAATGATGATCATAATAACAGATAGTGCTTTTTAAAGAACATATGACATTGATTGTTATCATAGTATCAAACTATATCACAGTTGTTAATATACCTATTTTTAATTTATTTATAATGTAGGGGTGGTGTCAGAACATCCACTACCCCATATCGTCCCGCGGGTGTCGTCAGAGGCGACAGAGGGAACAAATCAGGAGATGGGCGGCAGCGTCTTCCTAATAATGACTAAAAATAAAAACTGAGGTTACCAATCTCCTTCTGCCTCTTTAACCACTCCATTCCGCGAACTTTTTGACCCGCCCTCGTATGTTTTCCGGAGGTTATTATCTATCGACATACAAAATTTCATGGTAGTTTTTGCGTAAATCATGAATGCACATACAGACAGACATACAACAATTCTATATAGTCCTAATTTGACTTTAGAACCTTACGAATGACTGGACTTGTTTTTTTTTACCCAGGAAATATTAGAACTAAAGACACAAATTTTAATACAATATATAATAATTATTGTTATGTACCTATAGACTATTCAATAGTTTATTTCTATAGGAAGAACCACAAAAGACAGACGAAAAAAAGGATTCCGAGGTAGAAATGATTAAGGATTCATGGGATGCAGAGTCTTCTGAAGAAGAAATAGAGGAACCACCTAAGCCGGAACCTCCAGCAGCAACTGCTGATAAAGAACAATTAAACTCCACACAGGAAAAACAAAATCAGGTAACATTTTCTTAATCATATCTTTTTATCTTATATACCTTAACAATTTTGTGTTGTTTGTTTACTGTATTAAAACACATTTATTAGCAGAAAGAGGAGGAAGAAAGTTCAGACGAAGAGGATGAAAGTTCTGAAGAAGAATCTAGTTCAGAAGAAGAGTCTGATGATGATCAGATGACAGATGCACAAAAGAAAAGAGAAATTATCTTGAAGAGATTAGAGGTAAGAGCAAAGTAATGGCTATATTTTTTTTCTCTGTTTTTGGTACAATTTTCATTTTTTACTTTTTCAAATTTATTTCATTTATTTAGATAGCCTTCAAAGTAAATTGACCATGCTATTGTTTAATATTGGAAAAGGTTTTGTGCTGGCATGAATCAAATCAATCTCCCCGAAGAAATTCAGCAATCAGTTGATATTACTTACGACCATGTGTAGCCCCTTCGGCGCGCCGATGTTTAACTGTGTATTAGTCCAGAGTTCATTAAATTGCTGTTCAGAGCTAATAGAACCGCCATGCTATCCTTCAGTATATGGTTACCCTCATAGTATATCGCTATCGCCGTTTGGGCTATGCTCATACATTCAGCCTGTAGTACTCACTGTTGTAACCCAACAATTTAGAATATAAATGTGAAAGTTCAGATCCTCTGGATAAGTTACTTGTGTAGTTCTGTAGTAGTTTCTGAGCCATCTGTGAAAATTCCGAGTTCATTGGAGTTCAGACCTATGAGATGATTTGCTTTACTTAATTGAATTTTGTATGTTTTCAAAAACAAACCATGACCAAGTTATAGCGGCAAGCTACTCTGAATGGGCACCTTGCGCCGACCCTAAACCTCGGACACCAAGAGGAGATCAAATCAAATTAAATAATTTATTCAGTGTCAGAGTTTTTACATAGCAGTGTTGTGAATGAGGACTTCTTTTAAGTAAATAAATACTTGTGTTAGAAATTCCCCCTCTCCGTAACATTGATTAACGAATACTAATATGATACCTACTTACTTCAATACTTAATCTAAAAACATATTTTTAATTTAGATATTTAAAGTTGCTCTAAAACACAGATTAAGAGTAAATAAAAATACAAATTTTACATGGAATACAAGGATTTACAATATTTCAAAGTGTGTGTGTGCGTGTGCGTGTGCGTGTGCGTGTGCGAGCGCGTGCGTGTGCGTGTGCGCGTGCGTGTGTCTGTTTATGTGAGTTTGAGCTTTATGGGTTATTAATAAAATTTTATTTAGATTAAGGCCCCAAAGGATTAAGTTTAGGTGAGTTTTATCATTCCTATTTTATTAAATAAAATATTATTTTTAAATCAAACTTCTATTGTGTGTAAAATATAATCCAGGAATGTCTTAGTTTGAGTTCTGTTGGAAAGACTCAATCTCTTAAAACTCTGAAAAACTCAATGTGTCGCATTTTGGTATAAATACTAGTGCCTCTCCAGTGTATGTATCCGAACACCTTACCCCTAGTACGATGAAAATATACTATCTGGCACGTCAGTTATCTAAAGAAAAAATGTACAAGTTTTGCTGGACTGCAAACGGAAAAGTTTTTATACGAAAATCAGACGGATCACCTGCGATATTAATTAGAAATGAAGCCCAATTCGAGGATCTAAAATGTGAATGACTAAATATTGCTTCATTGTGCCTTAAAATACATTTTAACTATTCACTACGTTACTGCATGTTAATTTTAAGGTTTATTTCTTTGTTTTTCTTATTAATATTTATAGGATTAGTTTTAAAAATTAGGATCTTAACACAAACACTACATAAACTCACAAACCAACAAACAAAACATACTACACACAAACACTTAAACTCACTCATTAGACTCGTCCTAACTCGTACAGTATTCACAATTAAACATTTCATAAAAACTACATTACTCCTGATAATCACTCACCATAATCAACATAATACATCTTGCTTTAAATTATATACGCTATTGTACGTCGAACGCTGTACTAACCATTACAAAACCTATGCCCGTAAATTACAACTTAAAAATACCTCATTTATTACATTTTTTGCTTGTGTAATTAACTACACCTATTCAGTACAGTCTATTGTTCAAATAAATAATACAATCTTATTCTCTTACATATACAAATTATACGTCTTAAATGTTTATAATAAAAATGGCGAATAATATTAACTCATACATCGACAGTATAGACCAGTGTACATTAAGTGAATCCTATTATTGTACTCCGGAAGAGGCTAAACATTATATTAAACAACCAAACAAATTCCTAAAGATACTAAATCAAAATATAAGATCGATAAATTGCAACTTTCTTAGTTTACAAACCTTACTTGACCGAATCTCATTTGATTGCGATGTGTTGGTTTTAACAGAGTGCTGGTTGCCCTGCTCAAGTAATCAAAATATTCCTTATATACAGCACTATACTATGTACAAAACTTGTAAACACCAAAATCAAAGTGATGGGGTAATTATTTACATTAAATCATGTTATTTGGTAAATATTGAAGAAATAAATTTTAATAACACAGCGTCTGGACTAATTGCTACGATTGATTCAAATACAGTGCTTATTTGCATTTATCGATCACCATCAAATGAAAACATAAAGGAGTTTCTTTCGACACTCAACGCTACACTTACACCGCTTTCAAAATGTAAGACAGTCATAATAACTGGAGATATAAATCTAGATATAAAATCTTCTTCCTTAGATACCCGCAGCCATGAATATCTCAATTGTCTTGCATACCATAGTCTTCTTCCTGCTCACACCCTTCCAACCAGAGAAGACAACTGTATTGAACATTTTATGTTGCGCACCAAATACATGGCTGTAGTTTTGGTTTTCGACACCACTATCACTGACCATTATTGCTCTGTTTTGTGTATCGAAAACGAAACAAAAAATAATGTAATTTCCACTATTTCAAAAGTTAACTTTGACAATCTTGATAAAGCAGTCGAAAAACTTAACTTAGCACCCATTTATTCCATGTTAGATCCTAATACAGCAACTGAAGCTCTTATTAAACTATTATCGGATGCAATAGCTGAAAATTCATCAGTTAAAAAAAATTTCGTCCAGAAATAGAATACTTAAACCGTGGATGACACCGGGTTTGTTAAGGTGTATAAAAAATAGAGATTCAATGCATAGAAAAGTAAAAAAATCTCCTAATAATTTAACACTGTCTATCACTTATAAGCGGTATAGAAACTTCTGCACAAAAATTTTAAAGAAAGCAAAGAGAGATTATGATGCTCAAGAAATAAGTAAAGCAGGAAAAAACCCTAAAGCACTTTGGGATACTATCAAAAAAATCACAAATACATTCCACAATAAACAAGCAACATGTCAGTTAGTTACACAGGCAAGGTCTCTAAAACAATCATGCAATAATGTTAACAAATTTTTCGTTGATGTAGGAAAGCAGCTTGCGGACAATATAATCAATTCTAACAATTTACCTCAGTTTACTTCTTTACAATCTTTTACATGTATTTCTTCTTTTGTTCTTGAAAAACCCAATACTGATGAAATAATATCAGTCATAAAGAGTTTAAAGTCAAATGTAGCTACCGGTTGGGATGCCATATCTTCCGCAATATTAAAAAGATACTCTGCTACGCTAGCACCTGTGCTAAGCCATATATTCAATCTCTGTTTCGAAAAAGCTATTTTTCCTAACTCTTTAAAAAAGTCTATAATTCATCCCATCTTCAAGGGTGAAGATGGGACTTTAATTACTAATTATCGCCCTATTGCCGTACTACCAGCTTTATCTAAAGTCTTAGAACGTTTAGTGAACAATAGACTGGTCCATTATCTTGAACACTTTAAATTAATCTCACCTCAACAATTCGGATTTCGTAGAAATAAATCAACTTCTGACGCAGTTCATGAATTAATAAATTTCATAGTCACTAATCTAAATAGTCATAAAAAGGTCCTAACGATATTTCTAGATCTAGCAAAAGCCTTTGACTCAATTCCTGTTTCTACTCTTTTAGCTAAGTTAGAGAAAATTGGTGTCAGAGGTTTACAGTTAGACTTTTTCAGAAGTTACCTTACAAATCGCACTCAAATGCTTAAAATATCGACTGCATCGGTGACGAACTCCCTGTTACCTATGGTGTCCCCCAGGGAAGTATTCTTGGCCCAACTCTATTTCTTGTTTTTATTAATGACTTGTGCAATCTTTACATTGATAACGCAAAAATAGTCTCTTTTGCAGATGATACAGCTATTACTTTCTATGCAACATCTTGGAAAGATCTTGAAAATATATCACAACGTAGTTTTAATCAAATATATAATTGGCTTTTATCTCACACTCTTACTCTTAATACTTCCAAAACTAAATTTATAACTTTCTCTATCAGTCCCACCTCGCAACCAAATATTCCCATCAAGTTGAAAGCTCACTCTTGTTCCCTACAGTCTTCGCCTTGTCTGTGTCCACAGATAAATTCTGTAGACAATATAAAGTATCTAGGTATTATACTTGATAAACACCTTAATTTTAAAATGCATATAAATCTCTTAACGAGTAAAGTTCGCAAACTAATATATATATTTAAAACACTACGATATGTCGCAAATTCCATAATTACACGCAACGTTTATTATGCTTTATGTCAGTCTATCATCACGTATTGCATTTCTTGCTGGGGTGGTGTTGCAAAAACAACATTAAAGCCACTTGATGTTGCGCAAAGAGCTATCTTAAAGGTTGCTACTTTCAAACCAATGTTATTTCCAACTACTCATCTATATCAAAACTGCGCTGTTCTAACTGTGAGGCAGCTCTTTATACTGCACACAGTATTACTTCAGCATAATAAGACTCCTTTCATTGTAATTTCTAAACGGCGTCCAATTTCCAATTTTTCATTTGTAAAAAGATTTTTTTATTATCTAGATCCTTTACTTTACAACAAAATAAATGCGGAAGTAGAGATTTACGAAATGTCAACATTTAATTGTAAAACTTCTGTCCGCTCTTTCCTGCTAAATAAGTCATATGATGATACAGAGCAATACTTGTTAACATTGTTATAAAATTACGTCGCATTGTTATATATTTATTTCATTTTTTTAAGTATTACATATACATTCACTGACACACACACACACACACACCCACACCCACACACACACACACACACACACACACACACACACACACACACACACACACGCACGCACGCACGCACGCACACACACACACACACACACACACACACACACACACACACACACACACACACACACACACACACACACACACACACACACACACACACACACACACCACACACACACACACACACACACACACACACACACACACACACACACACACACACACACACACACGCACACACACACGCACACACAGAGAGAGAGAGATCATTTTATTATATCTCTAAAATTGTATAAATATTGTTTCTATAAAAAAATTATAATAATTTTAAACAATACAACTATGTATTCCTAATCAACAGGGGGGATGGGACTGTATCTCCTAAATACAGGTTACTCAGTAACCTAGCTAGGAGACTCAGGTTTCTAGCCATTCAAATTGTGAACTATGAATGTCAATAAAGAATTATTATTATTATTATTATTAAAGACTCAGTTTTATCATAACTCCAAGTTTTTCATAGTGCTGTCAAACTCATTTTGCACTTGTATTTAGTTATTTGGTAAATGTTTAAAACTTTATTAACTTTATTATATAAATAAGCAGATCGAACCGTAAACTGCCTCTTAGCATAACCTGACTTGACTGTAGCAATAGGAGCTACATTATGCTTTCGTCTTACAGATATTTTGGAAATATCATATGGAAGCGTTTTGTGACATTTTAGAATTATATTTAATATATAAAATTGTCTAACTGTAAGAACATCACTTATTTTTGTATAGGTTTTCAGTAGGATACCTATAGGGTTTAAAGCTCATTACCTTTAGTAGTGCTCTTTGTGCTCTTTTTAAATCGAGAAACTGCGTCTTACTAGCACCACCCCAGACTGGGATACAGTAGGTCAATAGTGACTGAGCCAATGAAACATAAATTAGTTTTAATAGTTTCTTGTCAGTAAGATGTCTCAGCTTTTTAAAAACCCATATAAGTTTTCTGACTCTTCCCATCATTAGTTCTAGATGGGCGTGCCAGGATAGCCTCTGGTCAACTACAACTCCCAAATACTTTGTATTGTTAACTTTGGAAATGGTTTTGCAAGAGCAATTTATTCGAAGGTTGTTACTCATGAATTTGAATTTTGAAATTATGTTCAGGTTGCGTTGAATTATATTTTGTGAATGCTATGTAGTTTGTTTTGTCCGTATTCAATGTTAAGAGGTTGGATTTTAACCAGATAGCTACCCTGACTAGCTCCTCCTCCGTGACTTGACGTACGGAATCCCATGTGTTGCCAGTGAAAACAATGGCAGTGTCGTCTGCATAAGAAATAACTTGTCCCGCGTTAATACTCATATTGCAGAGGCTATTGATGTAAGTCAAGAATAGAGTCGGCCCAAGGACACTTCCCTGTGGGACACCATACGTCACATCACATTGGCTACTAATGTATTGGCCTATTTTCACGCCTATACCCAGATTACGATGATACACCTATACCAAGAGGAATCCACAGGCTGGCAGGTTCCTGTTTATTTACCGCGGGTGACCGAGCTACCGCTACTAAGCCTCCACGACAAGGCGAGAACCCGTTTGGGGGGAGAGAAGGAGGCCTAGTACTTAGCGTGCAATTGTTCTCAAATACATAATAGTCATCATTACAGCCCTTCACAAGTCCGCTGCTGAACATAGGCCTCCCCCAAAGAATGCTACAAAGCACAGTCATGAGCCACTTGGATCTATCGACTTCTTGCATGTTTTATCGGTTTGCATAATATACAATGTATATTTATTTCCAAATTATACCTCATATGGTGATTTGTCCCCCACTCGCCTCTCTGAAAGTATTTTTTCATGTCCGGCGGAAAATCAGCGCTGCTGGCAGCTATAACAAGTAGTTAAGTTTTTCCCAGTGTTGTATATTCTGAAGGTAGAAAGTACTAAATAAAAGAATAAATTGATTTGTTTGTTTTGATTCTTGGTTTTTCTTTTGGATATAATCCATTGTCAGATTATACTATAATCACATATTTTAATATGTTTGCTCTACAGAAACGTCGTGAAGAGAACGAGCAGAACAAAGCGAACAATCCCCTCCGTGCCGCTGTGGTGTGCGTACTTGGTCACGTAGACACTGGAAAAACGAAGATTCTTGATAAATTGCGACGCACTAACGTCCAAGACGGCGAAGCTGGTGGAATCACCCAGCAAATTGGCGCAACCAATGTTCCTATTGAAAATATTAAAGAACAGACTAAACATGTCAAGGGGGTGAGTTTCTTTATATTTATAATTATTGATTATTTGTTCCATAGTCGATGATATTGTGTAAACTAATATTATTAATAATTAATTTTACTTGTTACAGGTGAATGAAATAGCCTTCAAACTACCTGGTTTATTAATTATTGACACTCCTGGCCACGAATCTTTCAGCAATCTTAGAAATCGAGGCTCTTCATTATGTGATATTGCCATCCTTGTAAGTTTTATTTTATAAATTATATATTATTAATTGCCGGAGGATAAGAGCCGTTGTAGCTCAGATGGTTAGCATTCGCTGTAAATTTTACAGTACGCGAGCAAACCGGGTTAGATCCCCACCGGCAACAATGAAATTGCTAATTGCAATTTTAAGTGCTGATTTACCACGTGCTCGGCAGTGAAGGAGAACATCGTCAGGAAACCAGCATGTCTAAGAAATAATAAAAAATATATTTTAGAAGACATGTGAAGTTCGCCAACAAGTATTGGCACGCAGAAATGAGGGGAGGCCTGTACCTAGAGCCAGATGACAGGAATTTTCCTGACTTGTCTGGAATTTAGGTATGGATGGTGATAGTCTTCTGTCAGGGAAACGGAAAATTTGAATTTGTCAGGATTTTTTTAAAATAAATTAAAATACATAGTGATAAATGGGTCAAATCTCAACAATTCTGATCTGGCTCGTACTTTTTATTCCTGGATATTGCACATAATATCAAACACATGTCCGAGTTTTTACGATTAGATATTTTTGCAGCATATTCGTTAGTTAGGAAATTTATTGGAAAGCCAGGGATTTTACCAGGAAAACTCAATTAAGGATCTGTGCTACCTACCCTACCTGTGCCCAGCTGTGGGACATATATAGGTTGTAACTTTTAACTTTTTTATATTATTAATTATATAACATACAAATAGGTATCTATTTCAAATGAATTTGTAAATCATTAAATCTTCATTACCCTGTAAGAGTCTGCTGTTGGACATGGGTAGATCTCCCCCAGTATAGACAATTTGCCCTAATCGTCATGCTTAGATGGCGTACTGACAATTTCAATTAAACGTTTTGCACTTTTGACGATACTTTCCATCACTAGTTTGGGTATTAACACTTATAAGATCTTCATATTTTTACAGGTGGTGGATATTATGCACGGTTTGGAACCACAGACTATAGAATCCATTAATTTGCTGAAACAAAAGAAAACTCCATTTATCGTCGCCCTTAACAAGATCGATCGTTTGTACGATTGGCAAAGTGCGCAGCGTAAAGACGTCCGCGATATTCTCAAGATGCAGCAGCCGAACACTCAGTTGGAATTTGAAAAGAGAAGCAGGGATGTAATAATTCAGTTTGCTGAACAGGTAAAATATTGCATTAACAATACATTTCTTTGTTTTTATATTTTTATTTGTGGTAAGTACGTGCTTTTTATCTATTATATAAAAATCAATATTAGTTTGTTCATATTTTTTTTTATAGAAGAGTGGGCAAACGAGCATGCGGCTCACCTGATGTTAAGTGACTACCGCCGCCCATGATCAACCGCAACACCAGGGGAATTGCGGGTGCGTTGCCGGCCCTTTAGAAAGGAGTAAGCTCTTTTTTTGAAGGTCCCCAGGTCGTATCGGTCCGGAAAAATCGCCGGTGGTAAACTATTCCACAGAGAGGTTGTACGCGGAAGAAAACTCCTTTTGAAACGTACTGTGGTGGACCGCCAAGCATCCGGATGGTGTGGATGGTATCGGGACGTTTGCCGCGTAGTGCGTTCACGAAATTTGGCGGCTGGGATTAATCCGAGCAATTCCTCAGAGCACTCTCCATGGTATATGCGAAATAAAATGCAAAGAGATGCAACATTTCTTCGCAGTGCCAGTGAATCGAGCCGATCGGAAAGCACTCGGTCGTCGACGATTCGAGCCGCTCTGCGCTGGATGCGGTCAAGTGGAAGGGGAGCTGGTACTGGGGAGCCCCAGCCCAGAGATGGGAACAGTATTCCATGTGCGGCCGAACCTGCGCCTTGTAAAGTTGCAGGCGGTGTGCCGGCATGAAATACTGTCCCGCTCTGCTGAGCACGCCAAGCTTTTTAGAGGCCAATTTGGCCTTCTCTTCCAAGTGACCACGAAACTGCACGTCACTCGATATGTCAACGCCGAGGATTCCGATACTGGCTGAGGCAACAAGGGGAGTGTCTTGAAACTGAGGAGATACGACAAAGGGGTTCTTTTTAGCGGTTAACGCGCAAACTTGTGTCTTCTGGGGGTTAAATTGGACTAGATTTAGTCGCCCCCAATCCGAGACTCTGTTCAGCAAGGACTCGACTTCAGACACAAGTTTGTCCCGGCACTCGGAGACGTTTTCCCGAGAAATATTGGCTCGGCCGGTGTAAAGAGCATCACCAGTGCTGTCATCTGCATAGCAATGAATGTTACGGGTTTGCAACATATCATTGATATGCAGAAGAAACAGCGTTGGCGATATCACGCAGCCTTGTGGAATACCAGCATAAATAGGCTTGCAATCGGAGCTTGCACCGTCTACAACGACCTTGATGCTCCGATTTGCAAGAAAGCTGGTGATCCAATCGCACAATTTCTCGGGAAGCCCATAGGAAGGGAGCTTCGAAAGAAGCGCTTTGTGCCAAACCCGATCGAAGGCCTTCGCAATGTCCAAACTAACGGCCAATGCCTCCCCCCTTGGACTCTACTGCCTCCGCCCATCTGTGAGTTAGGTAGACAAGAAGATCACCAGCTGACCGACCACGGCGAAAACCGTATTGGCGGTCACTAATCAGCTGGTGATCCTCAAGGTACCTCATGAGCTGGCAGTTTACAATGGACTCCATTGTTTTGGAGCACAAGGAGGTGATGGCGATAGGCCGGTAGTTGGACGGGTCTGAGCGGTCGCCTTGTTTTAGGGATCGGGTGGACGAAAGCCGTCTTCCATGATTTTGGGACTACACCTAGGGAGTAGGGGCACCGGAAAAGACGCGTTAAAACCGGTACCAACACTGGAGCACACGTCCTCAGCACAATTGGGGGGATTCCGTCAGGCCCACTCGACTTGTGGATGTCCAGGGAGAGGAGTGCTTTGCGAACCGAGCGCTGTGTGAACTGCACTTCCGGCATGGAGCACTCACCCCGCGGGATGGTCGGCGACGTACTCGAGCGCCCAGAAGAGCCCAGAAGATCGGTTTTCTCCTTTGCGGTATGGGCCAGTGAGTCGTCCTCCCTGTGCAGAGATGGAATAGATGGCTATTTTATGCGCGGGCATACCATTCATCAGATTGCGGTAAAACTTTTTCAACTTATTGCTTTCACTTGTGCGAAAGGTATAATCATAGTACAATTAACTTACAGTAAGGTGTTGTGCGCGTCGTACCAACAAATTTATTTGAAAATTGGAAATCATAATGTATTCATTGAAATTCAATGATATACAGGTTTGATGATGGGTGCAAAGCTTTTAGGGAATGATACCTTCAATAATTTAGAACATATTAAGCTAAACTTGTCTTAGACAAAGTCTTATTCCTTATTGAATTTTTAAGTTTTTTTTTAACAATAAAACCTTTTTTTTTTAATTAATTGCTAATAGTGTCTGGTAACAGTAGTTATGTTATTATTTTGTATCTATCTAATCTAATACCTTCGAACGAGCAATTCTTGTGTATATATATATATAATCGGAATCTCGGAAACGGCTCCAACGATTTTCATGAAATTTGGTGTCCTGGGGGTTTCGGGGGCAATAAATCGATCTAGCTAGGATTCATTTTTAGAAAATGTTGTTTTATCAGTGTTTTCAGGCAATGAAAAACTGCTAAAATATCATTAGGATACGAAAGTAAATTTTGATAATGAGTTAAGTGTTATAATAGCTCAAATGGGATACCGGGTGGTGTCTAAATCGTAGTAATCCTGGTTCGAATCCGGATGTTTACGGTATGATTTTTTCTTTTTTTTCAAGTTCTCTTTTTTTGTGACAAAATCTATTATTTCGAGCCCTTTTTCTAGTATTTTTTAAAAAACACGAACAATTAAATGCAATTAATTAAGCACTCATGATTTTTTATTTAAATAAAATAATATAAAAAATAAAATAAAAAGCACTCATAACTTTTTATTTAAATAATCAGTTTAGTTTTTTTCTATTATCGGTAAGATCTAAAAAAATTATTCATGTTTAATCAGTATGTAATTTGTGTATAAATATAATTTACAAAAACACGATTTCCAAAAAAAAATCATCATCAGTCATTCACGTACTTTTGGTTATGTGTGATTACTCAAACAAAATAATTTCCTAGTATTTGCATCATCAGAAAAAATTCTACGCATATTTAAGTTTAATAAACAAAAAAAAAATGTAGGAAATGTGTTTATGCCCTCATAAAGAAATTGTTGTTCAAACCTTTTTAAAAACATGCTTAGTTATTGCCCTTTCTTTTATGGTATTATTTATGCAGATGTCTCATCAACTCTTGGAATTAGGGTGTACAAAGTAAAATGCGGACGAATATTTTTAAGTTTTAACATACCAATAAAACAATATTTTATTGTTGAAATAATTTATTTTTCGTGTTCAAAATTTTGAATGAGATTTCTGACACAAGCTTAGGGTTCGTCTTCTCACATCTATGGTGGTAATTTTCATTTTCATCTCCTGCTTCATAACTTAAAAAGCCGTATGGATTCTTCCTATTAACTTCTCTCTGGTTGATATTTCTACATGCGTGCAGACGAGCTCTTCGGCCCGTCCTCAAACAAAAAATCCACAGGAGTTAAATCAGGCGATTGAGGTGGCTAGGGATGGGCCCGTCTCTGCCGATCCCGTTATCTGGAAAATATTTAAATTCTCGCACGTTTAGAGTTCAATGCGCTGGATGGTAGTCTTACTGATAGATCATTGGTCTTCTCATTGACAATATTGGTATTTCGGCCTCGTCCAGAAGCACTGGGATATCGTGCCTGAGAAAATCCAGGTAACTGTCTCCATTTAAATTATCGGGTAGGTAGTGGGGACGCGGATGTTCGGCCGATTACTTCGGTTCACGCGTTTTCTGAAAAATTCCTTTGAAGCGACACTTTCTTATTCCAGTGTGGATTGCTGTCCTTGCCAGGCCATCGATGGCGGTTATGAAAGTTGGTAATTTCTTCTTTCGTAAACTTTAATTCATCGGTCCACAAGATGGATTTTAAAAACCATTCATCTTCTATGTCACAATTTAACGACAGAACTGAATCCTTCGTGATCTTGATTTTCCAAACCTTGTACACCCGTGCCGTGAAAAGCATACTTGTTTTCTCGGTGCATTACGACGCACCCGGAAAACAAGTATCCACAATCAAACAAGTAGTGTATTCCACACGTTCCATACCGAAATGTTGTGGTTTTGAGCTACTGCTCTGATGCACTTAGCAGGATCTGCATCGAAAGCTGCAATAATGTCTTCCTCGACACTTGGTCCATATATTCCCGGATTGACTCCAGGTATGATTCCAACTTCAGAAAACCGACGAAATGTGCTGTAAAACACTCAGAAATTTGTTCTTCGATTCGGATTTGCTCCTGCCAAAGATCCATTACCGTCAGTTCTGCCATACATGAAGACGATATCAGCATATTTTTTTTTAGTAAAAGCAGCCACAGTTCATGGATCACACAAATAGTCGGAGAACAGTGATGGAGCACAAAGCTACCGCTAGGCTCAACTAAATAAAAAAGAACATCCGAATTAAACAGGAATTCGCAATTAAAACGTCCAGTTACTAAGGCAGCCGTTACTTGACAAGCAAAAATGGTGCATTATTTTGTTCCGTATTTAAATGAAAATATTTGTTCGCAACTTGCTTTGTACGCCCTAATTCCAAGATTTGATGAGACATCTGCGTGAATAATACGTTAAAAGAAAGGGCAATCACTAAGCACGTTTTTAAAAATGTTTGAATAACAAAGGATATTTTTTTATGATAAAAGTTAAGTTAAGTTACAGCCTATATACGTCCCACTGCTGGGCTCAGGCCTCCCCTCATTTCTGAGAGGGTTTTAGGGCAAGGAAGAGTCTGCCGCGCTGCCCAAATGCGTGTTGACGAACTTCACATGTCTTCGAAATATTTTTTTTTCTTATTCCTCAGACATGCAGGTTTCCTCACGATGTTTTCCTTCACCGCCGAGCACGTGGTAAATCAGCACTTAAAATTGCAATTAACAATTTCATTGGTGCCGGCGGGGATCGAACCCGGGTTACTCGCGTTCTGTTATATTTACAGCGAGCGTTAACCACTGAGCTACCACGGCTCTTCATTTTTATGATAACATAAACATTTTTACCTAATTTTGTTTTTTATGTTTATTTTTGTTTTGGATATAATATATGATCTAATCACACATTACATAAATAAAAAATAACAACAACTATTACTGGACATTATTAGAAATTAATAAAAACCTTGGAAATTCAATTAAAAAAGGAGCAGACTGCGTCTATGACAAGTTTAGTTTAATATGTTCTAAATGGTTTAAGGCTCTAAATATTAATTACATGTAATCAATAAAATACGTTGAATATTTTTATATTCAGTGCAATAATAACAAGAAAAACCAACTCACTTTTGACTTAAAGCAAGCACTGCAATTCAATAAAATATAAATATTAATTTTATCTGAGGCACGGAAGGCACTCCTCTAAGGCACATGCTAGCAGTCAATTCAGATTTAAAAGAAGTCTTAATATTCCAATGTAATTAATCTTCTTTCGATATTGATAAAGTATTAGAAGAATGATTTATTACTAAATGTATTTTGTATCAGAACAAAACTTACTTGTGTCTAAAAGTAAAGTAAATTTTCTTATATTTACATAATTATTTATTATTTATTTACACAATTAGATATATTTATTATTACATAATTAGAACAAATCCCTGGCGTTAATTAGTTGCTTATATCTTCCTTCAGTTATGTTAGGTTTCTGTAACAGTTGGCACAAAAATATATATTGTCCTTATATTTACTCATAAACATCATATATATACATATTCAGCGATTCTGATACCGCCCCGGTAAAAAAGATATACAGTTTATAAATATACATTCCAATACTGAGACAAGTAATTACATGCAGATTATTTGCGAAATTGTTCATAATATTTATTTAATTTTTTACGCATTACAGGGTTTGAATGCGGCGCTTTTCTATGAGAACCCGGACCCGCGCAGTTACGTGTCACTGGTGCCGACGTCGGCGGTAACAGGCGAGGGAATGGGAAACTTGCTAGCTATGATCGTGCAGGCGTGTGAGGGGCCGCTACATAAGCGCCTCGTGTTCTCACATCAACTGCTCGCTACTGTGCTTGAGGTGAGTGTGAATGGCACTCTTAATATTCACGTCTAAGCGTGCCGCAAGGCGAGTGAGTGGGACTTATAACATTATTAATTCAGTATGTAATGAAAATTATGCTGATAATTTTCCGGTTTAACCAGGTGAAAGCGATCCCCGGATTGGGCACAACAATCGACACGATCCTGATCAACGGCACGCTGCACGAGGGCGACACCGTGGTGCTGGCGGGCACGGACGGGCCCATCGTCACGCAGATCCGTTCGCTGCTCATGCCACAGCCCATGAAGGAGCTCAGGGTCAAGGTCAGGGACTGCCTGATAACTTTACACGTTAGGACGCAGTAACTCAGGAGCTAAATTCAAAATTTATTTATTTGCAATAACAAAGGATTCATATAATGTATACAAAAAAATCATCTCATTCATTAAATAACAAAATATATACAGTGTAGTAATAAAATAAACACGTAATAGTAAAAAATAATAATTACAAAAACAATAACTTTTAAATTGGAACACTACACAATCAAGTTACGTATTTAATACCTGTATTGTATGTAATTAAATATCATTTTATGCGTTAACTACACTGACCTCTATATATATACAAGTACGCTGGACTGGCTATACATCGTGACATGCTGAATCGATTTGATTTACGCCATTTTGGTGCTAACAGCAGAAGTGCAGCTCCACGGAACTAATAATAGGGATAAGACAGTGTACCAAATTATATCGATAAAAATTATATACCCTACCTATACCTAAATAAATATAATAGACTCTATGGATAGATGGACTCTACCCATAACGTCCATTCTATTTATGTATTAATATAATGCCATTATCATTCATCATCATTAAAACCCTTCGCAAGTCCACTGCTGAACATAGGCCTCCCCCAAAGAATGCCACAAAGCACGGTCCTGAGCTACCTGCATCCATCAACTTCCTCCATGTCTTACCAGTTTTTGACTCCATCTAGTGGGGGAATGTCCTATACTTCACCTGCCGGTAACCTTGCCACTCGAGAACCTTTTTTCCCCCACCGGTATTCGGTTATTCGGTTATATGGCCGGTCAATTGCCACTTCAGCTTACTAATCCATTGGGCGATGTCAGTCAATCTGGATCTGCTGCAGATATCCTCATTCCTAAGTTTGAACCCCTGATCATAGCCCTCTTCATAGCTCGCTGAGCGAACTTCGAGCTTCCTCATACAGCCAGCAGTGAAAGACCTCGTCTCAGATCCATAGGTCATCACTGGCAACACGCACTGGTTGTACAATCTAGTTTTGAGGTATTCCTAATGAGAAGATGTTTTGTAATCTCCGAACGCTGCCCATCCGAGTTGAATCCGTCGATTGACTTGTCGGTCGAAGTTGAACTTACCTAGTCGGACTATTTGTCCCAAGTAAAAATACTCGTCAACAACTTCAGCTAAGTGCTCCCAAAATCCACCGGCATATGTGTGACATGGACATTACACTTTTGTTTTATCCATGTTCATCTTAAGACTTATCCGTTGGCAGACACTATTGAGGTCATTGAACATAGTGCGTAGGTCCTCCAGTGATCCTGCCTTAAGGACTATATTGTCGGCAAATCGAAGGTAAGTGACGTACACGCCATTGACGTTAATACCGTATCCTTTCCAGTCCAGCAGCTTGAAAACGTCTTCCAATGCAGCGGTAAAGTATTTCGGGGATATTACAACACCCTGTCCTACACATCTCTACAGTTGGATTAGTTTTGTACTCTGGTTCTGTACTCGGATAGCCATAGTAGCCCTTAGACCATTTAACTAAAAATTATTAAGATTAAACTAACTACACAAAATAAAAATAAAAACATAATTTCTAAAATAATTTATTGTCAACCGTTCATTTAGTTCTAGTATTATAAAAGAGAAATCAGCTGCTATAATAACGCCTATTCTAATCAACTACAGGTCTGTATATAGACAGTAAAATATTTGCTACTATATAAAAATTTATGTCTGTTCGTACTTTCTACGATGCCATACTGTTTATCAGATTACGGTAAAACTTAGTCAATTTATTGGTTACACTTGTGCGAAGGTTATACGCAAGGTAAAATTAACTGACACTAGGTGGTGTGCATATTATACCGTCTATTTATTTGAAAGTTATAATCATTCTAATTCTATGATTGTATTATCATTCCTAATTATACAATATAACTGTTCCACATTTTTAACAATATTTCCACAATTATTTCTTCTGCGGCAGCAATGCGCTGGGTACGTGCTAGCAAGATAATATAAAAAAATATAAACTTTGAATAACATAGTTATCAGTTATTTACAACGTCATTTTCGAAATTAAAATTACAATATTAAAAAAAATTATTGAAATTATCATAAAGTCCTACTTTATGTGGTATCGTCCCAAGAATGCTGGCTACGTGTCCTCACTGAATGGTTATACTTAGCCTTCAAGCGAGGAAACAACAAACTAAACAACTTCTTATTACCAGTAGCGATGATCAGTCGCAGATACACTTTTTTAGGAACTACACCGCACTGCACCCTACGGACCAATAGTCTCTACAGCAAATTACACAAATATGTACTTATCTTCTAGATACTCTGGGCTATTTACTTGATTTAGTTGCCTCTAATGCTACCCCTGCTTTAGACGAGGTACCCCTGAGATGGGATGCTGTCAAAGTGTTTGCAAGTAGTATTCCTCACTAAAACTTTATCTCTCTCTCTGAAATAACCAAACCCATACCGTCGGGTCTCCTGGTATCGTCTCTAAATATTCTACAGAGATCTTAAACCGAGGAAACATTTATAGAGATACGAGCTGCACTATGGACTCCCCGAGCCCGATATGTGAATGGAGCCAGGGAAAAACGAGCACTTGGAAGCATGAAATGGTGTAGCCTCACCAAAGTCGCGAAAGATAGTCGAGTGGCGCATCGCCAATCGCCATACCAACACTTCCCTTACGACTCCACCTCGACTACAGCGGTCCAGGGAGAGGAATCTCCTCTAGCCGCAGCCCACCAACACACATACAACGTGGCTCGACATCATCAGGCGATCTTTCGACACTTGGCTATGGCCCTTGAGTTTGGTGGAAAATGATGGTGCAGTTCTCATGGCTAATAAAACAGTCGTCTGTAAAATGTTTGGAACAAATATGATCATTTTGTTTCGAACGCCAATTCACAATATTTATGCTTTTAAGTCATAATTTTAGTCTAGGTTCAGTTGGAAACCTGTTAATTAATAAACATTTGATAATTCATCTGTTGTTGGCGACTTTTTTTGTTAACAGATATGGGTAATTATGGAAAGAACATCGATAAGTATTATAGACAAGGAACTCGACAACTCTATTGAATTTTGTTTATCAAAACTCAGTAATATACAACCAAACATGTTGGTATATATGATTAGTAGATTAGTAACAAATTTTTAAGTACTTATATTATCAAATAGTTTTAATTTGTTTAATATTTGCTGCAAATTCACTAACTTGTGAAATTTTATACCACTTCCCTTTTGGTAACGAGTTTTACAAATTACGCACACTCTTATTATTAATAAAAATAATTCTTATTATGTAACTAATATTATACACAATCAAACAACAAAATAGTTTTCTAGTTTAAAAGTTCAAAATACAGACTTATGAAATTAGACAATATAAATAAGACAACAGACTTTGGCATATTATGTCAATTTTATTTTTCAAGACATCCTTTAGTGGCGCTTCAAATTTCATTCACATAGTCATTTTGTATGGTATAGCCAGTCCAGCGTACTTGTATATATAGAGGTCAGTGGTTAACTATCATCACTGAAATTGAAAATAATAATCTTAAAAAACTAAAATAAGGTTTAATGGTAGTATTATTGTTAAAAGATATAAAAATGTTTTAAACGCAGAATGCTTACATCGAGCACAAAGAAGTGGTGGGTGCACAGGGAGTAAAGATTGCGGCTAAAGAATTGGAGAAAGCTATCGCCGGGCTTAATTTGCTTGTGGCGCAAAAACCGGATGAAGTTGATGTCTTAAAGTAAGTATACTTTGCTGTTGCTGCAGTTTTGTGTTGTGTATTATGCCTAGACCGCACTATCGCGATGTATAATTGCCGCCACGAGTCGTGAGCGCACTTTTTATTGGTCGATATGACGTTGACCACGCTGACGCTCAACGTGATTGGTTCGTCAGCCGATTCTCGTTTTCTATTTGATTTAGATCTATTGGATTGCACGTATCATTCGACTACTGTACATACACTTGAGAGCAATTTTAGTGACAACTTTTTGATTATTTTATTTTTTAATTGTAGTGTTACCTCCTTGTTAATTGTTGTTTGTGTATTTCTTGTTTTTAACTGTTTTTTATATTTCTTTTTGTTATTTTTTTTTGCTATAATTTGAGCGTTCGGATTTTGGGCTAAATACGCAGAGAAGAAAGAATTCGGTGTTAAATAGACAATACCGACAAATGGTCTATTCAGTGTTTTGTTACATGAAATAATTAGGTATTGCGAAAAACATGATGGACGTTTATAAACAGACTGCTAAGGCGACTAACTGTCTACGTAGCTACTGTACGTCGTATAGTTAAAGGAGTTGACGACTCAGAATTTCGAAAAAGTCAGCGAAAATATTCAATTATGAATTGAAATAACAACAGTACCTAATAATTTTGGCCGATAATGTGCCTACGCTGGCTCAACCCCCACCATAGTTCATCTGTGCTCACCTTTCGTGCCGGCAACTATATGTAGCCACATCGAAGCGAAGGCTTCGACCCTTCGAGTGAAGTCTGGCACACTTCGCACCGCTGTCGGTTAACTTTCGCACATCTAAGGATATTATCGCTATGAACTTCGTATGCTCAGCGACACTACAGTCGGCGCACAGACCTCGAAAGTAACGCACGTGTCGGTGAAAATTTGATATATATGGTGTGGGTTCAACCTAGATTGGAGTGACGACTAAATTTGTGAGATCAGTTAGTTACAGCCTATATAAGTCCCACTCCTGGGCACAGGTCTCTCATTTGTAAAAGGGCTTAGGGCAGCGAAATGTCCACTGCGCTGCCCCAGTACATGTTGTCGGACTTTAAATGTCTTCGAAATATTTCTTTTTATTTCTCTGATATGCCGGTTTCCTCGCGATGTTTTTCTTCACCGTCGAGCATGTTGTAAATTGTGAGAACAGATATTACGAGAATTTAATCACAAGATGAAGCTATATATGTAAATATTTAAATCTGAAAGAACCAAGTAAAAAATGGACAAAATATTATTTGACACCTTATCATATAGAGCGATGTAGTATTTTTAGCATTTTGTTTGTTTTTTATTTGTCACGACACAACATCGAGATAACGTAATGATATTTGTGCGTAGACAGAAGAGGAAGTTTTCTCTCATGAATGAATAAGTGCTACTTTGGATCTTATGTCACGTTTACACAGGAATTACTTTACATAATTTTAAAATATACTCGGCTGTGTTGAGCAATAGCTTATTATCTGCGTATGGCGGAATAAATATCACAGTTTTATCACAGCTAAAATATAACATGGAGCTATGAATATGGCACTATACACACACAGCGATTAGTGAAAATTAATTAGTATCCAAAAGCAGTATCCACTGTCCAACATTAGATGGTATATGTCATGATGATGATGATGAGTGACCTTGTTTACAGTCTTCAAGACTATTTATATCTATTTGACTGCCTCGTTGGTCTAGTTGTAAACGCGGTTGTTGATATTGAGGTTCGATACTGGGTCAGGCCATTATCTGTTATTGGGTTTTTTGTCAAAAAATTCTCAATACCAGGCCGGAGCTAGGAGCTAGGCGGTGTTTCAACTCAAAGCCTCGGAAAGCACATAAAGCCGTCTGTACTGCTTGTGATCTCTGCGGTCGTGTCGAATTACTGCCCTATCAGACTGAGAGTGAGGGAATACATTGCACCTGTGCTTGCGCATACACTTGGGCACTATAATCCTGTCCTGCGCCGATGGCTAGCCTCCGTTGAGGCAGGCCGCCGTGACCGAAATTCGTTCTGGAGGACATTATTATTATTTATATCACATTCACTATTTAGGGAGGAAGTAGCCAAAGAGCTGAAATCTGCTCTTTCGTCCATCAAGTTGTCGGAGCGTGGTGTCTATGTGCAGGCTTCGACGCTCGGCTCCCTTGAGGCTTTGCTCGAGTTCCTAAGGGCTAGTAAGATTCCGGTTAGTAAAATGTGCTTAAAGCAAACTATTAAATATAATTATTCCAGATTAAAATTTTAACACAATTGAGGGTGACTGACACAAATACACAATCCACCCGATTGTTAGCCTGAGTGACGGGAGGTTGATGGACCATAATCCAAATCAAATCAAAATACAGATGCATTTATCTTTGAAGACTAAAATGGAATATCCCATTAACAGTAAAAAAGGGTGTCTTCTTCTTGTTACTTTTTTTTAACTTTTCTAAGCCAGCACTTAGCTACAATCCCACCTGATGGTAAGTGGTGATGTAGCTTAAGATGGTTTAGCGCACTGACTTAACAAAAACCTATTCACTCTTGCCTTGAAGACACCCGCATTGTAATCGGATGGAAAGGCAGATGCTGGCAACTTATTCCACTCCTTTGCTGTACGCATGATGAACGACGTAGGCAAACCGTTTGGTTCAAATTCGTGGTAAGTCAACAACGAAAGGGTGGAGACTGGCCGAATGTCTGGTTGTCCGATGGTGGAAGGGAAGGGGGGAATTAAATGCATTTCCTGCGCACACTCTCCGAAATGCATCCTGTAGAAAACCGAAAAGCTGGCTACTTTACGCCTGTGTTCGAGGCTGTTAAGATTGGTTTCAACCAAATTCTGGTCACCAATAAGCCTCTTAGCACGCCTTTCCATTATATATGTATGGTATTCTGTGAGAGCGTGTTGCCACCCGGCGAGCCGACCAATTCTTACTGTAGGTGTAATACTGCTAGCTGTTGGCAAAACACTTTTTCACACTTCGAATACTCGTTTTAACTTGATGAAAAGCCTGATAGATCATTTTTTATAGAATAAAGGTGACAAACGAGCACACAGTCCACCCGATGGTAAGGGGATGTTGTGGCGCATATACACCTACATTCAACCTAGATAGAATGAAAATGCAGATGCGTTGTCACCCTTAACACTACTGTGTCTAAGATGGAATGCCTCAATTCCAGTAAAACGGGTCTCCGGAACTCCACACTCACCATACGAAACACAGCAGCGTTAAGCTACTATTTTACTCTGGTAGTCTGTGAGGGCGTAGTCCTACCCCGGTCGCGCCGACCCATTCATGCTACAACCATAATATAGCTGCAGCGTGGCTCCACCACGTGTAATCTGGCGTAAACGAGATGGTTATATTGCTATCTTTTAGATACCGAGAGTTTTTTGGCATATCCATTAATCGCAAAATATGGTGTGGTGTAAGAGACACAGCCATCACACGGTGGAGGATTGTGAAGTGGCGATACGCGGCGCGAGTCGGAGCGATTTTCAAAAATGCTATCTGTTTCACACTGCTCGCTCCGTCGTATCGCCTTATCAAGGTGCAAGTCTTGAAGGCAATTGTCTACATTTACTTTTTTTTAAATGATAACGTTTTCACCCCCCCCCCCCCCTAACTTTTACGAAATGAGACAATTTTGATCTAATTAGATTCAGTACACCTTAATCTAGGTCTGTACGTTTTCTTTTCTTTACTTGTTTACTTTTTTAGTAATTCGGTTTCATTTAAAATAATAAAAACGCTCGATGAAGTTTTTAATACAAAAATATAGATATTTAGATGCTAATAACTTACATAGTACGCAATATTTATTTAAAATAGTAAACATACGGACCTAGTTTTTCATTATATCTACAACATTTCCAAAAATTATGAAAATTAGACTATTTTGAACAGGGGCACAGTTATCGCTTTTTGTGTGAAAGTTTACATCTTCACAATCCTCTTATTGGGTTTAGATAGGTGTACAATCTGTGGCCCTCTTATAACATTAAAAGTATATTTGAAAATTGAGTTTTTATTTATGTTCAACAGTACTCGGCCATCAGGATAGGTCCAGTCGTGAAGCGTGATGTGATGAAGGCCTCAGCTATGTTGGAGCACGATTCTCAGTACGCGACGATATTAGCTTTCGACGTGAAAGTGAGTTGTGGATTATCTTTATCAGTTATTATTATCTTTATCTATACAACATATAAATAAAATTGATGTGTCTGTCTGCAATATTGACTTGTATTGTACTCAAAAATTAAATAACAATTTTTAATATTTTTGCCTGTCTATGTGTTGGGATTTTGGGACATGTTTTATTCGAAAAAAAATTTTTTTTTAAATCTGTAAATTGATAGAGCCTATCCAGATGAAGCTGGGGCGGTGGGAAGTTATAAATAAGCCTATTATAACATGCCAATATTAATTTATATGAGAAATAATATTAATAATATAAGGTTTTTTATTATTTTTTGAAACCTGAACAAAGCTGGCCGGGTAGACGTTTCCAGAAAATATAAAATAAGTTAGTAATTGTACAACAGACTCCAGTTTTCATATTCGGTCCAGGTTTTTGATTTTCTTGTTTGGCACTACATGGACACAGCATATTCTGAATATTCATTTTGGTCCATAAAATATACAATAACTTGACTATAACGCCACCTAGCGCATCCTAACATATCTATGAACCACCGTTTGAACTTTTGAACAATTGAACAATCACCGTTTAAACCACTTGAACAATTCATAATCACACCTACATATACAAAATATAGACTCTACGGCGGCTGACCGCTAAGCACTTAGCGGTCAGCCGCCGTAGAGTCTATATTACCTGAGGATGCCTCGTGTAGAGGCGAAACACGTGTCGTATTATCGTCGATGGTGTGTCTTGCCTGGAATAGTGGTGTTGAGAGTAGTGGTGCTTGGTCTAGTGGTGACGGAGTTAGTGTATGCAACTGAGGGAGGGCGGGAGGTGCGCTTCAATCCAGGTAAGTTACACATCATTTACAATATATGTTTAGCGGAAAGTTGCAAAGAAATTTATATTTTTATTTTTTATTATAATGGATTTCCGCAAAGTAATGCCTGATTCTATCAATTATAGAGACCATGTTTCTATAGCAACATCTAGTCCATGGTGCAACTTTTGAATATCTGTAGAAATCTTTTATGATTTTTTTATTTTATAATTTTTTGTTTCGTTATTCTATTTATTTAAGTTAATATTTATATTTATTTTTGAATTCAATTTCTACTGTTTTTATTAACTGAGATAAACTACTATTCATGGTGGTATATAGATTTTTATTAGTTTGTTTAAATTTTTTAGATATTTTGTGGTCATTTGCTTGAATTAAAACCCTTCCAGAAATGAGACGAGGCTATTACAGGCGGATGAAAAAGCGATGCATAACAATTCGTTTGATTTTTTGCACAGATTGAGCGCGACGCTCAGGAGTTAGCGGACCAATTAGGCGTGAAGATATTTGCGGCCGATATCATCTACCATCTGTTCGATAAGTTCACGGCGTACCGGGAAGAGTTGAAGCAGAGGAAGCGCGAGGAGTTCAAGCACATTGCAGTGTTCCCCTGCAAACTTAAGGTTAATAATGTGCATTTGATCTAAGACTAAATTTAGTGCTAGGAATCCTTAGGGCGTAGTAATCCGTCAGGAATAATTGGTACCTTCTTCTGTTTACCTGCTGAATGATGTAACCCATTGACGCTTACATCCATCCTCACTTAAGAATTAAAATGCAGGTGCATTGGCATCCCTGAAGAACGAGTTTGAACGCCTCTTTACCATTGAAACGTGTATCCGATTGTCTACACTATACTCATCACAAGAAAAATATTTTACGCTGGTATTATCTGCGAACGTGGTCTTTCCTTGGCCTAGCAGACAACTTGGTGGCGCAACCGTAATAAAGCTGCAGCATATATTATAGCACTACCACAAAAATATTTCAGCCTGGGTACTCAGCCTTAGCCTCAGTCATCAGGGGTGACAAAGTATCCCAAGCCTACAGCTGTTTAAGGTTTGCTAGCTTGTTTGCAAAGACAGTGTTTTCCGTATGGTCTAATCTATACGCGATCGAGTCCTGTAGTGCTGTTTTCTGTGAATACTCAAGAAAGAATATGCCAGATAGTTTAGAAAGAAAGGAGGCAATACTATTATAATACGGTAATCTTGTTGCCTCCGAGGCTATCTGCAGACATTGCCGAAGTTAAAGGTATACAGGGTTATTTTGCAAACTATTCCAAATTTGCAGAAGAGATTTAGAATAGAAACACAGTTAATAAGTGAAAAATAATTTAAGAAAACGAGCTTGTATTGAGAGAAACGGATTTCATTTTGAGTCACCAAAAAATTAGTTATTGAGACTACTTGCGTAATTTAGTTGTAAATAGTTTTTTTTAATACGCCATAATAATGACAGTTATCGGTCATATTGTTGATATGCAAAATTATTTTATTTTATTTGTTATGACCATCTTAATGACATTAAAAGTATGAAGGAAAAATTGGAATCATAATTCGCGTCGTGTAGTGTTATCAATTTAAATATTACAAACAACATTACAACAAACAGCAAGCACCACGAGCAGATACAATCCTTCCAAGATTTGGTCCATATATTCAGATGGTTAAAAAATACAAGTAGCAGTGAGTGTCAGTTTGAAGAGACTGTAACCGTTTTGTAAAGTGTCATCTCTTTCAACCGAAGTACTAAAATTCCCGTATCTATTGGACCTCTGAAAAAATATTAAGTTATAGAATTATGCTTTATTTTTAAGTGATTATAATATCGAAGATAAGAAAGATGAGAAGTTTGCCGTATGGTGGCGGACTAATCGAATCCATCGCACTATTTAGTCCCGTGGGAGTCGTAAAACGCGACTATTGAAAATTCCATAAATATCTTATGGTTTCCTATAGATGGCGGTATATCTATTTTGTAAACCATTCCATCCATCCATTTACATCTCAAGGTCGCGAGCTATGGAGAGGGATATGCTTGGGGTTTCTCTTTGTGATAAACTCAGAAATGAGGATTTCTGCAGTAGAATCAAATTAACGAACGAATTAATTATCTTAAGTGGCAATGAACTGGCCATATAGCTCGAGGAACCGACAACCGATGTGGAAAAAGATTCTTGAGGGGCAGCCTCGTACCGGTAGGCGTAGTGTAGGAGGGTGACACCCCGCTAGATGGACTGACGACCTGGAACGTGCTATGTGGCATTCCTTGGGGGAGGCCTATGTTAAGCAGTGGACCTGTGAAAGGCTGACAATAATGATGATGATGATTTCCATTACAGACTATGAAATCCCATTGCTGGAGATCGGCCTCACTTCACACGCTTGGCAGGCGGGTTGACAACCGCAGTTTTTTATTTTCCAGTCGTTGCTGCCACTCATTTCTTGGTCTATTTCCCTCTGTCGACTCTTACGACACCCACGTGACGATATGGGGTTGTGGGGATATTCTTACACCGCCGCTACACGGTCAATCTCTTTAACCCTAGACGTAAACTACTTAGAATGGGGGAGAGGAAGTTAAAAGACCTCTGATACTTTGATCGTAAATCCGCCTGGCCATAGTGACAATAAAGGCTAACCCTCCATCCAAAAGGTGGGCTTTTACGGGCCGATGAAAAGCCACGAAAAATTCCACCTATACAGGCCATTTTTAGATATTGAAGTTTAAAGATTAGATTGGTATTCAGTGACTTTTCAAATTGTTTATAATTTTGCTATTTATCGTCTACTAATTGCTGGAACTCTTTACTGTAACAAAGTATAGTCTGTAAGGTTTTTTCGTTTCTAATTATTATCTTTTGACCCTAGTCGGTTGAATATTTTTTGCGTAACTATCACCATGTAAGTGTAGACAAATGAAATTCCTTGCACTTTTTTATAAATATACCGTGATGGATCCGAAGCAGGCCCTAGATGTTCGTAGCCTTAACGTGTTGGAGCCACGCTGCAGCTATTCTAGTTATGCTGCTATGTTTTATATGGAGAGTGTAAAGAACCAAGGACCTTTATTACT
Organism: Parnassius apollo; assembly: GCA_907164705.1. Classification (NCBI taxonomy): domain Eukaryota; kingdom Metazoa; phylum Arthropoda; class Insecta; order Lepidoptera; family Papilionidae; genus Parnassius; species Parnassius apollo. The sequence continues at coordinate 5,181,022 of CAJQZP010001030.1, read as the reverse complement.
GGTAACGACGCATTCCATCTAAAGCTTTAGTTTCTTGATCGTAACGCACAACGTTTCAATATGCGGCTCAAACGCAGCGTCACGACGCACCGTTTAACGTCTCTGCGGAGAAGTGGTTAGTTGATTTTGCCGCAGCTACCAAAGCAGACTTGTCAACATCAACAATATTTTTGAAATTTGTGCTTTGCGTGACGATGAGGAGGAAGAATTACGGATTAATTCTATTAAAGTATCTTCAAACAAATCTATTGTCCACCCGTGTCGCAAACCGCAGCGAATGAACCAGAACGACGCTGTGCAGTGCGCAGTACCCGCTCCCCACTTCACCGCGCTTGCCTTCGCCGCTGACGCACACTGCGACGGAACAACAGACCATTCTATACGTTTTTCATACGATTATGTGTCCAGCACCGCATGCCGCATACCGCAGCGTTGTGCGTTACGATCAAGAGACCAGAGCTTAAGTCCTCAGGAGTTAATGCACGTTAACGTTTTGATTCATAATCAATGTTAGATGTAGATATCTATGGGCCACAGATTCTACCTACCATCAGGTGAACTATGTATTCTATCGGGTTAAATCCGCTATTGGGTTATCGGCGTACACCAATAGTAATAATGTCCTCCAGACCGAATTTCGGCCACGGCGGCCAGCCTCAACGGAGACTAGCCATCGGCGCAGGACAGGATTATAGTGCCCAAGTGTATGCGAAAGCACAGGTGCACTCTCTATTCCATTACTCTTGTAATCCGATGGGACAGTAAACCGACACTAAGGCTTTATGTGTTTCCGAGGCACGGGGGTGAAACACCGCCAATTTCCTGACTCCGGGCATCTACTGAGATTTTCTTGATAGGAAAACTCAATAATGGATTTTTTGGCCCGACCCGGGATTCGAACCCAGGACCTCATGATCAGCAGTCGTACTACTACAACCACTAGACCAACGAGGCAGTCACACCAATAGTAACGCAAGCATGTTAAGCTTACTTGAAGTATGACATATGAAGTTCGTAACACGCATTAGGGAAGTGCGGCGGACAATTACTTGCCCTAAAACCCTCTCAGAAATTAGCGGAGGCCTGTTCCCAGGAGTAGGGACGTATATAGGCTGTAACTTAAATTTTTTTAACTAGTATTTAATATTTTCTTTTCTATCAGGTGCTGCCACAGTTCGTGTTTAACTCTCGAGACCCGATCGTCATGGGCGTGATGGTGGAAGCTGGCATCGTGAAGGAGGGCACGCCCATCTGTGTACCTAGCAAGGAAGTGAGTCATAACAAAGATATATGTAATTGACAATTTTTATGATAACTGACTGTGACTTAGAACTGGTTTTTTAACTTAATTAAGTCAATGCTTCATTACGACTCCACCTGGTGGTAAGTGTGATAAATCTTTTTATAAGTAGTACAGCCATGCTACACCTATATTATGGTTGTAGCACGAATGGGTCGGCTCGACCGGGGTAGGACCACCCTCTCACAGAATACCAGCTTAAACTAGCATATTATTGTTGCTGTGTTTCGTATTCGCCATACGACCATACCAGCGTAAAATAGCAGCTTAATACTGTTGTGTTTCGTATGGTGAGTGTAGAGAACCGGAGAATCATTTTACTAGAAACGAGGCATTCGATCTTAGTCCTCAAGTGTTGCAACACTTCTGCATTTTGATTCTAAATCGACGATGGCTGTATATGTCTATGGGTCACAGCATCCCGTTACCATCAGGTAGGTAGACTGTGTTCTCGTTTGTCACCCATACTCTATAAAAAATCAATAATATATATATATATATATATATATATATATATATATATATATATATATATAAATCGTATTTTATGAGCGCAAGTAACGCATATTCACTCTTGTCTAAACGACACTCATATTGTAATCAGCCGAAAAGACAGGCTGGTAAATTATTCCATACATTTGCTGTACGCATTACGAAAAACGAACCTAACCATTTAGTTTGCTTTTCCGGAATAAATATTTTATTCAATGATTATGAATAACAAAACATTCTTGCATAACAATTTAAATGTGCCATAGAAACCCGATACACTTTAGTTTTTACACTTGTTTCCCTACGAAATACGATACTCTAAAGTCTGTGAACTTGTAACTAATTATACATTTACACGTTTTATTAATGTTTACCATAGTCAAATAAACGATACTTCACAAACAACCAAAACAGTTCTTTTACTGTTGTTGACTTAATAAACCAAAACACAACGGCTATTTTCGCTACCTCTTGTATTATTGGAACTGCCGGTCAATATTTAATCTCTATGTATGAAAATCGGTTCGACTGATTTAATGAAATTTTTGTGTGTATTCGAGAGGGTTTGTCTCTGGATTGTTTAGATTCACAATTGGACCAGGTTGGCGATGCTGTTGTCAAGATCCAGAAAACACCCTTGCGAAGCCGGGTGAATAGCTAGTGTAAAAAATAATCGACAATTTACTTTTTCATTATAGTACAAAATCGTAGTTTCTAATATGCGATTTGCAATATCAAAGTATTATGGAACATTAAAATATAAAATATAAGTGAACTTCATGTTGTGCAGTGAAGGATTACAGTCATAAGGTTAGCAAATCATAAGCATCATGAAGTTATTACCCGAGTAGCGCACTTTCTCATGATAGTAAAATAACAGGACAATGAGTTATTGCGTAATAATAATCTATTACATTATTTGTTATTATAATAATGACTACCTACATCAGTTAACCACGTAAACATATGTACGTGTACTTAAGCCTCTCAGCGAATAAGAAGGTTGATAAAAGTTTAAAACTGTCTGTCCAAACTTAACCTTTATTGTGTAGTAATATTACGACCGCAAGACTAGGAGTCCAGAGTATCTGACTACTACGTCTCGGGCCCTGTGTTCATATCCCAGCTCTGCTAAAATTTATGAAGAGTGTGGTTTCCAAGATGATGTTGTGACCAGGATTAAGAAAGCAATGCTTCGGTGGTTTGGTCATGTGGAAAGAATGAATGAGGAAAGAGTGACAAAGAAAATTTATGTTGTAGAAGTGAATGGTAGAGTCGGAAAGGGACGCCCTAGGCGAAAATGTATCGACCAAATTGGCGATTTATTGAAAACGGACCAAATTTGGAGTACCTTAACCGACGAGCATGTATGCGTAGGTATATGGATGTGAAGGAGGCAAGAGAGGTGTGTCAGGATCGTGCCAAATGGAAGTCTGTAGTCTCTGCCTACCCCTCTGGGTGACAGGCGTGAGTGTTTATGTTTATGTTTTTTATGCTAAAATTTCTGCAAAATCCAAAAATATTTGGTTTTCTGTTCTAATTGTGTATCCTCCAAACTTATGTTATGTTAGTGCATAAATAATGATTTCTTATATTTACGCGAACACTACACATTGAAATAATACTAGTTTTTACGGAATTTATCGCGTATATTTAACTTTTTAAATACCCGACGTTTCGAACGCTTTACAGCACTCATGGTCACGGGCGGGACTTAGATGTTCAACGTCCATATGTCATAGTTAACCGCGGTTACCATAGATTAAAGTTTAACTTTTGTTCCGATCTATGCAGTATGAACTTATGGTATCTTGAAGTCTTGCAGTTGTATGCTTGGGTTGGGATTTAATTTTATTTATTATAGGATCCCAAGCAGATGGTAGCACCCAGCCATCTGTGCCAGGGGCGATCCTGTACGTGTTCACAGACTGCAGACTTCCCGGAGCGTCGATTCTTCACATCAGCTATATGTTCTTTAACGCGGGTTTTTATTGATCTTTTAGTTTGTCCTATGTAGGAGAGACCACATTCACAATCAAGCTTGTACACTCCTGCATCTTGCAGAGGGACATTACACTTGACTGATGGTAAAAACTGACCAATCTTCTTCAGCGGCTTGAAGTATGTTTTGATGGAAGCGCGCTTCAAGATGTAGCCAATCTTGTCAGTGACTCCTCTAACATATGGCAGTACACGTAGGTATTATCCATTTTACGTCCAGATTTAATTTTTCGGAGTGTTTCTTTATGAGGTCACTAAACTCTGATTTTTCATTCCGTAGAATTCTGACAGCTATCATTTTTTGACATGTCAGAGATTACAAACCTTTTTGGCCGGGCACATTTTTCAATTTCAATACGTGTCTGAACATCTGAGTCTATACATACATTTTATTTGTTAGTAAATGTATCCATTTTATTAAGTGCGGTACTCTACATGGTTTTACGGCGAGTGATAATTACGTCCCTTTTCATTACAAACAGTAAAAAATGCACAAGTAAAAATAACATATTTTTATTAAAATCTTTAGTCATCATTAATACTTATATCACTATCTTCATCATCGTCATCATCGCTGACATGAATTATTAAAGAGTCTGCGACTGTGTCAATGAAATCGTCGAGAGTGCACATCTTATCTTCTTCTTTGATTGTATGGCTGATACATTCTTGCCATTTATCAGGAGTAATACTACTTATACTTTCCAGTAATAGTTTTTTAACTTCCGCCATTTTAAAACTTCTGTTGTGTCTTGCGACATGCCCCTTCACTTGAGCCCACACCAATTCAATAGGGTTGAGCTCACAATGATATGGGGGCAGTCTAAGCACAGTAATGCCTTGTGCTGTGGCCATCTCGTCTACAATACACTGTTGATATTTGTATTTCTCCTGACCCACAATTTCCAATAAATTAACTTTTTAGCATTTTTTCTTCAAAATTTAAATTTTTTGAAGTCAACCACGCTTGGATATCGCCTTTTCTCCATGCACTCGTTGGTACTTTTTCGACCTTCCTCGAATGATAGGGAGCATTATCCAACACTACTACCGAGTTTGGTTTTAATTTTGGAAGTATTTTTGTGAACCACTCCTCAAATACTTCCCCAGTCATCTCCTTGTGGTAATCTGCCAAGCCTTTTTTTTGCCTCAAAAACTAATAAACCATCTTCCAAAAATCCTTCTTCGCTCCCTATATGGCTAACTATAAGTCGCCCCCCTTTGCCTGTTGGTGCCTTAAGCCCTGTTGTCAAGCCATCGAGGAAAGCTTGTCGTGAAGATTGAATGTTGGTATCACACCACACTTTATTGACGGTATGTCCTGAAAATAAAAATATATTTAATATTTCACTTATACATGAGGACAGTTATATATGCATATAAATTGAAAAATATTACCTGTAAACATGGATTTCTTTATTTATTTATTCATTTTGGTAACAAAAATTTATTAACAAAGTTAATTTAAGTATTACATAAGTACAGAATTCGATTTCCGACTAATACTTTGAAGAAAAGATAGGTTATAAAAAGTTAATTACCACATAATTCAATACTTGCCTTCGTTTACCCACGTTTCATCCTGGTAATATATAAGCCTGCCTTCTCTTCTATATTGTTTAATTTGGTGCAAGTATTTTTGACGCCATAGTACTATCTCCTTGCGATCTGTTAGCGCACTTCGACGTTTGCGACTTGTGTATTTAAAATTTAAATGCTTCAATACTTTTCTTAATGTTGATTTCGACATAACAGGCATGTCTGGATCACCAGTTATCTCTTGGTGAATCTGAAATAAGCATTTACATTACAGTTAAAATGTAGACAGGCAACACAGGTTAAAGTATAGTTTTAAAACAATGGGGGATGTCAGCAACGAGGTGTTAAAGAATTAGCAATAACTTTACCTTTTCAATAGTCGGAATCTCGTTCCTGTAGAAAAACGCGTGAACCTTTCGTCGAGTTGCGGCGAAAGTGAATTCGTCAAATTTTTGTATGAAAGATAGTTGAGGTCCACTCTTTTTCGGCTTTTGAAATTCTTTTGTGTCTTTATATTCTTTGGTAATTTTATAGACACTTGACAGACCCACGCCAGTCATCTCAGAAGTCTTTTTAGCACATTCCGTTGCACTCCAATCAGTTGTTTGCGGCCAATTTTCTATATTATATTTGTAAATATTTAGAATTATGGTCTTTTCGTTGGGCGTAAAAGCACCACGAGGACGCTTCTTTCTGGGAGAAAGAAAGTCTAAGCCTTGTGCTCTGTCAGATGGGGCTGCTTCCCGGGAAGGGCCAGGTTGTGGCTCCATAACGTTTATAAAAATCAACAAACGATCACAAAACGAAAGGTCAACAAGAAAAAACTTAACAGAATAACAGAAACTTAACAAATATAACAAGATAATAACAACAAATAGCAGCAAACACCGAGAACACATGCGCATTCGAGCATTCAAAGAAGTCGAATGAAAATCAATCAATGTGACAGACGCGACGTGACAGCTAACATTTTTTTAAAAGGTTTTTTAAACCTGGAATTAGTAGACAGTGATGCCAGCTAAAGAATAAAATATTAAGTAATTAAAGTTAATTAGATATATTGTTCGTGATATTGAAATATTTGTTATTTTTGTATTAGGTGACTTGTATAAGTAAATATTTAGATTTACCTTTTTTGTAGGTGAAACATAAAAAATACGTAGCATTTTATTATTTATTGCCCTCAAATGGTTCAAATTTGTCTCTTTTTCGGTGGAGAACTTTTTTAGTAGCAACACTTACGAAATGTCAGAATTCTACGGAATGAAAAATCAGAGTTTATAGGATAAGGGAAACGCCACGTTAGTCATGGATACGTCAGATTATAATTCTAAAATACAAGAACTTTTGTCGGATGTAAGTACTTATAAAAAAGGTTAAAAACGACCCAACAAATAGCACACTAAAAACAACTAGTGACCTCATAAAGAAACATTCCGAAAAATTAAATCTGGACGTAAAATGGATAATACCTACGTGCGCTAAATCACGAAAATTGTATGGGTTACCAAAAATACACAAGCCCAATGCTCCATTACGTCCCATAGTGAGCCAAATCGATTCACCAACTTACAGATTGGCTCAACACTTAGCGAAAATACTCTCACCGCTCAGGGGACATACAAGAGCACACATAAAGGATTCCTACCATTTTGTCAGCGAGATTAAAGACCTACATCTGGCAGACATAAAACTATGGTCAGTTTTGATGTGCAGTCATTGTTTACATGCTTACCTGTTGAAGACTGCATCTCAATTGTAACTAGAAAGCTGGAAGAAAACAACATGCCCGTAGAATATGCAGTATTACTTAAACTGCCTTACCTGGCTATTATTGTGGAAGGAGGAGTTCTACAAGCAAGTAGATGGTGTGGCGATGGGCTCACCTGTATCTCCCATTGTCGCCGACATATTCATGGAAGACTTTGAAGAGAAAGCCCTGCGTAGTTCTCCCATAAATCCAAGATTCTACAAGCGGTACGTAGATGACACTTTCACAATTCTACCTTTAGACAAAGTAACTGCATTTTTAGACCATCTTAACTCTATAAATTCTAAAATTCAGTTCACAATGGAGTTAGAGGCAAACAATTCCTTAGCTTTTCTAGATGTGTTAGTAATTCGGAATCCTGATAACACCTTGAGCCATACTGTGTATAGAAAAAAGACCCATACAGATAGATATTTAAATGGTGATTCTCACCACCATCCTTCACAGTTAGCTACTGTGGGTAAATCTTTTGTTTCAGAGAGCACGAGGGATCTGTGACAGTAAACACCTGGCTGCAGAGCTCCACCATGTCAAGCAAGTTTTGCATGACAACAAGCTTCGAGTCCCGCGCCTACGTCACAGTGAACGAGTGAAGCCGGCCACAGTCGAGCGTGTACCTGCTGTACTGCCATATGTTAGAGGAGTCACTGACAAGATTGGCTACATCTTGAAGCGCGCTTCCATCAAAACATACTTCAAGCCGCTGAAGAAGATTGGTCAGTTTTTACCATCAGTCAAGTGTAATGTCCCTCTGCAAGATGCAGGAGTGTACAAGCTTGGTTGTGAATGTGGTCTCTCCTACATAGGACAAACTAAAAGATCAATAAAAACCCGCGTTAAAGAACATATAGCTGATGTGAAGAATCGACGCTCCGGGAAGTCTGCAGTCTGTGAACACGTACAGGATCGCCCCCGTCACTACATCAGATTTGATAGACCGCAAATCCTCGCTAAAGAACACCGATTCCTTCCAAGGATGATTCGCGAGGCTATTGAAATCAAAAAACATCCTAATTTCAATAGAGAAGATGGCTGGGTGCTACCATCTGCTTGGGATCCTATAATAAATAAAATTAAATCCCAACCCAAGCATACAACTGCAAGACTTCAAGATACCATAAGTACATACTGCATAGATCGGAACAAAAGTTAAAATTTTAATCTATGGTAACCGCGGTTGACTATGACATATGGACGTTGAACATCTCATTCCCGCCCGTGACCATGAGTGCTGTAAAGCGTTCGAAACGTCGGGTATTTAAAAAGTTAAATATACGCGATAAATTCCGTAAAAACTAGTATTATTTCAATGTTAGTGCATAAACTTTTGTAGTGGTGAGTCGTTGTCGAATTTTTGACGGACGATTCTCGACGACGGAAACGGTTGCAGAAAACGGTCGTCGTTGCAACTGGTTAGACGGCTTAAAGGACGAAACTTATCCCACATGGAATACTATTGCGTTTTCGTCATGTAAATTGGTTGCAGTTTCTTACAACTATCAACAAATTAAAATGTATGAAGTGGTTTACTAAATAATTCGTTTTATCGATCGACTTTACTTAACGATGAAATGAACTTCCCTTCATACTTTTCCAGGCTTAGGATTGGCTGGGACAGACTTAGTATTACCATTAACATTAGCGAATGTATTTCACTGTCAAAAAGTTCCCTTTTTATTGTAGACTGTTTGGTCTCTATCTACGTTTGTAAACGAACGCGGAACCAAAGACTACAATATAACGCGGAACCATAGATATGTATATACTATAATACATAATAGAATGGCTGTCAACCTTACTTTCTAGGAGGATTGAATCAGTTATCACTACTACAAACACATTTTAGACTTTTGGTTAGTGTTGTTGACGCATAAATGTTTCTTTATTTTAGTTTCTAATGTTCACAAAATATAAATAGTTTCGACTTACTGGTTGTAGAATATGTGTCCTTTATTTAAATTCCATTTCTCGCTGTTCTTTCGACACGTAATTATTGCACAATTTGCCATTTTTTAAATAATTTGTAGCGACGCTTAATACGAAAATTGGAAACGATTGTGTTGACATTTATACGTGTGAATTGACGTGTTAGTGACATGTTAGTGGCTACGCGGACTCCGCCCACTCCCCCGTTCTATTATGTATGTATTATGTCGCCTCTACACGTTGGCCAACACAATGGCGAATGGAGTGGCGAATATATTGGCCGAGAGTTGGTGACGGCGTCCACACGTTGGAAGGTCGTTCAGTTTACTTCGGTTCGGGCCAATGTGCGGACGAACGACGGCTCCGTGGCGCAGTGGCTCAGCAATGAGTGGCTGCGCCGGGCGTCGCGGGTTTGATCCCGCACGGAACAAGTATTTGTATGTCCTACAAATAATTGTTTCGGGTCTGGATGTGTGTCCTTGTGCAATTTATGTTTGTAAACTGCCTCCACGATATAGGAGAAAATCCAAGTGTGTGGATAACCTTTTTATAAAAAAAAAGTTATAAAAGAATAGTTGATATTAATGGGGTTGTAAATAGATATACAATATACGATTAGCTTTATTTATTCTTTACATGCATCATAAACTAGAATAAAAACCATTAATAAGAACTTAACTTATTTTAAAGTTAAAGGAGTTATATTCGATTAGTCTATGTTTTAAAATTGGGTTTTGATTTTAAAGTTTAGCAAAATATGTACTTGCATTTCTATCAGACATTTGATGTACATAAAAACACCTTATAATTTATTTGGTAATTTAATAATTTTTTGAGAAAAAAAAAACAATAGCAATAAATATAATTAACACTGACTTAATAATAGGTACTAATTATAACTTGAACATAAATGAAAAACTCATGACGAGCAAAGTGGCTCAGGACCATGCTTTGCGGCAGTCTGTGGGGGAGGATGTTCAGTAGTGGACTTGTGAAGAGCTGCAATGATGATGATGATTCGAAAACTTGCACGATTAAATTATAAGAAATCGACTCTTTTTTATATAGGATAGGGTGACAAACGAGCACACAGTTCACCTGATGGTAAGTGGTTGCTGTAGACAATAGACATCTACATCTATCTTCGATTACGAATCAGGATGCAGATGCGTTGTCACCCGTGAGGACTAAGATGAAATGCCTCGTTACCTTTAAAAAGTGTCTCTGGTTCTCTACACTCACTATACGAAACACAGCATCATTAAGCTACTATTTTACATTGATATTCTGTGAGAGCGTGATCCTTCCCCGGTCGAACCGACCCATTCGTGCTACAACTATACTTCTAATATAACTGCATGGTTCTACCACGTATAAACGACGTGCTTCATTTTTTTTCATTTTAAAATTGTTCTCGTAATAATCTGATTGTAAGTAAATGTACATTATTTTTTTTATAAATAGCTTATCGATTAAAACAAATGTTTAAAAATAATTAAATCGCGCTAATTAAAGTAGTAGGAATGTTTAAAGTGGAAATTGGCACTAAAAGGCTGGTAATTGGGTCATCCACCCTACAAAGCGTGAATATAAAATTTAAATCAGAGGCGTGTAATCACTCTGGGAGCTTGTAGCAAACTAAACGCGCGGCCAACTTGTGGACGCGACGACCAAACTCTGCCAACAATCCTTTGATCTTTTGTAAAAAACCGACACCACACGGATCTCGCGCCAACTCGGGCCATCGTTCCAATACATACCAATGAAGCCCAAACACCCCGTCTACACGTTAGCCAATGCTATTGGCCACTACATTCGCCACTGTGTTGGCCAACGTGTAGAGGCGCCGTTATAGTATTCTATGCGCGGAACGTTAAGGACGACGACGCGACGAGTGAGATAGATAGTTGAATCATTGCGTTCTCGACCGTATTTTCATAGGCGTAAAATAAAGAATCTATATGAGAATAAATTTGGAAAATGTGGATACCACAAGGTGATCAGTGCTGCAAAAAAGCCTCAACAAAATGAATGACAGCCAGCATAACCAGCGTATCTAAGTCTGTACACATCAGGAAAGTTAACTACCCTGCAGTGACGCTGGGAAATGGTGTGCTCCCACAAAGCGTGTTGGTTGGTACGATATCTCGGTATGTATCATGGCAGGAGACTTACCTGGAAGAAGCACATAAAAACTAAGAGGGACGAACTTAACACGCGGTATAAAAACATTTATTGGATAATGGCGCGCATCTCTGCATTGTCCACCGATAATAAGCTACTCTTATATAAGACCATCCTAAAGCCAGTATGGACTTATGACGGGTAATTCCGTTTTTCCACCCTAAGAAATCCACCCTAGGGTAGATACTTGGAATCGCGATAATCGGAATTCGTAAATTATTTTTCTTCCGAGTTTCCCTCTCGGCGGTGTACAGTCGTTTATAAAAACTTGATAGAAACTGGCCAAAGATTGCTTAGTAGACATTCGCATACTTATGAAAAAACTTACATACTTGTTTCATAGTCAAAACTGAAATACTTTTAATTGTACAATTACATATCATGTGATGTGACATAATTTATGCCATCTTATGATGAAAGAAATTTTTACTGCAATTAATTTCAATTATATTTTATTGAAGTAGTTATTTAAATTAAATAAATATATTGTTAATCATATAAACACAATATTGAAATTACTACAGTACTTAACAAATTTTAAAATGTCCTTCATTGAGAGACGAATTTATATATTATATACAATTACGTCTACTCTATAATGGAATTAGTGTTGGTCATTTCCTGGACATATTGCAGAATTTATAAATAACTTATTATTATTTAAAACAAGGAATTTTAATTTGGGTCAAAAGCAATACGTAATATGATTTTTGTTTAAGTTTGTGGTTATTAAATATTAATCAATAATATGTTAAAGTATGAATATGTTTTCTGTTGAATTGTACTTATGATAGAAAGGCGGAACATTAATCAAAATGTGAATTCCGAAGCCAGAATGAATTCACAAGTCCCGTCTGGGATGGATAAATGAACGGATGTTTCCGAGAATTCACCCTAGGGTGGATTTCTTAGGGTTGATAAACGAAATAACCCCATATGACATCTAATTCTAGGGGAGAGCTTGTACCAGTATAAAAATCACGTATCTAGTACAAAACGGCGTACTGCGACAGATAGCCCATGTACCTCGGTTTTTGACAAACAGTGAATTCACGAAGCTCACAACATGACAACGGTGAAGCATCAAGTCGCAATGTACGCAGGGAAATACAAGCAGCGCCTTCAAATACACCCCAACGCCCTAGCGGGTAACCTGACACAAATCAGCTATTACAAACGACTGAAACGCTGTGACGTTCAAAATCTAGATACCAGGTTCCAAAATTTAATAGGTAGCTCCTACTGTGTAGTTTCCCCCGCATGCTAAACGCAATACAACACATCTGATGAAAGTCGACTCGACTGATTGCAAATCGGCATAAAAAAATATCCCTCTATGAGGCAATCTATGGGGGAGGTCTTTGTTCAGCAATGGACTTTAATAGGCTGTAACTGCGACTGTGATTGTGTATATATGTGTGAAGTGTATTTTTTTAAAGAATATTAATAATGTTATAAACATTACTAATATTCCCCTTAACCACTCGTGGTAAGCTTAAATTGCTTGTGTTACGAGTGATTCACGCCAGTAGTAGAATGGCGGATTCAAACTCACGACCTTTTAGAGTTCGCGGTCCGCGCCCTGCCATTAAGCTGCTGTCGCTTCAAACTACTACTTCGACTTCTACTTGTATTAGATTTATCTGTTTTTTTTTACTTTTTATGTTCACCGAAGTTTGAACCTGCCAGCCCTTCTTTTTCTCCCGAAATTGATTGGACATGAATACCACAAGGTATTAAATCCGTCCGTTGTAGACCTTAAGGTGAATACATCATCATTACCATTATCGCCCTTCACCAGTCCACTGCTGAACATAGGCTTCCCCTAAGAAAAGCCACAAAGCACGGTCCTGAGCCACCTACATCCATCGACTTCCTGCATGTTTACCAGGTCATCGCTACATCTAGTGAGAGTCGCCCTACACTTCGCTTACGACACTCGAGAACCTTTTTTCGAAATCGATTGTCGGTTCTTCGTGCTATACGGCTGGCCCTATTGCCACTCTTCAGCTTACTAATCCGTTGGGCTAGGTCGGTCACTCTGGTTCTACTGCGGATATCCTCATTTCTAAGTTTATTCCGCAGAGAAACCCAGAGCATAGCCCTCTCCATAACTCTCTTAGCGACTTTGAGCTTTTTCATACGGCCAGCAGTGAAGGACCACGTCTCAGATACATAAGTCATCACTGGCAACACGCACTGGTTTTACAATCTCATTTTCAAGTTTTGAGATATACCTAACGAGAAAATGTTTCGTAATTTCCCGAACGCTGCCCAGCCGAGGTGAATTGATTGAGCTCTGTCGAAGTTGGACTCTGCATTTGGATAGTTTTCGTACTCTGGTTTTGTCCTCGGATAGCATTCGTAGCCCTACTGTACAAACACTTCAGCACTTCGATATACCGACAGTCAATTTGGCACCGCTGTAGGGACTGCAGCCCCACTCAAATTTCGGCGGAATCAAAGACTTTCATAGTCCAATACGCATTCCAAGGTTGTGCAAATTGGTCAATGGACATAGTGACAAAGTTAACATTCACGCCGACTCATTTGCCAAAATTAAGAAAGTTCTAGCTTTAGCCTGGTCTGAAACCAACAAATAATAATAGTTTTTTACCATTTACTTATTTTCATTATTAGGTAATTATACTTCTTTCTATTCGTATTTATAATCTTTCTCGATGCATGTGGTGTTTAATTTAAACAATTGTTACACTTAGCTATGTAAGTTAGTTCTTAAGCCATTTTTTTAAATACAGTGTAATCAAACATTGGCAAACCTTAATAAATAAAAAAATAAAAAACACATAGGGGCAGATAGTTGGCAGTTGTCGGCTATCTTGAAGAACAAGACCTCCTACTTCTGCTCCACGTCTCTGGAATAGTACCACCATGGAGAACGGAATAAAAGAGCTTCTGAAGGACTTCAGGCACCGAATTTCCACTCGCTTTCGCTCTTTTTTATGTAATTATATCCTCTGTAGACCGGGTACTGGGGGTCGTCTCTTCGTAACTCTCATTATATTGCCATAGTTCCCACGCTTGACGAGCGGGTTTGGCAACCGCAGTTTGTTTTATTGTTATTTTGCTGTTACCAGAGATGCTACTGCCCATCTTCTGGCTTAGTTTCCCTCTGTCGTTTCTTACGACATCTACGGGAAGATATCGGGTAGTGAGTATTCTTGCCTGCCAATACACGTGAACCAACCAAGGATAAATAAACTTATAAAACTTATAAACGTTTATTTTATTGCAATGTATTATAAATGTGAAACTTGTCCGCCAGTTCGTGGAGTTGGGTCTGGTGACGTCGATCGAGGTAAACCACAAGCAGGTGGAGACCGCTCGCAAGGGACAGGAGGTCTGCATCAAGATCGAGCCCATACCCGGGGAGTCGCCCAAGATGTTCGGCCGGCACTTCGACGAGACTGATATGCTAGTCAGCAAGGTAAGTGCACTAGTTTTCTATCTTTTGGTGGCATGTGATCCTGATCAAAAATATCTGACAGCAATGATTGAAAACTAAAAATGCCCATATTTAAGTATTGGTTCGTTTTGAAGTTTCCATCGCGTCGGTATAGTTCCGGTTTTATTTATTTTAAGTATGGGTTTTAAGATGCCGGTTTTAAAATGACTCCAGAATCACAATTTTTTTTATAAAATAAATATTTTTTTTTTTATAAAACAACGGTGACAAACGGGCACACAGGATACCTGTCGGTAAGTGTTGTGGGTTCTGGCCCATAGTCATTTATATTTATATCCTCCATTAAGATTCAATAAGTAGAATGCGTAGTCACCTCTGAGGACTAAGATGGAATACCTAGTTTCGAGTAAAAGGGATCTGCGGATGTCTACTGACACTCACCACACAAAACACGTCAACTTTAAACTGCTATTTCGTGCTGATATTCTGTGAGAGCGCATTCCCAGCCGAGGCGACCCAGTCGTGCTACAACCATAACTAAGCTGCAGCATGACTGCACCTCTTATAAAATTGACGAGGCAAAGATGGAGACCCATATTACTTTTTTTAATATTACTGTAATCTTTAAACAGATAGACGGGTATGTAATTCATGTCGTCGTGACAGTTTTGCTGAATATTTAGCTGGTATCAGTAAATTGTAGTATATGAACGGTTTTCTTAGATTTTAATGAAATGAAATGGTTGTACTAAAAACACTAAATATATCTTATTTTTAATGTTAAACTTACAGCCTATATACGTCCCACAGCTGAGCACAGGCCTCCCCTCATTTCTGAGAGGGTTTTAGGGCAAGGAAGTGTCCGCCGCGCTGCCACAATGCGTGTTGGCGAACTTCACATATCTTCGAAATATTTTTTTTATTCCACAGACATACAGCATTTTTTATGCTAGGCAAGAATAAATTAAAACATATTGGGCATTGCTTCTAATAGGATAGGATAATTCGGTGTATCAATCGGTCCGGGAATTGATCTTTTTATATTTTAATTGAAGTTATTACGCGGTAGAGCCATGCTACAGCTATATAATGGTTGTAGCACAAATGGGTTAACTCGAACGGTAAAGGATCACGCTCTCACAAATTACCAGCGTAAAATAACAGCTTAATGCAGCTGTGCTTCGTATGGTAAGTGTAGAGAACCCGATACCCTTTTGACTGCAAACGAGGCATTACATCGTAGTCCTCACGGGTGACAACGCATCTACATTTTGATTCTTAATTGAGGATAAATGTAGATGTCTATGGGCCATAGCATCCATTTACCATCAGGTGAACTGTGTGCTCGTTTGTCACCCTATACTATAAGAAAGGCATGAAACAAAAGACCCTTTCCATAATTAATGAGGAATTCTCTTAACACACATGTGTGATAACGTACTACATTTTAATAAATTGTTTACTAAATCGATAAAATAGTTATCTATGGGCCACAGAATCTACTCAACGGTGCAATATGTAGTCATTTTTTGTCCTTTTGAAAATCGTTGGTCCAGCTCTGTGGACATAAACTTCACTAAAATTATAAATAGCTTTATCCATCCAAACACCACAACGTTTTGTACCTACGTCATCTGCGGCCTACAATTGTTTTCTCTCGAGAACAGAACGGAAGCGATGAAACGTCTCGCCGCAAGGTTTACATCCGATATATTATATACGTTTAAATCGTATTCAATTGAATTTTTTATATAAAAAGCTGAGTCAACAAAATTTCATACCATTTTTGAAACTAAAGCATAAGAAGTAATTATACTTTGTCTTTTTTACTTAAAGTGAAATGTCCGTACTTATATTATGATTGTTAACGCCGTTTGGTGGAAGCTCGTTTCGAGTCCATAGAATTAAGAAAACATTAGAGTCGAATAAAGGAAATGTCAATTAATTAAATGTGCATTTCCTTTATTCGACTCATCACAAGACGGAGAGAATCATACGGTAGCAAATATATATAATAAAATTAATAGTTTGTAATCATGAAATTATCATGATTATAACTTATGTTTTTAAAAAGTTAAAAATGAAAGCCTATATACGTCCCACTGCTGGGCACTGGCTTCTTCTCATTTCTGAGAGGGTTTTAGGGCAAGAAAATATCCGTCGCGCTGCCGCAATGCGTGTTGGCGAACTTCACATGTCTCCGAAATATTTATTATTATTTTTTCGACATGCAGGTTTCTTCACGATGTTTTTTTTCATAGCCGAGCACGTAGTAAATCAGCAGTTACAATTGCAATTAACAATTTCATTGGTGTCGGCGGGGATCGAACCTTAGCTTGAGCTACCACGGCTGTTATATTTATCATATACTGCCATGGCTATAATATTGTTATCGATTCCTTATTCGTCTGCAAACTTTCTGATGATTCAGATGCCCGGAAGTGCGTGAAATCTGAATTTGAAAAATCCATTATATTCATAAATATATATATATATATATATATATATATATATATTTATATATATATATAATACAGGTTCACCTAAACATAAATAAAATGATGGTATATATTACACTTACATATTTCTGTTGCCAAGGCGAGGTGGGATTACTGTCTACCAGACACTTCCGTCTGAGGTCTATAGACCGTACGTCCCTATTATCCATTATATCACACGGTTCTTATACAAACCTGGATTACAGAAAATCTCAAAGAATGTCGAGTCCAAATTCCGGGAGCATAGGTCAATTACGTAGGATTGAAATAAGGAGAGTCCAAGTTACGAAGCTAGTCGTAATAAAAAGTTCAGACATTTAAAATATAAATAAAAAATTGAAAATGCATACAATATCAATAAATCAAAAGTACGTTGGAAACAGTGATTTGACAGCAGCCGACCTGCTGAGCAAACGTTCCGTTTCTCTATCATATTTTTAACCAAAATTGGTTAAATGTACTTTTATCTCTTTTTAAACTTACCCGTTTTCTGTTTCATGTAATAAGTTATTTATGAAGTACAGTTTTCGATTTTTAAATATTTTTTTTTTAAATTTATACAGTGAAATCAAGAACATAATGCGTGGAATGGAGCATCCAATATTTTTTATGTGTTTGAGTCTTAGCATAAGCATAGCTTAATCTTAGCCAGATACAACTATAAATTCAGAAACAAAGATTATGCTAAGCATATACTCAGCTAAGTTTTCGCAAGTAAAGTACGCTCGAACTCAGCCGTAGTCCTTAGGTGATAACGCGCCTGTAGCCTTTTTTGTTGGTTCCGCTTGGTTCGTATATGGAAGTTCGTGGGTGGTGGTCCATTCGTCGCGAGAGCAGCAATGTAAAACGACTGCCATATTTATCACTGCGAAGTTGCTTCTTTTTAGGATAAAGGTGAGAAACGATCACTCAGTCCACTTGATGGTAAGTGGATGTTGTAGCTCGGATCGAAAAAAACAGACAAATAGTTCGTGTTACAGTGGAGTTCGTGTAATCCGAACAATGCAAAAAATGAAGTCGTGTTTCTAAACTCAATATTATGATTCATCATAGAAACATTTTTATTAATAACTTTGATTTTATTATTTTATATTTACAATAATTTTTAAAAGTCAAATTGTTAAGAAGCCTTTGCTTTTGTTAATTAGTTTTCAAAAGTTTACAACCTTTTCAATAGCTTTTGTAAGACCGAAAGAAAATTTGAGGTATTGTTTCTCTTTTTTAGGTACTCGAGTGAATGTTTGATATACTAATCATTTGTCTATTTTTAGAAACTCGAGTTAATGACTTTTCTAATCTCTTCAGCATTTGTTTACCGGTATTTGTTTTGACCAAAAAAAGGACAAAAATATACAAAATACATGATTTGGGAATTTTTATAGTTCGTATTATCCGATAATTAACCGTGAAGGGACGAAAAAGTTGTTCGAAGTTCGGATTAACGAGGATTCGTCTTAACCGAACATAATTACATTGAAGCTTATGGAACTATTGTCTACAGCAAATTTTTGTTCGCCTTAAACCAAAATTCGTGTTAACCGTGTTCGCATTAACGAGGGTTTACTGTATATTTATAGTCAATCACGATTCAAAATACAGATGTATTGTCACCCGTGAGGACTAACATGGAATTCTTCTTTTCCATTAATTCGGTAAAATGGAAGCTGCAGCAAAGAGAGGCCCATGTCCAGCAGTGGACTGTCACGGGCTGATAAAGAAGGATAAACTTAAAACTACTTATATTATCATGTCATCATACTTAGTACTTTTTTTAAATGGCTTCCTTTCAATTAAAACCGCGTTGGTCCTTAAAAATAAAATGGAATTCGGTGTCAAAAGAATTAAATTATTTAAATGTATTAAAAAAATAAATTTTATTCGTACCATGGAGCAAATATATAGCGTACTTTCGTACAAAACAATACATAGACATGAAATATATAGCATATTAACAACTATAGGTAGAGCCACGCTGCAGCTATATAAGTGGTAGAGATGGGCCGAATATTCGTTTTATATTCGGTATTCGGCAGCTTTACCGAATATTCTCGCCGAAAATTGGTTAAAGTGGTACTCAAAGTGTCCACTGTATGGAAATGTACGAATTGAGTAATGCCATGTCTTTCATAATTTTACTGTTGAAAGTATATTTTATTTATGGGTTAAATCTACTTGTATAGCGATATATTTTTGAGGCACTGTAGATTTATTTTCAATTGTAGCAAATATGTAGAGTGCTTGATAATTTTTTTTGGAATTAAACAAAAAACATTAGTACATTTCACTTTAATTTGGTCGTAAATTTCTCTAAAATAAATCCAAATAGTTAGGTCCCCTACCACTCATTTTTGTCACATAATTATCAATTTTCACAAAGAATAACACAATAAAATACTTTTTTCTCACAAAAATAGTCAAAACATAAGCATATGCCGGCAATTTCCTCAGCCTCAGTACTAGATGATGCAATAACATGTCAGGTGTGGCGAGGGAGCGAGGGGCAGCGTCCGGCGCTGATCCCGCGCGGTGTAGGGTAACAAGTTTTGACGTAAATTGTTTAGGTACCGAGGTGATCCTGCCGAACAATGTTCGGCCGAATATTCGGTTCGGTATAAGTTTTACCGAACTTTCGGCCGAATATTCGTATTCGGTGAAATCCATATTCGGCCCATCTCTAATAAGTGGTATAGTTGTAACATGAATGGGTCGGCTTGACCGAGGAAGGACCACGCTCTCACAGAATACCTGCGTAAAATAGTAGCTTAATGCTGCTGTGTTTCGTATGGTGAGTGTAGAGAACCGGAGACCCTTTATACTGGAAACGAGGCATTCCATCTTAGTCCTCAAGGGTGACGACGCATCTGCATTTTAACTCTTAAAAGAGGGTAAATGTAGATGTCTTATAGGTCACTATAAAATAAAAAACTTCTATAAAAAAAAACATTCACACCTAAGAAAATCTACAAGTGTTTTGCAATTTTCAGTAGTTCGGGAGCCTATGGATTCATTAAAATACATTTAAATATACTAATTT
The DNA here is from genome assembly GCA_907164705.1 of Parnassius apollo. Taxonomy (NCBI): domain Eukaryota; kingdom Metazoa; phylum Arthropoda; class Insecta; order Lepidoptera; family Papilionidae; genus Parnassius; species Parnassius apollo. Next base: position 5,160,850 of record CAJQZP010001030.1, on the reverse strand, counting down.
GTTTGCCAAATAAACTAAATTAATATATTTCATTGGGCAATATTGTGACATTGCCAACATGCCCATTCACAAGACAGCATGAATGCGCACAGCGGCGTCAATGGCGCCCTCCCAGCTTCATTGATCTGCTGAGCACGGTCGCTGGCGATGTAGGGTGACCATGAGGGTCACATCTCTCCGGGACAAGCATTAACTTATTTATTTTTTAATTTTCAGACAAAACCGATTTGAATTATATTTTTTTTTACTGTCAACTGCTTTAGATGAGTTCAGAAGTTTAAACATTTTGAGTTTGTTCTTTTTGCCAAATTTAAAATATCTGAAGGTAAATGGCAACAAATAGCATTTAAGGGTTAATGTATTCTATAATTACCGAACCGGTTTAATTGTTGAGGCATTTTCTCCGTCGAGAGTAGTTACGTTTTTCAATTATGTTCTTTAGTCATTTATTACATAATTATAACATCATTACAGTTATAAAACCACCTAAAACCTGACTAATAAATAATGATATTTAATATGAAATCTATCAACATGATTGTAAAATAAAATACTAATTAAAAAAATTACAATGTTCAATTTTTGTATGCTGCAATTACGAATTTCGTCTTACTGCACGTAAATATGTCAATATCCTGTGAGAAGATACACAGGTTGCATTGTGTATAGCACGTGACAAATTTATGTAATTTACTGTATGAGTTAAAGTTATGTAATTTATTGTATTTTATAATTTTCAAAAAAATACTTAATCTTGCAATAATTTCGCATGATATTCCTACGGAACATCTGCAGTGTTGGCAACACTAGGCGACGGGTCACTAGGTCGAGGGAAATCGTTGCTGCGGCAACGATGGCGGTGTGCGGATGCAGTTACGTCGTGTAGGACTATTCTGTTGCTATTAGGCATGTCGATTCACTCTTAAAAAATCGATTTCTGAATCGAAAACACTAGAATCGATTTTCGATTAATCGCGACATTTTCAAACATGAAATTTCAAGAATTTGCGATTTTTTCTTTAATTGAACTTTAATATTTTTTTAAATAAAATATTAGTAATCTTATTAATTAACATTATTAATATTCCTTTTAACCACTCCTGGTAAGCTTGAAACGCTTGTGTTAGTAGTGGTTCGCACATAAGCCACCCGATCCTTTTTTTTTTTCAAAGTGATTCCATGTATCACTTTTATTTGACATTTTAGGCTAGAAACAACAACAATACTTTAACAAAAGTTCAAACTGCAACGTACATTTCTCGATAAATCTGTTTCAATCTAATAACTCACTATTTATCAAATTGAAATGAATGCTACACGAACACAATACTGGTTATTTCCTTACTATAAACTTCAACATATAATATTTATTTACAGTATCTAGGTATTTAAAAAGTAGGGGAGACCGGGTACAAAAGTAACGGCGGGTCGAAAGTAACAAATACTCTGTAGGTTTATCCAATACCCAAACACCGCTTCGCTTCCATAAGGCGATAGCCGGTGGCACCCCCCTCACTTGCATTCAGTCAAGTTCACGCGCTGTTAGGTTGTGTGAGAAGACGCTATATGATTTCACACATCAAAAGTAAGTTTTTTGACGTTTTCTTATTTAAGGTTTTCGTAGTCTTAAAAGGATGATACCAGTCTGAATATTTGCATATTAATTACTGATCAGATTGATTACACAGTGTTTTTATTCGCTTCTGTCTAGCACGTTCCGTTTTAAGGTTATATTTGATGTTTTAACAAAAACGTGGTCGGGTACAAAAGTAACATAGCCCTATGGGTACAAAAGTAACATGTTACTTTTGTCCCCGTATTGGTTTATTTACTTAATAATGTTATGTGTGTATTTATTTGAACAGAATGCCGCGACAACGCATCAGAACTACCACACGAGGAACTACTGACACGGAAGTGTACCGAAAAGCGGCTGAAGAGCATTCTAAAGATGGTACAAAAATTAGATCCCTGGCAAAAAAATATAATGTTTGTCATGTAACATTATATAGATATATAAAAAAAATTAAAGCAGGAAATACTAGCGCAGTTGTGGGCTACCGTTGCGTCAACCGTGTTTTTACCATTGATGAGGAAAAATGTCTACGGGACTATTTAATCGAGTGCTCTGGAGTTTATTTTGGGTTATCTCCATCTGAAGTACGTAAACTGGCATATGAGTTGGCAATAAAAAATGGAAAAACATTTCCTGAAAAGTGGCACGATACTCAAATGGCGGGTAAGGAATGGTTGACGGGTTTTTTAAAACGACACCCGAGGCTCTCTTTGAGGTGCCCTCAAGCAACAAGCCTGTCGCGGGCCTCGAGTTTCAACGAACATAATGTGAGTAAGTTTTTTGATAATCTTGCTGACGTAATGGATAGGTATAAATTTGAGCCAAAAGATATCTGGAATATGGATGAGATAGGGGTGACCACTGTCCAAAAACCTAGTAAGATTTTAGCTCAAAAAGGAATTAATTAAACAAGTAGGCGCAGTAACCTCAGCAGAACGTGGGAGATTAGTAACAGTTGCTATTGCGATTAATGCTCAAGGAGGACACATATCTCCTTTTTTTGTATTCCCGTTGAAGCGATACCAAGACCACATGATACGTGAAGGTCCTGTTGGTTGTGCCGGAGCTGGCAATGCTAGTGGATGGATGCAGGAAGCAGAATTTTTACTGTTTCTAGAACACTTCAAAAAACAAGTCAAGCCAAAAGTTGATCAAAAATGCTTGTTACTGCTCGACAACCGTACATGGAATATATCTATCCAAGCACTAGATTTTTGTAAAAATAATGGAATAGTACTGCTGTCGTTTCCACCCCATTGCACGTACAAACTTCAGCCTTTAGATAGAGCAGTATTTGGACCATTCAAAAAAATGATAAACACCGCTACAGACAACTGGATGCGGAATCATTCTGGTTGAACAATGACTATCCATTACATTCCTGGAATTGTTAGAGAAGCATTTCCTCTTTCTGTCACTGATCGAAATGCAATTGCCGGATTTACCTGTACCGGTATAAGTCCATTTAATAGGAATATATTTACTGCTGTTGACTATGCACCATCATCTGTCACTGACCGGCCTTTACAAGTTAACGATGAAATTCCACCAAATGATCTGTTGACCAGTTTTGATGTAACATCCTTCATCCAAGTTGATCCGGAGACTCTAGTTGATAATCTTCCAACATCAAGTGACCAGACTGTCCAGTGTACAGTTAGCAATGATTTGTCAAAAAACTCATACAATCAAAGACCCAACTCGCCAGTACCAGGACCTAGCGGATTACAGCAAGCAAATTCTTCTCAGCCGTTTGATTTCACACCGAAATATCTTAGACCTTTACCACAAGCGAGTCCGAGAACTGTAGCAAATAAAGGACGTAAAAAACGTAAGACAGCAATATTGACGGACACACCCAAAAAAAATGCAATTGAAGAAGAATACCAACGAAGAAATAAAGCCAAGAAAACAGTTTTACAACCGGATACTAGAAATGGCAAGGGGAAGTTGATATCTACGAAAGGCAAGGGAAAGGGAAAAAAGACAAAGAAGGCAGTTAAAGGCAAGGAAAATAAATCTGACGATGAAGATTGCTTCTGTCTCGTTTGTTTAGAAACTTTTAGCAACAGTCGACCAAATGAGCAATGGATACAATGTACCAAATGTAAAATGTGGTCACATGCTGAATGCGTCAACGATGATGCAAATTATGAGTGCCATAATTGTGAGTTGGAGTAAAAGACTTATATTGAATAGTTTGATTATAAAAAAATGATTATCATATAATAATTGATCTCATTACTTAATGTAAGAATAATTTGTTTTGTTTTCTTAAATATATAATTTTCGAGTATTTAAAATGCAAATGTTTATCTGTGTTATTAATACAAAGTTTTCTAATAAATAATTAGCTGATTTAATATGTCACATTACATTAATTACAAACGCCTTTGTCCTGTTACTTTCGACCCACAACGTGTTGTACCCACGACGTAATTTTTTGAAGTCTCTGTTATTCATATAAAATACACAATAATAAGGTAAAATAAGATGCTAACGTAAAGAACATAAACGGAATGTATATATGGCTATATTAATTTCATTAAAATAATTACACCTAACCAGAAACCAAGGTAAAAGTACAAAATGTTACTATTGTACCCGGTCTCCCCTACTCTGTCTGTACTTACAGCTCACAGTATGTATGTTTTTGATAATAAATAAAGTAAATTCACTTCACAGTTCAAATAGGTTCTAAGCTATAATATTATATTGTAGTATGTATATGTTGTCTTTGTTCACAGCGCAGATTAAGTTAGACCAACATTCCACAGGTAAGATTAGAATTAGAATTTTAGAAATGAAAATGAAATGACAACTTTTCGATATTGTTGGATGCGTTCATAAATATTTATTTTATTCAAATTATCAACCAAGTACGACCGGTTGTTTTTGCGTCCCCCAACAGCAAAGAATTAAAAAACTGCGGTATCTGACCCCAGCTAGTTTGGGAATTTTATCGCTAGTTCTTGAATCAGATGAATCAATCCGATTCGAGAGGTTTTTGGATCGATTTAGTGGATCGATGCGGTGCTCGGAATCGATCTAAAAGATCTATTATTTTACGCCAAAGAATCGATATTTCGATTAATCGATTTAAGATCGACATGCCTAGTTGCTATTCCTAACTGTACAAATAACTTCTAAAATGGCTTAAACATTCTATTTGTATGTTTTTAACAGTATTAATTAGCGTCTTTAAATTTTTTGGTAAAGGTCTTACCAACATCACGATAAGCATGAAAACCATAAACATTTACCTATATTTTTACTATAGCAGTATTTACCTATATTTTAATTTGACAGCGCATATTTCTCAACGTGATAATTTAAAAGAAAATCGACAATACCATACCTCTTCTGTACTGCCAAACGATTCTCGCTAGGAATGCATTACAAAACAAAATAAATGTAAAAAAAGTTATTTTGATATCGTACTTATTACTTAACAAAATTGACAAATAAATTCAAGATAAGCGTTGTAGGGCAAAGGCATTCTTTATTTAGTTTCGAATATCTAATTAGCATATTTGCCAGATTCAAGTATTTAAAAAAATATCGTTATTATACCAGTTACATTTAAAGACATTTTAGTTTTAATTTACTAAAGTGTTATGGTTACTCTGTGTCTTTATGAAAACTTTTAATGAAAGATTAAATCCTTTTAAAAATAATAAACACTGTTATTTCAGTGTACCTATACATTTGTATAGCACGTCTCACAACGCGCGAGCGTTTGCTCTACTCTCGACATGCCGCTGTATTTAGACACTAAATCGAATAAAAGAGGGAGGGATGTTTTGAAAACTAGATATATTTATTACAAGGTCAGCGTATTTTTTTTAAATTCATTTGTTTATATTATTTTATATTTACAAAACATGTATTTGATTAAATATTAGTACGGCTGTCAGTTAGTGTGTGCATTTGTTTGTCTTCACGTTTCAGAAAAATGTGTGTATCGAAATGAAATAAATCTTTCTGATTAAGTTTCCATTTATCCTGAGCATGATTCATATTGCTGGTTGTTATCAGATTCATAGACGTTTAAAAGATTTTGTTAATCAAAATGAAATGAAATTTTGATGGAAAAAAATAAAAACGCTCATGCGGTTTTTGGATTTTTCAAACTATTTTATATAGAATTTTATTACACGGAACCGTGGTGGACGGAGGGCCTAAGCGCTCGACGTGAATGACCAATGCAACTTTTAATTGTAATTTTAAATGCTTAGATAATTGAAATAATAGTAAAAAAAAACTACATAATAAATACTTAAAAGTTTATTTAGTGGCTAAAATTCACGGTAATTTTATAAATTGATAGTAATTCAAGTGCAGTGAGCTGTTATAGCCACTCATTTTTGGGTAAACAGCGAGATTGTTTATCACCCTAATATTATCAACTAGAGGAAACACGGATTTTAAGGGTTTTAATCATTTTCGCGAAACCTTAATTTTTTTTTCCTAAAAGTGAAAGTGTCGTCAAAATTGGTCCAGCAGTTTTAGACATTAACCGAAACAAACATACAGACAGACAAAAACTTTTAAAAATTGTGTTGTTGTTATAAGTATTTTTTATATAGAATAAGGTGACAAATAAGAAACGTGCACACAGTCCACCTGATGGTAAGTGAATGCTGTGGCCCATAAACATCTACATTTATCCTCGATTACGAATCAAAACGCAGATGCGTTGTCAACCCTGTGGACTAAAACGGAATGCCTCGTTTCCAGTAAAAAAGGGTCTCCAGATTTCTACACTCACCATACGAAATACATACAGCATAAATGTAGATGTCTATTGGCCGCGATATCTAATTACTATCAGATGGATTGTGCGCTCGTTTGTCAGCCTTATTCTATAAAATAAAATATAATTACAAGACAGTAAGGCAATAACATCTAGATCCTTAGAGGTAACAGCGCATCTGTGGGCGGTTTCTTTTATTTAAGTTATTTGCAGATATCCATGTACTGCAGTAGGCACTTACCATCAGGTGGATTGTGCGCTCGTTTGTCAGCCTTATTCTATAAAATAAAATATAATTACAAGACAGTAAGGCAATAACATCTAGATCCTTAGAGGTAACAGCGCATCTGTGGGCGGTTTCTTTGATTTAAGTTATTTGCAGATATCCATGTACTGCAGTAGGCACTTACCATCAGGTGGACTGTGCGCTCGTTTGTCAGCCTTATTCTATAAAATAAAATATAATTACAAGACAGTAAGGCAATAACATCTAGATCCTTAGAGGTAACAGCGCATCTGTGGGCGGTTTCTTTGATTTAAGTTATTTGCAGATATCCATGTACTGCAGTAGGCACTTACCATCAGGTGGACTGTGCGCTCGTTTGATTAAAAAAACCATGCTTTGTACCAGCGATTAATTTCATTTGTACAAAATTTACCATTGCTTTTGAACCAACTCGCCGGTTATTACGTTTTCCATTACTCTAAACTTTATTTCTTTGTATTTTTGATTTATCCGTAGTTGATGTTTCAAGTGCTCTAGAAGGATGCGATGAAAATGTTATTATGTTACTTAACCGTGTGCTGTAATGCGTATATCAATAAAAGATAGTGCGCAAAGAAATATTTATACATTTATACAAAAAAAATATGATTGAGAAGCAATCAGCTAGTTTCACGAGCGGACTACATCAGCGCATCAATCTTTCTCTAATCCAAATAATTTATAAGCGGCGAATATGAACTACGCAATTTTCCGTCACAGCGAAGGCCGTGCTATTTTTGTATCGGAAGACGTCACGTCTTTCCATACATTAGGTAAGAGTTCCCCGTCCCACGTGTAACAGTCCCGGTCCAATTCTTGCCTGTTTTGACAGTTTCGCTACGTTTATATACTAAAATAACACTTAACGATGTATGTGAGTTTGCATCTTGTGTTACTTCGTTGTTAACAATGGAGGATGTGTCATTCATTGATTTATCATTTTTCATTGACCGTATACGTCACCTTTTTAATGACCAGATGTTGTGACCTTGTAATTCAGAAAGCCCGGAATATGTTTAGAGTCAAACATAAAGATGATAAATTTAAAGACATTCCTTATCTTCTATCACTCGTCGAGTAAAGATATTTTACATTAAATCAGTATTTTAATGAATGAATCCCATATTTTTCCATCACGTTCATTACAAATTATTAGTGTGGAAACCAGGGTCATTTTCACCAACATCACACCATGATATAAAACTTTTGACAATCGAATGTTGATAACATATATTAATTATAATAGTGCTGTAATTATCTATATATCTATTACAGCCTTTAAAAGACCTCTGCTGAACATAGGCCTCCCCCATAGTTTGGAATAGTTGCCACGCTTGAGCTGCGCGTGTCAGCTTTTTATTTTTATTCAGCTTTTGTCAGGAAGATGCTGCTACCCGTTCTCTGTTTTAATTTCCCTCTGTCGCCTCTTACGTACGTATTCTTACACTACGTTACACGTGGTAGAGCCACGCTGCAGCTATTATGGTTGTGGCACGAATGGGTCGGCTCGACCGGGGAAGGACCACGCTCTCACATAATACCGGCGTAAAATAGCAACTTAATACTGCTGTGTTTAATATGGTGAGTGTAGAGATCCGGAGACCCTTTTTTTACTGAAAACGAGGCTCAGGGGTGACAACCCATCTGCGTTTTGATTATTAATCGAGGATAAATGTAGATGTCTATGAACCACAGCATCCACTTACCATCAGGTGGACTGTGTGCTCGTTTGTTACCCTTATTCTATTAAAAAAAAACTGTCACTACATGGTTTTTTTTCTAACTTCGAATAATTTCATCCAATGACTATCTGAGACTATCAATATTATAATATAATGCTTATCGATATTTTTATATAATAAGTTAGATCACTTCATTAAATGACTTTTTTGCGAAATAAATAAAACATAAGATATTATGATTACCTACGTGCGGATTGAGTAAAAATGCCGATCTGGTTTTAAAAAACACAATGTATTTTATACAGAACAAAATTCCTTAGGCACTTACTACTATTAATTACAAAAATATTAACAATGCACAATTATATTTATTAATTATAATTACTCATTAATTAAGTACATATCAGTTTATAACCGCTAATAAAATAAATGACAGGACCGCGGATTCGGTTGTGCACTGAACAAGTGTTTCTATTTTTTTAAAGTAAATTTTCTGGATCTGGATGTTTATAGTATGTGCCAAATCGATTGTGAAAAACGGACAAGGACCTTTCGGTCGTTTAACCAGGGGTTACAAACCTTCAATATATAGGCACATTTTATATGTAGTACTTTATTTATTTATAATGATTATTAAGCTATTGCATAGCTTCTATCGCGGGCCTTGAGCGCGGGGACCGAATCCAGAAATTCCGTAACGAAAAAAACCTCACGCTCCCCACTCCGACGGGCACGGAGGTGTGGCGTTGAAAGCCGTGCATCGTCTAACGTCGTTTCAGTTCGGCAGACTTCGGCACTCGGCGGACTTCGGCACGGTGTTTGTGTGCGTGCGACTAGACGTATGCGTGTACACTAGCTGCTAACTCAATGATAAAAATTCCTGAATAACCTACATGTATTGTAATATATTAAAAATATTTTAAACAATATTAACTTCTCATTTATTCAATAAGAGAAAAAAAATTGTTTTCTTATCGGTCACCACGCTCAAAAAGTGTAACTTGATTTAATATCAAAGACTTAACTGCATAAATAAAATAAATAAATAATTATAATTGCATAAGTTGATAAAAAATGCTATGCAATAGCTTTACCGCGGCAGTCACCGAGTGCCACACGTATTTTTTAATTATTTTTTATAATGATTGATATAATATATATTTATTAACTATTATTGAAAAGTTATTTAAAAGATCGCTGTAGAAGAAAATCGTCTATTGTTATAAAGTACTTTATTTATTTAACAACAAAAAGTATTAATTTATAACACATATAAAGATTCGAGTGATAACGACACCGAATAAGTACGTACTTATTCAAAGGATAAAACTTTATTTTCAATATTATATAAGAACTTCATTTTTATTCGGTGCATGCGGATCGGCCGAAAAAAAAGTAGACGCATCTCTGACTGTCATTGTCACGTTTCTTTTAGAACGAACTGACGTAACGCGCGTTTCGTTTATTTTAAAGGGATGAATTTTCAAAAGTTCAATATGGTGATTATATTGCTTCAAATATTTTTAATATGAAACTGTTATTAAATGAATTGCTGATAAAATATAACACATTTTTCGCGATGTACCGTAAGATTTTACGATGTTAGAGGAACCACAGATAATATTATTTAAGAAACTAAAAAAAAACATATGTGCTGACCTAGAAGTGTGAATAATATCAATATTTAAATATTGTTATCACATCTAAATTGAGATTTTGTAAGATACGCCTTTTGACACTCGGCTCATATCTGAGGTCATTGTCCGTTTTTCTCAATAGATTTGGCACATACTATATAGTCCTTTGTACAATTTATGTATGTAGGCTAAGTCAATCCGGTTTATTCAAAGATTGCTCTGAAGTTTCAATGAGATTATTTTAATTTCAATTTGATTATATCATTGTATTTCCAAAGATAGTTTTTATTGAAGAAATAGAACGAAAGTAGTCCCAATTGATAATATAATTTAACGTAAAGCCGTTGGTCATGCGCTTGATCTCCTTCTGGTCGTGTCGGATTGCATAACCATCGAACTATGATAGTGAGGAAATAGTGAGTGCACTTGTGCCTACGCACACACTCATGTAACTACGACCCTGTCTTACGCTAATAGTACTTGCCGCCGTGATTGAAATTCGGTCTAGAGGACGTCACCACAAATAATGCTGAACGCACATTAGTCAGCACCGTACGCTCCGCACTTTCGGTTTAAAGATCTTTATTTCTCAATAAGACAGTCGTCACTTACATGAGAACATTATCTATATAAACCTAGTAATAATATTTTAGAATTCTTTGTATGAAATCATATGAAACCTCGCACATTGCAGCCCCACCGTAACCGCTGTATTTTATAAAATTCGGTATGTTTCCGAATATTGAAGGAGGTATCCGGATGACGTCATACAATGCGGATCGTACTGATACTCATTGTTTAATGTTGCCAACTTGTCTATTGTCTAGTCTAGTGTAGAAATATTGTTTACAATGGGTGTGTGTATGTGTTTTTTCTAATGGTTCAGTACAATTAAGTTTCAATTAGTGACAAGATGATCTCTCACCATTAGTCCACTTACACGTTTCGAAATATGTTTTACTTCTTTTCAGGAAATTTTACTTTTACTGTGTAGGCAACAATGGGTCGTCAGACAAGACATGCGTAAGACGATCCACCCATCAACTGTAAATATCTGAAAAATCGTTCATCATCATCTAATAAGTATTTTAATAATGTATAATATTATACATACAGCTGCCATTTTAAATTAATATTGTGAATCCAGAATCTTCTATTTCTTCGAATTTTATTTTCTTCTTTCTCTGCCAATAAGCAGCCTATTACAACAATTTTTTTCATAGCGATGCGAGCGATTCCGAGCGATTAATGTCACTGTACGGTTTCACACCAGTGGTTGGGAAAAACTGCAAGAGTTGTTGGCAATGCAGATTTGCGTACGACTCGTACGTGCCAATGTGCGAGGCCATCAGTTAATGAAGCGCGCACGGCGCGTGCGGCGCGTACGGTGCTGATAAATGTACGTTCAGCTTAAAGCTAAGGTCAATGTGTAATTTATTGGTAATTATAGTTAAAATCGTCCTATATATACCTGTCATCGAATAAGGAGGATTTTGCCATTAAGACGAGGTCTTAGCACGATTTCAAATTCGTATTTCACCCGCGCGTCCCGCAGTGGGCGGAGCGCAACCGGCGCAAAGTGAGCAAGCGACCAAAAATTAGAAAACGACAGGGCAAAACTCTAAGGAATATTGAAGATATTATCTGCTTGCTTAAAGAAACAGACCCCGAACAGGTACCAATTTTTGTAGCAAGACGATTAGAAAAACTACCACCCGTAACGTTTGATGTGACAGTGTTGCTTAAAAAGATAGTACTATTAGAGAAAACCATTCATGACATTCAACATCAATATGTTACGAAAAACCAACTTCATGATGAAATAAATGAATATTTTAAATTAACTTCGTTTCGTAACCGTGAACAAAACACTGTAAACAAAAGAGGTGGTTGTGACAATTTTATGTACGGTAGCGGAGCGATGGCGCTCTCAACATCTTGTAATAATGCGTCATACATTGCCGAGGCTAATGAACCAGAAAAGTGTACATCTCTGTCTAATAAATCACACCAAGAATCTATGCATTCCCGTCACTCATCGCCAAAAATTATGACAAATGTGAAAGAGAAGTCGCAATCCCGTCTTACTTCTGAGACACCCGATAAATCAAATTGTTTTTACAAAGCATTAAAAGACATATACGATCTTTTGAAAGGCAAAGATATAGAACAGGAAGACAGTACTACTTCAAGCGATTATTTAGTAATTGAAAATGAATTGATGGCAATAAATGACATATCGATCATAATTTCAAACTCCAATAATATTGAAGAATCTCATACAGACACTATTGAAACTGAAACTACAGAGAATACTGAATTACTTACAACATACTTATTTGACGATTTGAAGACCCTAAACCTAACAGAGTCCTACAATTTATCAGCAGATATTCGGAATACTATTGAAATGAATAATAATTACAAACAGAGCCAACTTATAGCGAATTCAGATTCCGACACTCAAAATTACTTAAAAAATGAAATATTAAATGTTCTGGAACCTACCAGTGATAATGTCGTTAAAGGTCCTAATCAATTGATGTCACCTAAATTAACAGCTATTGCTGAAATGCATAATGTTGACAAACCGAGCGAAAGTACAGGGACTGTTAATGTTCTAAACAAAGAGTCAAATGAAATAACAAACCCAAATTTATTAGTAATAGATAACGTTACAGAGACTATTAATAAATCAAATAATAACCAAAACGAAATAGCAGAAACAGAAAATAGCAAAAAATATGATTTTAATTTTTGACAATGCTAAATGCGATAGTGAAATGACACCTCCGAAATTAAAAGAAATTCTCAATTGGCCCCAAACACAACTTACATATAAAAGATTTTATCCAACGCAATAGGACTCCTTTCTTTTCCAAGTAAATGCAGTGAGCATTTACATTCTGTTATATTGATCTATAGGTTAAATTACCTGTTCTGTTATGTTGCAAAATTTCTATTTATTTTAAAATTTTACGTTTTAATATACTTATTCTTTGTGATTTCTTTGCAGTCTTATTTGAGTAAAATGTGATTGCATATTGACAATAAATGCCATTAAATATGATAATAGATCTCATGTAGTTTAAGTCACAATTATATTACCATACTAGTTAAAATAGAGTAGAACCTAGATGTATAATTACGAGTATAACAGTTTTTTTATGGGACTATCGTAAAATCCGTTCTTAGTGAGGGTCTACAGTGCGAAATAAGTAAGTATACTAAATTAATTTCGAAGTGAATCGGGTGTATAGTTTTAGTTTTTGAGATTTAGTGATGGGTCAGTGTATGGATTTCGCTTGATTCAACTCGGTTGGGCAGCGTTCGGGAAATTACGACAGATCTTTTCGTCAGCTATACCTCAAAACCAGAAAACGAGACTGTACAACCAGTGCGTGTTGCCAGTGATGACTTATAGGAATGAGACGTGGTCCTTCACAGCTGGCCGTATGTGGACGCTTAAGGTCGCTCAGCGATCTATGAGGAGGGCTAAGCACGGGGTTTCTCTGTGTGAAAAACTTAGAAATGAGAATATCCACAGTAGAACCAGATTGACCGACATAGCCTAACGGATTAGTAAGCTGAAGTGGCAATGTGCCAGCCATATAGCTCAAAGAACCCACAACCGATGGGAAAAAAAGGTTCTCGAGTGGCAGCCTCGTACCGGTAGGCGTAGGGTAGCGACCGTAAGTGTAGGGCGACCCACCACTAGATGGAGTGACGACCTGGTAAGACATGCAGGAAGTCGATGGATGCAGGTGTCGCTGGACTTGTGAAGAGGACTGTAATGATATATAATGATAATGAAGAAATATATAATGATGATGATGATACATGATGATGATAATAGTAATATTTTTATTTTATCAAGCATTTAATAATTTGCTTAGGTAGGGGGCGTCTTTTAAATACCTTAAGGCACTTGTGTTAGAGAGTCCCTTTCTTCCATTGCCCTACAAAACATTTTAGAATCGTAAGGTTACATAATATCATCATATCATAAATAAATTTACAATTTTTCACATCACATTGATCTTATTGTCCGTCTAAGTTTTCAGAGGCATATGAGGAAGATCTGTGTTCAGCAATGGACTTTTTGATAGGCTGTGACAGTAACGGTGTACAAACTGAACTCTAAAGCTTCTCATGCAACAAACATGACCGCGTTATAAACATTATTTTTAGTTTGCGAACACTGGAGTCGACTAACCTTGGCAATGTTACAAGGATTATTAGGCAGATTTCATATATAAAAACGTTATATGAGTGTGTTTCTAATCCGCCTACAATCACGCTTTTTTTTCAGCAATTAGTAGGTAACAGCTGTCATGGTAATTAATAAGTAAATCCAGTGTTCGATAATAAGCGAGTCGTCGTTTCAAGTCGTTACAAACTAGGACACGCCCTAAATGGCACTTTCGACATATTACGACGTATGACGTATAATAATAATTATAGTAATATTTTTATTTCATCAAGCATTTAATAAATTGCTTAGGTAGGGAGCGTCTTTTAAATACCTTAAGGCACTTGTATTAGAGATTCCCGTTCTTCCATTGCCCTACAAAACATTTTAGAAACGTAAGGTTGCATATCATCATATCATAAATAAATTTACAATTTTTCAGAAATGCCTGTGTGCATGCGTGTGTATTTTTTTTTAATTTTCTACCCTTTGTGTTTGAAACATATAAGTTTTTCTGTGCTTTTGTAAGACAGGGTCTTCAGCCAATTTATAATCAATAACTTGCAGCCCTTGGTATTTCTAGAGTGAATATTAAGCTTTTTGTCGACAACGTTGTACAGACAAATTGATTGGTTAATGAACAATATAAGTGAAGGACAATTTCTTTTTTCTTTTGTGTAAAATATTTGGGCAAAAGAACAAACCTTTATGCTTTTTAAATATTGTGTGTTAATACATACAATTTTCTTATACTTGGTAAACAAGATTTGACATATAGGCTCTCTGTTGGAAATTTATAAGACATAAAGCACAGTAAAGTAAAGTTTTTAGTTGCTTCGCCCCATTTCGAAAGCTAGTAAGTTATCAACCATTGAGCTAGTGCAATCTAAATTTTGTCAGAGTATCTGTAGTAACTAAGCGTTAAAAATTCAGTTTAATTTTCTAAATCTACAAATTATATCAATGTTATACGTCGTTGATACTTTTATACGTAATGGCAGAACTGTTACAATTTTGAACTTCGTGTGTGTTGCAAGTGTGAATTTAGTTATTTCCCGGTTGAGTCCGATTTTTAATAGTACAACAAACATAATTAAGTTTATATTATTGGTTAGTAGTTAGATATAAAAGCTTTGGTATCGTTATTTGTGAACTTTACGGTCTATTCACCTTTATTCTGTTTTATTATAAAGGTCGTTATTGCTTATATCGTATTAGTCAAGCGACGCGACACACACAAGCGAGACAACGCTCGCTCACATATACATTGACCGGGTCAGATCTCATTCTAGAAGCTCCATTGATATTTCGCATCGCCGCGCCGTTTCATTGATGAAAACGACGTCGTTGTGCAAGTGTGTTTACACTTTAACATAAAACTTTATTCATTTACGAACGAACTGTTAGACGGTTATGTAATTTGTAATAAAAAATAGCACACTATTTTTATTCACGTGGCGCAAATTTAATTCAAACATAAATCCTTTAAATGATACAGCGTATCATCGTCGATTTGATACTTGGGATGTCTAATATCAAAGTAATATATTTTAATTTTAAAGAATACTAATAATATATTGTCAAACCTTGTTATTATTATTGCTATATTATATACGTGGAAGAGCCATACTGCAGTTATATTAGTAGTATAGTTGTAGCACGAATGGATCGGCTCGACTGGGGAAGGACCACGCTCTCACAGAATACCAGAGTAAATGCTGCTGTGTTTTGTATGGTGAGTGTAGAGAACCGGAGACCCTTTTTACTGGAAACGAGGCATCTTAGTCCTCACGGGTGACTGACAGCGCATCTGCGTTTGATTCGTAATCGACGATAGATGTAGATGTCTATGGGCCACAGCAATCACATACCATCAGATGGACTGTGTGCACTATCTTATAAAACAAAATTTATTAGTAACTTTCACTGTGAGACACAAATTGCCAGACCGCTGGCATTTTTACATATTTAAAAATGCCATCGGACTGGTAACGTTTAATACACACGAACACACAGTGCACCTGACGGCAAGAGCATGCTGTGGCACCTAGACACCTACATCTATCATCGATTTGGGATCGAAACGCAGATGCGTTTTCAATCCTAAAGACTAAGATTAGAGGCTTATTCCCTACATGATTTCAAAAAAGAATTTCCTTAACATATATTTTTAAATGGTAGTATTTATAAACAAAACGACATATTTGTATGAGTTTGAATTACCTACATTATGAATTATGGGTGTTATGTCCTTCCTTTTTATGAAACATTAAAATAAGGAGGAAAATGTTATTAATTAAAAAAAAAAACAACCGCCATAAGTTTAGTTGAAGGAAATGTTCTATTATACAATTGCTGCGATTTAATTTTAGTCGACGATTATAAAATGCCTTGAGTCCCGTGCCCCGCTTTAATCCTTGACGCTAAAATTGAAAATCAAATTTTTCGTGTTTCCTCATAAAATAACCGGGTTCGTTTTGTCGGCGTTGGCGATGAGCCCCAGACAATTCAGAAAGCGGCTGCACTGCGGTAGGGCTCCGGAGCATGGGGGGAGGAGTTGACCCACTTCTTGGCTTGCACAACCTACTCTATTTTCCCTATGACGTCATATCATTCACCCCGAGGTTCTGAATCGATGCGTCCCTAACTAGGTCGCACTCAATGAAACCCGTGTACATTCATCTCGAGGTATTTATAGAACCAGTCACGTCTGACACAAAATTAGATTTGATAAGTTAATATAGAATTTATTATAGTAATACTTTATTAAATTAACTTGTATGATAATTGAATATAGGGTTTTTAATTATTGAATTTATATGTGATTAACTAGTAAGGGGTGATAAAATTTTTTACTATAAAATATTGAAATTTATAATTAAATCTTAATAATGTTGGTTTAAAAACTTCCAACGAATTCATTTCACTTACTATATGGAGCTTTATTTGTTATTTATTTTATTTTTGGTTTAAACATTTTTGGTTATTTTTATTTAAACACTCAATGGTTGAATAATTTGACTGTCTTTCGACATGGTAACTGTTGTAATAAAATAATACATTTAGTTAATCCCGCTCGTCGTCAAATCCATTAAAAAATAAACTTTAACATACTGTTTTATATCCGGCAATAGTATTACAACTTAATTCTAACCAGTTACCTAAATCTAACAGTGTACTGATTTTAGCTGATTTATTATTTCTAGTTTATTATGAGTATTACTGATGAGTTGTTCCCCGAGATTTCGCCCGAGTAGAATTTATGATTATTGTTTTTAGATTTCATGGGGTTTGATTTTTTTTTGCGCGGAACCCTATTTTTTTTAAACAAAAGTATCTTAAGTTTCTCCTTATAACATCAGCTATCTGCTAGTGAAAGTCCCGTCAAAATCGGTCCAGCCGTTTCGGGGATTAGCCGGAACAGACACACAGACAGACAAAAAGATAAAAAAGTATCGTATATTCGTATATAGTTTCATATGCATTTAGTAAAAAGCTGTTATTTTGACATTATAAACAGACACTTCAATTTTATTCATTTGTATATTTTGTTTATTTGTATACAGATTTACATTTTTTTAATAACTAGCGATCCGCCCCCGCTTAGCCCGGGTGATTTCTGGATCTCGACAACAGCGCCATCTACCGGGTCATACCCTATCTAAAAACCATTCAGGGGTCTTCATACAATCAAGTCGCTAAGGAGGAAAAGAATTACGAAAACCGGAATTTTATATAATTTTATATGTGTATAAATATAACGATTAAAAAGACATTTTTATGCATTCACAAATGTTCAGTTAAACAGCATTGATCAAGCATTATTGTAGTATATAGAGCTCAAACTTATAAGTATTTTTTTATTCTAAAATTCCAGAAACAGTTCATTGAGATTTCTATGTAGTACCTATCAGATGTTCCCGTCGTTTGGTGAAAAGTTATTAAAAGAAAGTGGAATGCCCCTATGTAAACGCATCCCTACCTACTTTCACAAAGTTCTTGTTGATCGAGTTGTTTATGTAAGATTATGTAAACTTTTACGTGGTAGAGCCATGCTGCAGTTATATTAGTAGTATAGTTGTAATACGAATGGGTCGGCTCGACCGGGGAAGGACCACGCTCGCACAGAATACCAGCGTCAAATAGTAGCTTAATGCTGCTGTGTTTCGTATGGTGAGTGTAGAGAACCGGAGAGCCTTTTTACTGGAAACGAGGCATTCCATCTAAGTACTCACGGAAGACAACGCATCTGCATTTTGATTCGTTATTGAGGATAGATGATGTGTATGGGCCACAGCAACCACTTACCATCAGGTGGACTGTGTGCTCGTTTGTTATCCTATCCTATAAAAAAACTGTTACTTTAAAGTTTGTTTCGTTGTTTCAGATATCGCGCGCAAGTATTGACGCCTGCAAGGACTATTTCCGCGACGACCTGATCAAGACCGACTGGCAGCTGATGGTCGAGCTCAAGAAACTTTTCCAAATCCTGTAACAGACCTCGCATTGTCTCCTTCGTGTTTCAAACAAAGCTCTCGTCCTTGTAATTTTAGGTGCGAAAATATTTCGCTGAAAACGTCGCCTCGTGTCTGATCCATCTAGTAATTATCCGTTGTATGATAGAATCTCACCTTGTTCAACATACATAAAAAGATCATTATTTTTAATTTAATTTTTTTTTCGGTGTATCCATTTTATCCCGTATATTTTATCAATAACGGAACAAATTGGTTTAATTACCTACAAAGCGGTCAGTACTTTGCGAGACATTGTATATAGCCCATTTACAATTAATTTATTTATAGCAAATGACTCGTTTTCCAACCTCTGTTATCTTTATCTTTGGGACTCGGAAACACCACGTCTCTTCACTAGGACGCTTGAAATGCTTAAATATATTTTATTGTTTGTAAATATTCGAGATTGATATTCGAGATTGAGAGATAGTGTGAGAATAATTGTAAATAAATAATTGTCTAAAATAACAGCCGTTTAATAAAGTGCAATACACGATCTCATTGGTGCACGTTTTAAAGGTTTTATTTATACGAGGTGCTTTTTATGTAGCACCTAAAATATATGTATGTATATCGATTTTATTGCTGTTTTAAGTGATGCTGGACGCTAATGCCTTTTTCACATTTTTTTAAAGACAAATGTCTACACTGCATTCGCAGGGATGTTTTCCGAATGCTGTTTCATTATTTTATTTTCTTACGTGTGTCAAAGAGGAAATTCTAAGGTTGGGCCATACAGACAATGTCTAACAGTTCCTTAAATAACAGTTATAATATGCCAGTTATGTATTCCAGTGTTTAATACAAGTTTAAGAAGACCCAACTAATTCTAAAACGGGGTGCAGATTGTCTGACGGGTTGCTTCGGTTATTATAATTATGGATTTTGACACTAATGCGACAATATGATCTTAGTACGTTTTTAGTCAGTCATTTTGTAAAACAATATAGACTGAGGCATTTCATATTAGTCCTGAAGAGTGAATAAATCAAGAAGTCAACATTTCTCTTTTTAAATTGGATACTGGTGTACTCTAGGTGGAATATAAGATTGTTTATCATTTTAATTTTTTAATAAAAACCGCGATTCAGTTTCACCATAACGTCTCAATATTAAAAAAAATCAATTAGATGAATTCAATTATATATTATATACATGATTTAGAGCAATGCAACGCGTCAATAGATATCGAAAACTGAGACGGGAGTCCGTATTGAGATACAGAAGGTTGTGTATTATGTAGGTATTATCCCGTTTTGTAATGCTTTGTATTATGTAGATGGAATCGGACATATTCTTATATTGAGAAAATTTTATTAAATTACTAAATATATATTTTGTTTTATTACAACTTGCCCCTTCCTTTTACCTATTTGGACACTAAGAACACTACGCCACTAATGTCTTTGGCTAAAGGAGCTATGCATATACGATAAGAATAATGACATAAATTATTTACAATGTCATCGCAATCAGGAGCCATTAAATAAAAGGTGTAAGACTGTTCCATTGGGTGTTTTACAAAAATTCTCTTTCTACATATTGAGTATCCATTTGTGAGTACCCGTCCATTGCAGCCTATAAAAGTTTACTGCTGAATATCATTATGAACGCCTCATACTTGACGCTCTATCCATCGGTCTAATTCTTTTCTAATAAATCTTTTTACCGCTATCCAAGGGCTATAAGATGACTATGTGATGACTTGCTGGTTTCTCATACAACGTCATCACATTGCGAAGAAATTAACTATATATTGTTAGATTTAACAATTATGAAAAAGTAAGTTTTATTTAATATAATAAGGGTGGCAAACGAGCACACAGTCCACCTGATGGTAAGTGGATGCTGTGGCCCATAAACATCTACATTTATCCTCGATTACGAATCGAAACGCAGATGCGTTGTCACCCCTGACGACTAAGATGGAATGCCTCGTTTCCAGTAAAATGTATCTCCGGATCTCTACACTCACCATACGAAACACAGCAGTATTAAGCTGCTATTTTACGCTGGTATACTGTGAGAGTGTGGCCCTTCCCCGGTCGAGCCGACCGGTTCGTGCTGCAACCACGATATGGCTGCACGTGGCTCCACCGCGTATAAAAACTCTTCTGATTGTGAAAAGTAAGTACTGTGCGTCATAACACCTTCACAGTTATTCTCGACATGAATTAAGAGTGTAGTGAGAATGTGGAAGGAATGAAGGGGTCAGTGAGTATTATTTAATTTATACTTTAAAATATAAACAGTGCTGTAAAAATAACCGCTACCCCATATGAGTCGTAAGAGGCGACAAAAGGAAACAAGGTGGCGTCGCCCTTATGACACTAGTTAAAAAATGATTGAAAAACCCGTCTGTCAAGCGTGGTGTATGATATAATATATGGTAGAGACCTTCATCCACATATCTCAGTTCATGTCTCCCATGCCCATGGCCCTTCCCCTAGATTCGCGCGTACTGTGGAACTAGGGTGAAGTATAATGGTTACAACAATTGGAATCTTCTTTGTCTTAGTTACGGAATAGTTTAGTCATGTTACTTTTTCTTGTGGCGTAGCGAAACACACACACCGAAGCCTTAAATCACGCTATCAAAATTCCGAATCATAAACAGTATATATAGAACATCTCCGCTAACTACCATCACACGGAGTATTGGCCGCTCCCCGGCCAGAACTACTTGCCCGGTGGGAGATGTCCCCTTTTCCTTCCACGGCCACATTATCTTTGAGATCTTGTAATTGGAAGCCGTGTGGTGGTCGCGTAAGATGAATCACCTAATTTCGTATCGTAAGGGGCGACAGTGGGGAAATGGCTGAAAAATCTTGTGGGTTGCGATATATAGCGGTATAATCATTTCGGCAACAACTTACGTGTGGAACGTCTAGTACTGAGTTCGTCCATCTAAGTATCCAAAAGATTATTATTAAGCTAGATGAAGAACTTTTATATAAACACAGAATACCAGCGTAAAATAGTAGCTTAATACTGTTGTGTTTCGTATGGTAAGTGTAGAGAACCGGAGAATCATTTTACTAGAAACGAGGCATTCTATCTTAGGCCTCACGGAAGACAACGCATCTGCATTTTGATTTTTAATCGAGGATAGATGTAGATGTCTATGGACCGCAGCAACCACTTACCATCAAGTGGACTGTGTGCTAGTTTGTTATCCTATCCTATAAAAAAATATAATGAAAAAAGTCGACCGCAAAGAGATTGCCAATTTCCTCTTTAGACGCTAGCTTACGTTCCTGGTCATGCAATTTTGTTATAGTTCTTGGGGTAATTTTTTGAGACTACGGGTTAATTCATGCTACTGCGTGTTTGAGACGTCGGCGCATTTGAATACCAAGTGCCTAGCCAGACTTACGATTGTGCACAAAATTTTATGATCTGGTATTAATCGATGCGGTACAAGGAGCAACTATTGACGAAAAGGCTTGACCTAAAATCTAATAAATTCTGGTCAATTTATATAAAAAAAATCTAGTCAATTTTTCTAATATAATATATATACAAAATAACCGTAACGTTAGATGGACTGCTGGTTTCTGGCTAAAACACGACGTAAAATCTATTATATAAATATATAGAGACAATACATATGGTGAATATGAATAACTTATTATTTAATAAATTATGATTACAACGAATTAATTATATAAATAATTAATTATTGGAATTATGTAAATAACATCACCGTGTAGTGGCGGTGTAAAAATGTCTTTTTCTCCGTATCGCCCAGTAGCTGTCGTAAGAGGCACCAGAAGAAATCATTGATAACTGAAAAATAAAAAACTGCGGTTGCCAACCCGCCCGCCAAGCGTGCCAACAATGCAAATTATCATCCTCAGGGAGCAATCTGTGGGGAGATTTTTGTTCAGCAGTGAACTGTGATATACTGTAGTGAAGTGTAGCGAAGTTAATTTAAGGGCGTATCATGTTGAGGTGCAGCTGAAAGCTTTTTGAATAAATTTAATCATCCTTCCTTCCTAAGTCCATTTAAGAATGCTCCAGGCATGAATAACTTGGAGAAAAAGCAGATAGCTGGTTTGCTAAAAATGTATAATTAATTATTATGTTAGTAATTATAAATGTGTTTCCTTTAAACAGTTTCTATTACTCTTTCTAATACCAAACTATTCGTGTAAATGCCGTCGGCATAGACTCGTTGTGAATTTATCTATGTAAATATGCTCATCGCTTTCGCATACGTTTCCAAACACTCAATGTTATTGAAACGCAGACACGTTCAAGTCAAAACACTCGGGCATGTTGCATTAGTTTACATAAGTTGCTCAAACACTTGAAAATGATGAATTCATTTTTGTATAATACCTTTATCGAATTAAAAAGGAAGTGCCTCTAGCGAACAGTAAATACGGTGCGGAAGATGTATCATTCATTATTGTTCCCAAAATATTTTAACACTATTGTTCTCCGTGTAGTGAAGTCGTAAAAGATTGCTCTACTTCTTATTAGAACGTGGCTGCCATAAGATGTAACAGAGAAATTTGAAACAGGAGACGGGCAGAAGAAGAATAATATTATTACATACATAATAGAACGGGGGAGTGGGCGGAGAAATGTCAACACGAGATGTGTTTTGACGTTACAATCGTTTCCAAATTTCGCATGCTAATTATTTATAAAATGCCAAATTGCACGCTATTTCCAAAAAATATGTATTAAAATCAGTCTGTCAAGACAGCGAATCGTGTTGGTAGTAGTGACAATACTACGTAATTGCTTGTATGTGTGCTCCCGGGGATACCTATCCTCGTACAAAGTAAGGTTGACAGCCATTCTATTGTGTATTATAGTATTCCATGGGCAGCAGCATCTGCCTGATAACAACTCAAAATAATAAAAAAACTGCGGTTGCCAATCGCGGTGTGACATATTTTTATCCAGTATTCCATGTCATCCCGTGGGTGTCTTGAGAGGCGACACAAGGTAATTGAAACATGGGCAACACCATCTTCCTTATAACAACTGTATACTGTAACTGTAATGAATGAATGAATGAATAAAATAACTTTGTTTCACATTAAAGTAACAATTAACAGATAAACATACAGATGGATAAGGATACCCCATATCTAACTTAGATGCTAATTTTTTTTCAACCTCATAAGAGCTACGTTGACGGACGAGACTCTCGCCTTTAGCCGTTCATTACTAGCGGCAAATCTATCCAAAAAGTTGAAATGTTTCACATACTACTGACCGGCTCTGCGCATACTAACCTGCCCACCCAGCGTGGTAAGTATAAGTAGATTTTCCAAGTATTACGTGGCATCGGAGGCATTCTTAAAAACTTCTCACAGACTATAGTGATGAGTTACCAGGGAGGTAAAATCGTCTCTGTGCTCACAGACCAGTCTGAGCAGCGCGGTCAGTATGGGCAGATCTTCCTAGTATTCCATGGCAGCAGCTGTGGAATTACAAAGGCAGTTAAAGTTATGTTCTTTAAAGTGACAAATACATATAGATATTTACTCAAATTTTTAATTTTACTGACACAAAAATCTAATTAGATATTTATTAAATTAACGTATGTATGTATTTAATCAGTCCTCAGAAATCTCGCTAATTAGCGATCTATATTTTATCTAAATTTAAGCACTAAATTAAAACTCATAAAATAAATGGCTTTTGATGATTATCTCATAAACATATGGGAGATGTAAAAAAAGTTTCGAACAAAAACTAACACGTGGTGGAGCCACGCTGCAGCTATATTATGGTTGTAGCTCGAACGGTTCGGCTCTACCCGAGACCACCCTCTGTCCGAATACTGGAGTAAAATAGCAGCTTAAAGCTGCTGTGTTTCGTATAGTGAGTGTAGAAAACCAGAAAACCGGAGACCCGTTTTGACTGGAATCGATCTTACTCCTCAGAAAAAGTAAAGTAAAGTAAAGTTACAGCCTATACACGTCCCACTGCTGGTCACAGGCCTCCCCTCATTTCTGAGAGGGTTTAGGGCAAGGAAGTGTCCGCCGCGCTGCCCAAATGCGTGTTGACGAACTTCACATGTCTTCAAAATATTTTTTTTCTTATTCCTCAGACATGCAGGTTTCCTCACGATGTTTTCCTTCACCGCCGAGCACGTGGTAAATCAGCACTTAAAATCGCAATTAACAATTTCATTGGTGCCGGCGGGGATCGAACCCGGGTTACTCGCGTTCTGTTATATTTACAGCGAGCGTTAACCACTGAGCTACCACGGCTCCTCAGAAGTGACAACGCAACTGCATTTTGATTCTTAATCCAGGTTAAATGTAGTTATCTATAGGCCAGAGCATCCACTTACCACCAAGTGGACTGTGTACTCGTTTATCATCCATATTCCATAAAAATCCATTACTGGATATAGATCTCTCCCGTTGCATGGAGAATAATTTGTCTTGACCGTCACGACGTCGAAAATTCTGGAATATTAAAATAAATGTTGATATATGAGCAATGTAAATTATAGATGACCGACTAGGATTTACGTGGATCCTGTTTGACATCGATAACATGGTATCCCGGAAGGCTATTGTTCCTCCTACCAAGTCGGTGAAAAGACCAATGCGGGCTAAGCAGAATCAGTCATTGGTTGGAGCAAGCTTTGTAGGTAATCGTTTTCTTTGTTTAATATATCTTAAGAAGCATGGCTAGAAGTTTATATTTTTAGAGACGTTTTTTTTAATTTTTCGTCGTTAGGATCTTTAAAAAGTTAAATTGATGTAGGAACTGTTAAGTAACTGACCAGTGTTTAGATTTTTGTGCTTAAAAATCTTGTTATTTTGAACGTAGTAAGTTGGTAACCATGGAAACTCGTGTAGGTGTGCGAGAGGGTGTTGTTTTCAGGGTCTAGGTCACGCCCCGAGGTAAACCGCGCTTGCGCGGACCTAGGAGCTCCGTTAAGGAACCAGTCTAGCTAAAATACGTATCCGACACTGTCTCCCGGATGGCACATCTCTTGTGCAACTCTACCTGTTTATTAGTGGTAATAAATACTGATTAGTTCAAGTAAGATCACGAAAAGTGTATAAAGTGTTTTAAGTATTGTAGTGTAGTGTAGCGTAACTGGGGTAATTGCCGACAGTTTAGGGTATGTATTTATTTCTTCAAGAAAAATATTTCAATATATTTTCAAGTATAAATAATTGTATATATATATATATATATATATATATATATATATATATATATATATATATATATATATATATATATATTGGGAACTAAAAACTTTGGTTATTTTTATATAGGAGAGGGGCAAACGAGCATACGGTTCGCCTGATGGTAAGTGATTACCGCCGCCCATGATCAACAGCAACACCAGGGGAATTGCAGATGCGTTGCCGGCCTTTTAAAAAGGTGTAGGCTCTTTTCTTGAAGGTCTCTAAGTCGTATCGATCCGGAAAAGTCTCTGGTGGTAGTCGATGTCACAAGGAAGTTGTGCGAGGAAGAAAACTTCTTTTAAATCGCACGATAGGGGACCGCCAGTCATCCAGATGGTATGGATGGTATCGCGAGTTTTGCCGCGATGGGTGATGGTGAAATTGTGCGGCTGGAATTAGTCCGAACAATTCCTCAGAGCCCTCCCCATGGTAGATGCGGTAAAATAGGCAAAGAGATGCAACACCTCTTCGCAGTGCCAGTGAGTCAAGCCGATCGGAAAGAGCTCGGTCGCTGATGATTCGAACAACTCTGCGCTGGATGCGATCAAATGGAAAGAGCTGGCAGTGGGGAGCCTCAGCCCGGAGTTGGAAACGGTATTCCAAGTGTTAGGCCGAACCTGCGCCTTGTGAAGTTGCAGGCGGTGTGCCGGCATGAAATACTGTCCCGCTCTGCTGAGCACGCAAAGCTTTTTAGAAGCCAATTTGGCCTTCTCTTCCAAAGGACCACGAAACTACACGTCACTCGATATGTCGACGCCGAGGATTCCGATACTGGCTGAGGCAACAAGGGGAGTGCCTTGATACTAAGGAGATACGAAGAAAGGGTTCTTTTTAGTAGTAAAAAAGTTTGTTTCAGAAGGTCTATAATGGGGTCTCCCTTACTTGACGCAAAAACATCGTAGCATATTAAAAAATAGGTTAAATAAAGTACCTGTTACAAACAAAGACTTCAATGTATACTATAATATATACATTGCGCACTAAGTAACGGTCAATTCTGCATAACTCATTAATAGACTTTGAGCGGGCGCGAAGCCTTGTTCTTTGTTTTGTAAACCGCGAATAATGTTTTCGATAATTTAACATTGATTTTGTTTAATGTGACTTAGGAAACACTGCTAATTATTTTATGTGCGCACTTTGTTGACGTGATTTGAAGTTAATACAGTTATGTATGTAATTTTTTATTTTGCATTTTCCTAAAAACAGTAACTGTTGTAAATGAAAACTGTGTGTGACATATTTATCATGCTTATACACAGCTGAGACAATTTTAGTTCTGAATTTCTGATCAAGTAGTATCTGTTCTTATTTTCTTTTTTATAGAATTTTTTAATATTATATTTTATTTTGTTTCACAGGCCATCTGATGGTAAGTGGATTCTGTGGCCCGATCGATCCTGTAGACATCTACATTTAACCTCGATTAAAAATCAAAACGCAGATGCGTTGTCACCCCTAAGTACTAAGATGCCTCGATTCTAGTAAAACGGGTCTCCAGTTCTCTACACTCACCATACGAAACACAGCAGCATCAAGCTGGTATTCTGTGAGAGCGTGGTCCTTCCCCGGTCGAGTCGACCCTTTCGTGCTACAACCATAATATGGCTGCAGTGTGGCTCTACCACGTACAAGCCTAGTAAGTAGTAAGTAGCAGGTCTTTGATTACACATTAATAAAAAACTATCACAAATTCTAAATCGCATTGTAGTTAATCATAACACCTATTTTTTTGGATAAAATGTAACCTAGATTCCCCCAGGTACTGCTCTCTACCTGTTCGTAAAGTTTTATCACAATCGGTTCAGTCACTCTCAAGACAAGCCGGCACTTTTCATCTGTCTGATGAAAATATTAAAAATGGTTACTACATGAAAATAATCCCTTGCGCTTAAAAGAAGCCATTTATTTCAATATAACATAACATACAGGCACATAAATTTCATTTATACGTATATAAGATTCCTAGATTATCATATGTAGGTATTCAAAGTAATGTTATCAAATCATTCTTTAAATGTATAAAATAATTCTGAAGTAAAACAAAATCACAAAATTATTTAACGAATTCTAAAAATACCACCGGGACAGGTGGTTTTGAACATTTTTTTAACTGAATAAAACTAAAGTTTATGGAAAATTGTTTTATAATTATTTTGATGGTATAATGTTATAATATGTAATGGTTTTATAATTAGTTTGATGTTATATCTACGAAGCAATGCGAGAAGCTTAGTATTATAGTATTCATTCAAGTAAGATCTAATCACTATTTGAAGCATGTGTACAAAATTATAAATTATGAATTTATATAATCATCATCATCATCATCATTACAGCCCTTCACAAGTTCACTGCTGAACATAGGCCTCCCCCAAGTAATGCCACAAAGCACGGTCCTGAGCCACCTGCATCCATCGACTTCCTACATATCTTACCAGGTCGTCACTCCATCTAGTAGGGGGTGGCCCTACACTACGCCTACCGTACGAGGCTGCCACTCGACAAACTTTCTTCCCCATCGGTTATCGGTTCTTCGAGCTATATGGCCGGCCCATTGCCACTTCAGCTTACTAATCCGTTGGGCTATGTCGGTCACTTTGGTTTTACTGCGGATATCCTCATTTCTGAGTCTATCACGCAGAGAAACTCCGAGCATAGCCCTCTCCATAGCTCGCTGAGCGACATTGAGCGTCCTCATACGGCCAGCAGCGAAGGACCACGTCTCAGTTCCGTAAGTCGTCACTGGCAACACGCACTGGTTGTACAATCTAGTTTTTAGAGATTGAGGTATAACTGACGAGAAGATGTGTCGTAATTTCCCGAACGCTGCCCAGCCGAGTTGAGGTCGATCGTCGATTGACCTCTCGGTCGAAGTTGGACTTCCTAGACGGATTATTTGTCCCAGGTAAACGTACTCGTCAACAACTTCGAGCATAGTGCTCCCAACAACTACCGGCATAGGTGTGACATGGACATTAAACATAATCTTTTTTTTGTTCATGTTCATCTTAAAACCTATCCGTTGGGAGGCACTATTGAGATCATTGAGCATAGTGCTTAAGTCCTCCAGCGATTCTGCCATAAGGACTATATCGTCGGCAAATCGAAGGTGAGTGATGTACTCGCCATTGATGTTAATACCGTATCCTTTCCAGTCCAGTAGCTTGAAAACGTCTTCCAATGCAGCGGTGAAGAGTTTCGGGGATATAACGTCACCCTGTCTTACACCTCTCTGCAGTTGGATAGGTTTCGAGCTCTGGTTCTGTACTCGGATAGCCATCGTAGCCCTACTGTACAAACACTTCAGCACTTCGATATACCGACAGTCAACTTGGCACCGCTGAAGGGACTGTAGCACCGCCCAAATTTCGACGGAATCAAAGGCTTTCTCATAGTCCACATACGCCAGGCAAAGTGGCGGATTGTACTCTTCAGTCTTCTGTACAATCTGCCGCAGGGTATGTATGTGGTCTATGGTACTGAAGCCTTTTCGGAAACCGGCTTGTTCGGGAGGCTGGAAGTCGTCGAGTCTGCGTACGAGTCGATTCATAATGACTCTCGAAAACAGCACATAGACGCGGCTCAGAAGGGAAATCGGTCTGTAGTTCTTCAAGAGAGCGTTGTCGCCTTTCCTAAAGAACAAGACCAGCTTATACTTGCATTATACATATTATATTATACTTACACTTATACGTACATTGCACATGAGGCTATTTTTATGGTTCAGGTTGTATCCATTATTTATCATTTAGATTATTCATGAAATCTATATACGAGGGTGGATTGAAAAGTACTCGGCCTAACACAGATCCATTCAATTCTAAAAATCAAATCTACCCACACTATTTAGTTCAGTTCAGACTAGTTCATTGTGTGAAGTTCGAAACGTGTGCGATAATTAGTTGTGATTTTATAAATTTATTAACAAAGTAATCGGACATTATTTCCGCGAATGGAGCAAATCGAGCAGCGTGCCGTCATTAAGTACCTCCATAAGAAGGGGCTATCATCAAAAGCTATCCATGATGACATGGTCAGTACATTAGGCGATTGTGCTCTGTCATATTCATCCGTCAAAAAATGGATAGCAGAATTTAAGCGTGATAGAGAGAGTGTGAAAGATGAACCCCGCTCTGGAAGGCCTTCGACGTCAACTACTGACGAAAATATTAAAAAAGTACTTGATTTAATAATGGGAGACCGCAGATTAAAAATTAGAGAGATAGCCGAGATTATAGGAATCTCTTATGAACGAACTCAAAACATCATTGTCAACGAGTTGGGTTTCCACAAGGTGTCTGCGAGGTGGGTTCCGCGACTGCTTTCAGTTGAACAAAAAAGGACGCGATTGACTATTTCACGCCACTGTTTGGAGTTATTTGAAGCCGATGCAGATGATTTTTTGAATCGTTTTGTTACTATGGACGAAACATGGGTTCATTACTGTACACCGAAAACAAAACAACAATCAAAACAGTGGAGAAGACCTGGTTCACCACCCCCTAAAAAAGGCTAAGTCGATTTTGTCGGCAAATAAGGTGATGGCTTCAGTATTCTGGGACTCGAAAGGTATGATTATGATTGATTATCTTGAAAGGGGTCAGACTATAAACTCTGATTACTACTGCACCTTACTACGTCGTTTACGAGAGGAAATAAAAGAAAAACGTCGAGGAATGCTCAGAAGAAAAGTCCTGTTTCATCAAGATAACGCCCGTGTTCACACGTCAGTACAGTCAATGGCTGAAATTCACAACTGTGGCTTTGAACTGTTACCGCATCCGCCGTATTCACCTGATCTGGCACCATCAGACTTCTTTCTGTTCCCTAACCTAAAAAAGCACTTGGGAGGTCAAAGATTTTCGACAAACGACGAGGTCAAAGCAGCTGTAGACCCATATTTTGACTCTAAGGAAGAATCATTTTTTTTCAACGGTCTAAATGCTTGGAAGGGGAGGTGGCAAAAGTGTATTGAACTTGATGGTGATTATGTAGAAAAATAAAAATATAACTGATTTAGTATGTGTTTATTTTTTTGGTTAGGCCGAGTACTTTTCAATCCACCCTCGTATTAATACATAAAGGGAAATCTTTGCTCTACCATTTAAACATATTTCGTGCACAGATGAGTGTGACATTTGGCATAAATATACATAATAATTAGAGTTGGGCTGATTAGTACTTTGGCCGATTGGTCGATTAGCCGGTTAATCGGTTAAGAAATGGTTCTTCCAGATATCTAGAAATGTCCGTTTAGCCAAAGTTTTCCTTTGCTGCCCCGCCTGCTCTGTGTGTGGTGGGAGACTTTTTTTTTGAGGCAGGGAATATCTAGATATTCATTCATGTAATATCTAATCTTTTTGTTTCGTAAATACTAGTATCTACGAAATTGACTTTAACCAGAAAAGGCTGAGATTTTGGCCTTTTTGCATCACAGTTTGCCACTGGTTAAAAATAAGAAATAAATTAAATATTTTCTAAAAAGCCTTCATTACTTTTTCACATTGAGTATTTCTTTTAAAAAAGTATTAGATGATTATAGATTCTTAATTTAATAACATTACAGAAAAAAAAACAATTTATTGTAATTTTAAGTACAGGAAAATAACAATTTGATTTAATTTTTAGTACAAAAACAATAACAATTTAGTTTTAATTACAGAAACAAGTATGTTATATATGTATTTTAAAAATCTATATGCGTGTAGTTTAACAATCTTTATTCAAGAATTAGGTTTTTTTTTGTTATGCAAAGGAGAGAAACTAAAAATTTGTTATTTACTTAAAAAGTTGTGTCACTACTCTGGCATTACGATTAAAAAAAGTTAAAAAGTAGAATTAAAATAGTAAGTACTTAG
The DNA here is from genome assembly GCA_907164705.1 of Parnassius apollo. Lineage (NCBI taxonomy): Eukaryota > Metazoa > Arthropoda > Insecta > Lepidoptera > Papilionidae > Parnassius > Parnassius apollo. Next base: position 5,129,183 of record CAJQZP010001030.1, on the reverse strand, counting down.
GTTTTTGTTTAGTTTTAAATAGCTACCTCAGATTCTTTTTTTTTACCAAAGTTCCTATGTCCAGAATAATTAACATTAAAACATGTGAGACTGATTTTTCAATAAAAGTTATGTATGAACTATGAACCTACTTATTTTATTATTTATTTGATTTACCTACATATAAATCTGACGTGAGTTTACGCATGGGAGAGAAAGTATATTTTTCTTAAATTTAAAGCTTTACTCATATCAATGTGGCCGCAGTTACCACGCAGAAAATCACGAAAAACCTTTGCTGAAATTAAGAAAATAAAAAGCCGATTAATCGGCCGTTTTAGCCGATTCATCGCCAACTAATCGGTGACTACAAATAGATCGATTTATCGGCTTCGCCGGTTAGTCGGCGGCTAATCGGCCCAACTCTAATTAATAATTAAAGATCATTGCTATTATATTACAAATCAATTAAATTAAATAAAACATTCATTAATCGTGATTGACGTTCATACTGTCAATGATAAACATATTTTTGACGCCTTGTAATATTTGACAAATTATGTTGTGTGTTGACGTCATACGGCTAATGTCTCAGAATACATAAAGTAGGTCCTATAAGCTATGTATGTTAGGTTGTGTTATGATATGTTTATGGTACCTATGTTATTACTTTAGGGCCAAAGTTAACCCCCCCGAACGGGTTCCCGCCTTGTCGTGGCGGGGGGGCTTAGAAGCCGTGGCTTGGTCACCCACAGCGAAACAAAGAGGAACCCATATGGCTGGTCCGAGGTGGAGGGCCGGCCCGAGGTGGCCACTCCGAGTGGGCTTGGGTAGCCCACTTCGGATGTGTGTTGGTAGACTGCGGTGAGAGGTGTGTCCTCCCCACCTACCGCTGCAGCCGAGGTGGAGTCGCGGAGGAAGAGGAGTGTTGGTATGGCGATGCGCCACTCGCCCTATCCTCCGCGACTCAAACGGGGCCGCACCGTTGATGCGGTGGTGATGGGGCTGCGGGGGGAGAGGATTGTCGGTATTGCGAGGCGCCGCTCTCCCTATCCTCCGCAGCCGAATCTTGGTTGGCGGCGGAGCCATAGACCAGATCCGCCGCTGGGGTCGGGAAGGCTAGTACTTCTAAGTGCTCGTTTTTCCTGGCCCCATGGCCTTCGCGCATCGGACGCGGGGGGCGTCTGTTGCGCAGATGTAATTGGAGGCCGTGGAGGAAGGCGTGCCATGTGTTCTGGTGCGCCTTACTTGGGAAGGAGAAAGGGGAGGAATATTCCTCTCCCGATGACGTGCTGCCATGGGGCGGCAGTCGCTGGTGGGGCCGCGGATGTGTGCGAAAGCGTTCCCGTAGCCCTGCCAATATGCGACGAAGGTGGAACACCATGGGGTTTTAGTCGGTGCGAGTCCGACATAACCCGTCCTTGCCCCCGCGAGGCGGGTATGCGTAGGCATTTCCCCATGTTAAAAAAAAAAAAAAGGGCCAAAGTTAAAGAATAGGTTGTAGTCCGATATTGAATAGTGTGTAATCAGAGTAAAAAAGCGTTTATTTTATACTTTGTATACATGTATTTTATATTTAAACTAGCTTGCCAGGCAGACGTTGCTCAGCCCTTTTCGACGACCATTTGTAATGTCCTATTAAAAATCCTTAAATTAGCAAAAAAATTGTGAGTCTCTCATGGGCAAAAAAACTATCCTAACTCTCAAGTTGGACGAAACTGCACACGGTGTGCAAATGGAGTCCATTGCGGACAAACAACGTGACACGTAATTTATATATATTAAAATATGCAGTTGAAATGAAATTTTATGAATTACGGTCGATTTTTAACCACTAGGCGACCATTAGGCGGTTTTAGCATTCTCGTGATAAACAAAAGAGTTTTAAGAGATGGCGATTGCCATTATAATCTTAGATCAACAAAGAAAGAAGAATGGAGTGCTGCGTATATTTTGACTGACGCCAAACCCAAGGCCAAACCTTGCTAAACTCCCACCTACTCATACATATACATACACATATGCATCTAAAATCACTTGCAACCAACGACAGCGAACGAAGTTTTTAGGTGTGTGTTCAGTAGTAAACTTTACGGGTACTTTACTTTACTTTCTATAGCGAATAGAAATCATGAAAAAAATGTGTGCGGAGCCGCCAAATTGCAGTCGTTAGCAGATTGTAACGACAGCTTGAGACCGTGGGCAGTCGATGACAAGATTGCCAGAAAATAACTTGAGGTCCGTATCAATATGGGAGTACTTGTTTCGCCGTTTATACTAACAGTTGACAGCAGCAGACACTAACACAATATGGCAATTAGATAATACCATAGAATACCATAATACACAATAGAATGGCTGTCAACTTTATTTTGTACGAGGTTTGGCGTCGCCAAACCTGATTCGCTGTGTTGACAGACTGAATAACACATTTTAGACTTTTGATTAATGCTCAAGATCATCATTAAAAAAATCGTTTAAATTTTAATACATATTTATTTGTAAATAGGGTGCAATTTGGCATTTTTTAAATAATTTGCATGCGAAATTTGGAAACGATTTTAACGTCAAAACACATCTCGTGTTGACATTTTTATATGTGAATTGACGTGTTAGTGACATTTTAGTGGTTTCGCGGGCTCCGCCCAATCCCCCGTTGTAGTATGTATGTATTATAGTATTCTATGGATAATACTGATATCCCCCTAGTTTACAGTCATGATTTGCCTAATTCCAAAAACTGACGTGATGGTATTATTTCAGCGATTCACTATTATTTCTACAAATAATTATTACTCAATTCATATTACGTATTGAAATCCAGTTTAAACTATTAATTAAACGATGAAATAGTAGAAACAGTCCTCATGTGGTCAGGTTTCTGCTTATTTAACTCTGAAATATATAAAAATGAATTGCCGTCCGTTAGTCCGCTATAACTCGAAAACGGCTTTTGATATTTTTTTTGTTTTTGGTATGCCCACTGCAAGGCTGCTTACTCCAATTTTTTAATATCAATGGTAAAATATTAATTTCTATACATTTCCTACAATCATTTAGGAATTAAATATTTCGCTGGCTAAACCTGATTTTAGTAAAAATAAAATCAGCGACAGTACGAGTAGGTTGATCCCGTCGGGCTTAGAAAACACTAGTTTATCCTAGAAAAAACTAGTTAGTCCTAAAATTGGGCTTGGTAGATAACATATCTAAAAATGGTTGTTAAATCTTGACTTTTCAAGATATTCGTGATTGTCAAAGCGGTACCTACACTTATACATTGAAATAGCACATAGTGCTTGAATGAATTATTCAATTTCTGAAGTTGAAACATTTATGAGAATAAAAGGAAGCACACACAAGTGCACACACCCATTTATGGGCACAAGATGAAAGTCAATCAAATGACCATAATATTTATAAAATATATTTAAGTATAACTTATACTAATAAATTTTAAGTACCTATACTATTAATCTAAACATGTTAAAAATCATTCAGCATGATACCATTATCAGTGGTAACTATTATAGCATCGTCATCCAATCAATGCATATCACGAGAAAATAAATTATTTTGAACATTATTAGATAAATTTACCACTAACTGCCATTACGTAATATTGTTGATGCCAACTGCATAATTCTGCGTCATAAGTTCGCGTTACATAACCATGATTACGTGGGTGTAAATCGCTATCGAGTCATAGACAGTCTGTTTGTCAGTCTAGACGCCGTTGCGAGGTTATTAGTTTTACCTATCAGGGCATCGGAGTTTCAGTCAGATTTTCGGGCCACGTGCTGCGTGTCGTTCATTCATGCGTTGGAATGAATGGGGAGCGCGAACTGAAACAGTCGAACGGCGAACGCCCGCGCGCAACACGCGCTGCGGAAGCGTCTGCGTACCGTGTGTCGAACTCGAACGTCGCATTCTGTTTCTGCCCCACCCCAACATTGCCGACCGCTCCTGCTCGACGGATTAACATCGGGTGCGTTATTTTATACAACACCAACACTCGACCTTGTGCCATTGTTTCGTAACAACAACAAAAAAAAAAAACAACCGCTTTCAGGGTGTCCGCCATGCAGTCATCATGTAAGTAGCTTTAATTGGACACATCTTCGTCGTTAAAAAGTTAATAGATCCAGGCATGACACTGCTGTAGTGTCTCGTTTTTGCGTTTTAATTGGGATCACAATGTATTCAGTACTTCGTTAAATAAATGAAAAAACAGCCTTACAGTTATAGTTCTAGGAACGTCTATTGGCAGGAATTAAAGACAGTCAGTAGAGCCCGGCTAACAGTAGCGGAATACCGTTGGTCGTCGGCGACACGGACACGACGGTACTGTGACCAGATATCATGTTTTAACCGGTTTGTTCCGGAATAACCTATTTTTAGTTCTTGCACAGAATAAATAATAGTTCAAGAAGTTCTTATTAGAAAAGAGATTTAATAAGAGTATTAAATTCGAACATAGAAGTTTGTTAAACAATTACTTCCAATATTACAAATTAACAAGAAATATTTTAACATTTAAGTTAACAAACAGGAACAACTAAGTCAAATTCCGTTGTATGTATCACACTCAATTATTATAATAACAAAATATATTTACAGGCATGCTGAAATCCATCATCTCATATTTAATGTTAAAAATTAAATATCATCATTATTATCATCGTTACAGTCATTCACAAATCCACTGCTGAACATAGGCATACTCAAAGGATGTTACAAAATTTGATTTTCGCTTAGGTACCAGTACGGGGTCCCTTGTGAATAATTCTTCCCCTTCGGATGTAGGTTCTTTTAGCTATATGACCGGCCCGTTGCCACTTCAGTCATACTTATCATATTTGAGATATCTTCATTTTAAAATTTGTCCCACAATTTTCCTTATCGAACTTGGAAACACTTGTGGGACTCACGTAACTCGATATACATAACAGGAAGTGATTCTCCTCTTGCGTTTACCATTATTTTTTTCCTTCAAGCGAATAAAACCTCTTTGTCGAGCGTGCATAAAATACAAAACACGTGCCGAGGATGCCCGACAAAAAACCACTTTAGGGTACTATTTCACTGATAAGATAAACATCACTCGCGACTACCTTAAGCTTAGGCCTGCTTTAAAAGAATTAAAGCCTTTATCTGTTTAAAAACTTTTAAAGACCAATATGACAGACTTTTAAAATACAAGCCGGATATCAATGGCGCCAGTTCTTTTTGCCGAGATAAGGAAACAAGTTGAGCATAAATTTCAATGTTTTGTTTTTAAAAATGTTTGGTTATGTGACGTAATTGTTACACTCATAAAATTGAATTGTACAATGGATTTATCAATGTAATGTAATTTCATAACTTTGTTTTGTTTTGCAATATAACGTGACATCGCGTGGATAAGGTCGAAAGTCCCTTTGCCCAGAATTGGGACATTTAGTAGATAAAAATTAAAAAGTGACTGTTTCTAATATTTAAATTAAACATTAGACGAACTATCTCTTAACTCTTAATATATCCGGCCTTCCTTTACAAGGACTAAATTGATACATAGCGGAACAGTTTATATGACACTTATCATGTCAGTACTCAATTAATTATCCAAACCTATGACCCAAACTATAGAAGTAACAAATTTAGTATTGTCTTATAAAACCGAAGAATCAGAAGGCGGATGTTTGAGAATTGAGAACAAAGGAAAGTATTTTTAATTTCAATGTTAAGTGCCTAAGAAACGCGGACACATTAATCAGGTTTAAGATTAAGTATTTTACAAATTTCTTTTAATAAAAAATACAAACAACTATACTAATATTACTATAACGCTCGTAAACTACTCAAGTATCTTTAAGATCACAGAATATTTACTTTACAACTTCCTTGTCCGCGAAAAAAAAAAATCAATATTTAAACATTCGAAATGTTCATATACAACTTATGGGATAGTGAATGCGTTGAGGATGATTTCACGTAGTAGTCGAACTCGAATGGTAGATAATTAAAACTACCACACGTAGTTTTAACTTCTCAGTTTGTATCCTTAATAATTAAGTTACTGTCGCTTTATAATTAAATTGAAAAAGAAATATTTCACAACTGAAAATAGAAATGTACGTATGTTTGTCAGTCTGTGGACAGTCAACTCTCAAAGACAAGTTCGGGTCAAGGCAAATAGTCCAGATTGTCAATATTTTTCACAGACGCCATACGCTCGCTGCTTATAGTAATCGGGCTCCGCCATGTATGAGATAATAATGCCATCTATCGGGAAGGATAAGGTCACCTGTTCATAAGACTATCCGAATATTTTCAAATTTTTTTAATAGATCCTTGCATAACTACACATCCCGTACGGATAAAGAATGGGATTAGAAATGGCGACTCATCAAGTCCGTACCGTCAATATGTACAGTACTATAATAGCGAAAATCCGCTTATAACGAAACCGATCTGTATTTTTTTGTAGTTTATAGCATTTTGTTGTCATAGATTCCAATGAAAAGTTGGATTGAACTTATAGAACATGCGAAAAACGCACATTGCAACGTTTTTTTGCAGTGTTTACCGGCGGGTGTGAGTATAAATAGCGACAGTGTGTGAGCAGGAGGCGAATAGAGGCGATGCCATTTTCAATCCCATTCTTTAACCGCACGGGTAGTACATAGTATCCTCGGCGGTAGGACTACTTTCGTGCCTAGGAATCCTTCTGGGTAGGACTATCCTCTTACCTATTTCTATCGCCAAACAGCAATGCCAGCACTGTTGTGTAAATGGTAGAAAGGTCAGAGGACTATAGAGAGCCAGTATCATAATTATAGGCTGTTATGCATCCCATCTTAGACCTCAGAGGTGGCAACGCATCGTGTGGCCTTTTCCGTTTGTTTGATGGCAGACATCTATAGACTGCAGTCACAGTATAATAAAGTATGGATATATATACTGTGCTGCAGTAGATAATTATTTGAAAACAGTGTGCACATGTTAAATCAGTATTTCGTTAACATGCACCATAGTGTAATTTGAGTGACATTTCGTAAACGTGGTCAAATCGAGACCAGTTCGAAGCCAGTCGCGAAATTTAGAGAGCAAATTCGAGTGGCATAGCGCTTTCGATTGTGCCGATCGGTGGACGGGTGCCGCGACCTCGTGCAGATAAATCTATCAATGAACGAGATAAGGGGAGCGCGTGTCATGCAGCCGGAGGAAGTGCCCCGCGCCCTGCACTCCCGCCGGTATCACTCGCGAACATGCCATTCAGCTTTTTGTGGCCCAATTTAGCGACCGTCGCTACTGATGAATTTCGGAACGGCTTGTCTGTCTGTATAATGATAATTATATTCAAAATCAAAACTAGAGTAAAAATAATGTTATAAATATCTGAGAATATCTATTATTATCCTTCCTTCACAAATCCATCCACATAGTAATTACATCTCTAAAACCATGATAGTAAAATATTTTCATTAGATCAAGAAATAATTATTAGGTATACATACGATGATAATTATTTATTGGCTCTAGGTTTTCCAGATCGGAAGACCAAAATATCGCAATTTTAGGATTGTTGTCAGGAGGGATAAATAAAAATAAATAATTAAAAATAATTTTTTTTGATTTTAACAAAACTAATCTAAACACATTTAATTTTTAGGCAGCAACATGTATTTGGCATTGGACTTTAGAGTCCACTAATTTGGAGCCTTTAGTAGTATTCAGAAAAGATTTAAAATTCAAACAATTTACTTCAAAGTTCAGTCTAATTACTAACTCAGCTTTTATTAAATCATAGGCCATACGTTAACTTTCCGAGAAGCTGTTTGTCTGGAGATTTTGAGTTTCGTCGGGAGTCTGGAGAACATTTGAAATGTCGGGAGAATCCAGACGAATCCCGATCATCTGGCAACCCTAATTGCCTCACTGGTATAGTTCTTTTTAAATAAGAGAGACAAACGAGCACACAGTCAACATCTACCCTCTATTAAGAATAAAAATGCATCTGAAATCTAAGGTGGAATGCTTCGCTACAAGGCAAAAGAATATTCGGTTCTCTAATATCACACAGAATGTATGTTGTTATATACCGCTATTTTATGCCGGTATTCCAGTGTGGTCCTTCCCTGGTTGGCCGACCAATTCGTGCTGCGGACATCATACTGTAGTAATGTGTTGTGTTTCGTATGTTGAGTGTGGAGAATCGGAGACCCTTTTCAATGGATACGGGTCATTCCATCTTGATCCTCAGGGGTCACAACGCATGTGCATATTGATTCTTAATCGAGGATAAATGTAGATGACTATCACAGTATCCACTTACATTCAGGTGGACTGCGTGCTCGTTTATCACCTTTGTTTTATAAAAAAAATATAGTTATAAAGCCCGACACACACGGTCAGTTTAACTGATCAGTAGAACTGATCAGTTAAGGTCAGTTTAACTGATCAGTAGAACTGATCAGTTAAACTGATCGAAGTGCGTTTGGCAGAAAAAAGCGCTAGCAAGCGCTTATAAGCAAAATGGCGAAACTAAAGAGTTTTCGACCAGGACAAGTTTGCTAACTTCAGTAGCGCTGACACAATCCCCCATTTTGCTTATTTAATTTGTTTTTTTTTTGAAGTAGTGTTTATAAGTTGTTTTGTGCAATATTAGTTTTAAGTAATATAATGACATGAAAAAACATATACCTGTTATTAAAAATTCATGATTGGTAAGTTTTTAATATGAATACTTTACAAACATATATTTAAATTAGGTTAGGTTCCCCGGTTAAAGCTAACTTCGTGTCCTAGAGGAAAATAGCTACTTACGATTCGACAGCGCTTACCGCTTACGATCGCCATTTTGCTTACAAGCGCTTGCTAGCGATTTTTTCTGCCAAACGCACCCATTATCGTTCCGAAATATAATGCGCTATTTTATGCGACGCCGATGGCAGTCTGCCCGTTCTCCCTTCGTGGTATCTACAGTTACTATAATTCTTTAGTTCACCCGGGCAATTATGTCAATCGATTGCTTTATCATTTTTCAAAATGTGGCAAATAGTTTAAGAAGTACGGGCAGATGTAGAAACGGACAAACGTGTTTTTTTTTGTAACAATACGATGTAATATATAGATAAATAGCGAAGGCTATTATAATCGCACATAGAGCAACACGGGCCACCGGTGAACTGGAGGGAAGTAGCCATAGTGTTTATTCCTGTCTGTGATTTTTGCGGGGGAATCTGCGCACACAATGTCAATCGTCTGTCACTACAAAACTCGCACATAATAATTAAAACAATATTATACTAACAATTTCACACAAACACAGATAATTTTAACACTATCGCTCGTTGACAGCAGCAACTCGGATACAGACTCGGATCAGTCGTTCGACCGATCTGCATATTGTATGAGGGCGAGCGGCCTGTGTTGGTAAGCAAATCCGAAACAACACGACCTTTATTGTTGTAATTTGTATTATTCATTTCATTCCTTCGTTTTTTGAAAAGGTACATTAAAAAGATATACTGCGGTTTATTTACTTTATTTAACTTTACTAGCTAATCACTTTATCCGATCCCAAGAAAATTGTGTAAATTTCAAACCGACAAAACAAATGATAGACAATATGAAGGAAAATAATAAATATAAATTGAACAAAGATGAAGAAGAAGTTTTGGATACGATAAGAAATTTGTAAGATGACTGTGAATAGTAATATCTTTATGTCATGTTTAATCTTACGTGTTGATTTAAAATAAATAAAAATGTACACGGCAATTTTCAAGTTTTTATTACAAAACACGGCAATCCAGATCCCAAAACACGGCAACTTAAAATTTCTAAATGGCAACCCTGCATCCGTTATCCTAACGGTGTTTGTGACATGAGTGTGTAGTGTTTGTGTGTGACGGGCTGCCAACATTTGGGTCATGGGAACCTAGCGGAAAGGACGTCGATATCGCCGCGCAACTAGATTCAGTCTAGTGAGTTGTGTGGCTGCAAATAGTTTTTTTGTGCGCATAGAATCGCGACTTACACTTTGACAGAGGGAACGCCTGCGTATGGCTAGGCCCTCCGGTCTGCTTGTGGCCCGTATTGCTCTATGTAACTGTACGACTTAAGTAACAAGCAATAAAGAGCTAAAATTGTCATTCGTTACCTACATACTAATTCCAAATTTAAAGACCAGCGTAGGTCGTATCACCTGCTTATGGTGACTGACCAAGTGCGACAACGACAACTATAAGTAAACAAATCGTTATTCACGTTCTGTAAATTATAAAATCCCGCGGCCTCTAATTGACGAGTAGGTGGATAATTTGGATATGAGAAGGACATCAAGAATAAATCCCATCTAATATGGAGTTCGGTAGTATTTTGAGGAATAAAATACATATTATGTAATAATAACCCGTAACAGGTATACCTATCGTTACTTCAAACGACTTCACAGAATATATGTTTATAAAAAACACTTAAGATTAGATATTGTACTGAAGTAATATTTAGTAATTTACCGCGTAAATCAATAATTTTCAATTAACAATGATAGCTTCTTTAATTTATCGTTTAAATATTATTTAGCTAGTCTACTATAACTTGTATTACAATATTGTACATTGTATTACACTGTGAAAATGACAAAAACATTTCATTAATTTTGACGTTTTCATGGTTTTCATGGTTTTAACGCTTTTTCTAACACTTCCGAAAAAACTTGTCCTGGGTATCGGGTCATAACCGACAACAAACGCAGCGGCAATTAATTTTCGAAAAGATATTTAAAATATGTTTTACTAAATACTCTCAATCATAAAAGTCATGTGTTCCTTAATGTTATAATAATAACAGTTTTTGTTTAGTTTTTTTTTATCGAGTAACATTTTATTTTCAGGAATTTTCGTGTAAAAGCGAATAAATTGTTCCGTGAATGGATTATTAGCTCTGTGGAGTCGAGTAACTGATATTAGCTTGTGTTGTTCCAAACAATTTCTTTATACTTTATATTTTTACAAAATACAAAACAACCATCTTATCCGTTAAGGAGCAGACCATATTATAAAATAGTTGCATAATCATATTGTGTTTTGCTTTACTTTCCACCTACCCACGGCCACTGTGGGCTTAATATTTGGTAGGTACCTTAGGTGGCAGGGCTCTTTGATTCGTTGCGAAAGAAATAGCAAGGCTGAAGGCAGTATGGTACGTAGGCGCGGCACCAATATCCAGCCCACGGCGTCGGTTTAAAACATAATATATTCTAAATGCCACATTAATAAATTTGTTACTTTTTTTGTAAGTGACTACGGTATAAATAATAAAGGGTTTTTAATTGGCGCGGGTAGATTTTGGCGGCCCGTGGCGGCCCGTGGCGGCCATTTTGTTTTGATGACAACTATCAAATCTTTTGTTTTTTTGTTCAGTTACTTATGCCAAATCACCATGGTGAGTTACAGGATTGAACAGCACGTTCAAAGGATAAAACTTTATTTTCAAAATGAGTGCTCGTTAGTGCAAACGTTGCGTGCGTTACGCCCATTTTACGGTAGACGTGGTGGCCCTTCACAGTCGACTCTTCAACGTTTGGTGGCCAAATTTGAAACGACCGGTTCGGTGAACAATCACCAAACACCGGAAAGTTCAAGGAACGCAAGATCAGCCTAAAACATCGCCGCGGTTCGTGAAAGTGTACAGCAGAACGCGAGGCAGTCGATTCCTCGCCGTGCACAAGAACTTGGCCTTTCGCAGACTTCAATGGCAAATTTTACATTAGGATTTAGGCCTACACCCATACAAGATCCAAGTGACCCAGATTCTCAAAGTTTATGACCATAGACAACGCCGTTTGTTCGCTAACTGGGCTTCGGATAGTTAAGAAGAGGACTCCCCAATTTTGGCCGAAAATTCATCTTTAGCGACTAGGTGCATTTTTGGATGAATGGCTGTGTTAACAAGCAGAATTGCCGTATATAGGATGACACCTACCCACGCGAGTTTCACAAGGTGGTAACGCATCCTCAAAAACTTGCTGTTTGGTGTGGATTTTGGGCCGGCGGCGTCATAGGTGCGTACGCTGGTGAGGCGGTCACCGTCATCGGCGAGCGCTACAGAACGATGATAACAAATTTTTTATGGCCATAAATTGAACCATATGAACCGTTAGACTTGGACTTGGACATGGATATGGACCTGGACCTTGGACATGGACCCGGATCCATGCCACTGTAAAAAGCCGAGGCCGGCATTTAAACGATGTCATATTCCAAACTTAATGGCACGTGTGGGCCTTTCAAATAATAAAGGAATTTTGTTAATTTCGCACACACAACTTATTTTATTTTATTTCAACATCTACCCGCCCTTGCAAACGAATATAAGAAAGAATAATTGCAAACTTCACAGGTCTCACAACATCCTCACTGCTGCAACGCGTTTATTTTTGGTTAATATATAATATTTTCAATTATTTTGTTAGTTTTTATGTTTTACAAAGAAAAAAGTTGTTGATTATTTTAGTGAATACATTTTTCATCAAAATATTTTAAATGTACGCTAGGGACTCTTTGACTCAACTATATCGAAATTAATATCGATATTTATATTGAATGTTTGTAATTAACAGTTTCTCTGTTCGCGAAATAGACACAATAGTTAAACAATCGAAATGTTCATTTATAGTTTATGAGACAGGGAAATGGTTAGATAATTAGTAGACTTGCAGCCCACACTACTAAAAGACGAATGAAAATAAATGCTCGATTTGCGTTTTAAAAACGTTACTTTATTTTGATTTTGCTTTTTATACTAAACTTAACTATTTAAGAAATTAAATTAATATGAACCAATTAAATAAAATAGAGACACTGGGTACATAATGACTGCTTTATTTTTATACAAGTTACCTGTTTATAATCTATTGAAATTATGTTAATAAATGAATTTCGAGGATAAACTGTCTGTCTGTCTGTCTCTGAGTTTTAAAAGTGCCCTCTCGCATGCGCATCACATCACTTCCACGCGGAACGCCAGTGCGAGCAGACGTTGTCTACTGGCCGTCTCGATTACTATAAACTAAGTGTTTTTTTTTTTGGTGTTCCCTGAAAGCACATACACGTGGACAACACACTGTCCATAAGTGAAAATATATCGTGGAAAAGTTCACTATGAAATCTACTTAATTCAGCCGGAATATTTCTGCCAAATTACTACTAACCTTACGAGTTTCACAGATAATAATATCTGTAATCTTGTTACCAAGTTTATAAAAATATTTTATTAATTTATAATATTTGTCTAATCGACACCGGGTTTGCTTCACAGAACGTACATACGAGTACGAGGGCACTGCGATGAGAGTATAAATACACGACACACGAGTATAAATACACGGCACGACAGCGGTCTGCCTCCTCTTTTCTCACTCTAATTAATCGATTACAAACCTATTATCTGTTTTGTTCTCTGCTCTCTCAAGATATTACCGTTATCGTTACATTATTATTCATTAATTACAGCCTGTCAAAAGCTGTCCACATCTGAACATAGGCCTTTCCAGGTTGGTTCAAATGGGGATAATATTTCCCATAGTTCCATCTCTTGGTAAGTGGGTTGGTAATCGAATTGTTATCGGGAAAATACTGCTGCCTATCTCATGTTTCTTTTCCCTCTGTCGCCTTGTATGATACTCACTGGAAAGTATGGGGTCTTAGAGGTTCTAAGTATGTGATAGTGGATTTCCTTACGCCGTCTCTATACGGCATTATCTAGATCCTGCATTCGCTTCATGATTTCGAAACATTTTCATCCAAGCATATATAGTTGTCTCAACAATTTATTTTCCACTAAGCAATTCGAATCAGTATTGAATCAAGAAGTGTGGCCGTTAAAACTTAGTGAGGCTGACAAGTACCTATTCATACCTCATTAACTATTAGTTTGCTACATTGTGATAATGTAGTGTAAATCATCATCACTTAATTTCGTAAATAATTCACTTGATCACTCTAATAATAATCTCTAATAAAAGTCTTGTCCATAATAACGACATATTTGTTTTTTGCTAACATTGAGAACAAAATCATTATAAATTAAAGGATGTCATGCCTTATGAAATAAAGTCACACATAATAAGACTACAATATGGATGCTCTCATATTTAGCATAGTATAAAGAGACCAAAGAGGTTGCTCGTCATTTAAGGTCCACGCATAAAATTACACGTTTATTCTTTGCCTTAATTGAAAATTCGTTTAGAAAAAGCAAGACAAATATTGGCTCAATTTACATAAAAATTGTAGTACCCTCTATGCGTACTCCATGTATGTGATTACTCTAAAGTGAAAAATCGAAAATTGAATAAGTTAAAATATTTTTGTATATACTTTTACACTCATAGTTTTGATGTAAAATGGCGTTACAAAATGTTAACAATCGATTTTGCGTCAAAGCTTAAATGGATGTAAGATGTTTGGTTTAAAAAATATCTTCTACACTTTATGAGATAATCACAAAAACCATTCATTTTATCAGCGTTCCGATTTCATAAAAAGTTCTACATTTTTTTAAATAACTCATAATAATAATATGTTCATAAAGTTTCGTAACAATCACACAACACGACAGATAAAAAATTTTAAAATGGTTATTCATGTGTTATAGTTACAGCCTATATATACGTCTCACTGCTGGGCATAGGCCTCATCTCATTTTCGAGTTGGTTTTTTGTTAAGTGTTTGGTTGGGAATTCATACAAACAATCCCCTGAGCTTAATAGGAGCCCGTTAATTGAACATTACAGACACACTTCAAATTTATTTAGGTATATCATCAAATTTCTAGTTTAAGTGTAAAGATAATTTACCTTAAACACAGCACTTCATTAGCTTCGATGTAATGTGATTGCTTGTGCAACTTGTTTGTGGCGGTGGGCGTCGCCACATTCTCTGTCATTAGGTAGGTGTGGGATTATGGTACCCACGCCGTGGGAGCGCCCCCGCGACTCATTCCCTCCATCTATCGCTGCATATTAACATAAACGTATTACACACAGTTTCGTGTTTTTATTGTGATTCTATGACTTTTTAATAATACCTTATCACCAATCCAAATTTGGGACATAATCATTACAATAAAACATGATTGATGGATAACCCTTTCTCCCTAAGTTCCTAAAAGTTACGTTAGAATATTTTGCACCAAATTGAGAAAAAATTGTCGTAAAGGTACGTGAGGGTAATATGGTCCTTACACCTTAACCTTTGTCGCCCTATGAAACCAAAACTAGGAAGACGACAGAGACAAAAACACTAATTCATATACTATAACTATTATGTTAAGAAAAAAAAGCAAACAAGCTTTGGCAATAATTAGGAATACTTCGAATAATCAACTTAAAAAAATCACTGCACTACACCATACTAAAATCGACTAAAATATTTACTATAATGTCAACTGTCAAAATGGCTTCGAAGAAGTATCGCCCTTTTGACTCTTTATTATTATTATTATTTTCTTTTATCTTTACGTTACCTCCACAGTAGGATTTTCTCCTGTATCGTGGTTTACAACTTTACAAACACAGGTTAGTTTACAAACACAAATTTCACAAGGGCAAACATCCAGACCCGGAACAGTTACTTGTAGGCCATACAAGTGCTTGTTCCGTGCGGGATTCGAACACGCGGCCCTTAGCGCTGTAACTCAGCTGAGCCACTGCGCCACGGAGCCGTTGATTGACCGAAATGATTTTTTTTAATTTGATTTGAGTGACCGATGAAGTGTTGTCGTATCACAATACCATTTATGTAAACAAGGCTGTAGTTTTTGAGTTACAAGAAATTAACCATATTAATCGGGCGACCATATTACTCTCAAGTTCTATAGTAATTGCAGTAGAACGAGGACTTCTTTGATGCTCCTTTTTATCACTGCTGCGTTACACTGCCATTTTGTAATTTTACTAATGAGATAAACAAGCATTTGAACAATAGAGAGCCTACTGTCTTTGTTGACTTGTGCGTACTTGACACTATAGTTCATAAAAGATAGCTTGATCTCTGCGACAGCTGTCAGTAAAAATCACGCATATGAAGTCCTGAATTTCTTAGTAGTACAGACAGTACCTGTCAATGTCACACTTTATGGGCATGCACTAATTAGGTCGGCATGCCCATAAAGTGTGACATTGACTTGTACTGTCTGTACTAAGAAATTCAGGACTTCATAGGCGTGATTTTTACTGACAGCTGTCGCAGAGATCAAGCTATCTTTTATGAACTATACGTACTAAATTAAAACGAAATGACACATGAGGCTCCATGTTAAAATAAAAATGTTACTGGATTTCTAATTTTCTACAATAATTGGTACACCAAAGTGTACCTTGGCAACATCCAAAGTGATCAAATACACATTGAACGTGGAACTGAAACATGTATAAATGCTTTGTGCAAATCTTGGTAAGTCAAATGTGCCCTGGCCTATTACAGCGAAAAGGCTAATAGCACTAACATCTCAGAATTAGAACAAAGACATAGTAAATATTTCTTAATGATACCACAGTATATTTATAGACTTATGCCGAACTTAATGTAACATACCTTTAAGTTTAACTTTCTTTTTTTTAAATGCTCTCGATGTTGGCCTTGTATAACCTTAAAAAAACAACAAAAATAATTACTAATTTTGCCGAATACCGAATATCGAATATTAGACCACGCTCTGGGCCTAAGAGCCAAATATTCGGCCTCCGAATATTCGGCGCTTCGGTCGGTAACAGTTTCTGGAATTGTTTAGAGGAAGTCGCCACAGAAAATATGGAAAATGTAAAAAAGAAACGTGCTACTTCAAACGAAATTGATTTTTATCTAAACACGGCGCGCCTAGATCGGACAAGACCCTTGACCCTTACAAGTGGTGGTCTGTAAACGTATTACAAGAGTATCTAAAAGCAGAAGTCGCGAAAATTATCTATCATCGCCCGGTAGCAGTGTATACAGCGAAAGGATATTTTCGGAAACTGGTATAGTTTATGAGAAAAACCGCAAGCGGTTGCTATCAATAAATACCGAAAAACAAAGTGGTTGAATATGTCGAATAGAAACCGAGTTCATGTCATCTCTAAAAGCAACATCAAGATATACCTACAATTATTGCTCGTGGTCATCAGTGCCAACATAATCAATATAATCAGCGCTAATAATCTTACGCTCATTTTATATCACGGATTTGGTAACGATCTACATTAAAAAGTTGCATTTAAAAATAAAAGTTTATCGGTTTTGTTTGTTTCTCGGTATGTGCACAAAACAATTAATGCCTCAGTGCTATGTTCTTTAATTTTTTACATTTTTGAATAGTATTTTATTAATTCTTTTACTTTTAGGAATATCCGTAATTTGGTTCATTTATTTGTAATCTAATTAATACTAGCTTGCCAGGCAGACGTTGTTCTGCCCTTTTCGATGACCCTTTGTCATGTCCTATTAAAAATCCTTAAATGCGCAAAAAAAAAAAATTTGAGTCACCCAAGGACAAAAAACTATCCTATCTCTCAAGTTGGGCCAAACTGCACACGGTGTGCAAATTTGATTAAAATCGGTTAAGTAGTTTAGGAGTCCATCGCGGACAACCAACGTGACACGTAATTTATATATATTAAGATGAAATGTAACTAATATTTCATAAAGAAACATTAATATCTACAATTTTCTAATAAATTACCTTTTTCGCTATTTAATCTATCAAATATTACACTTCATTCCTAAATAGCGACACCTAGTGGCAGAAAAAGTCGTAAATTCATCATCATTCGTCATTCTTTATTAGTATCTCATCTTCTACTTACCTGAGCCGCACTACCAATGAAAACTTTAATTGGAGGTGATTACCTCTGAATATGAGGACACAACTTTTGTAACAAATAAAAACTCTTCTTTAGTTAGTTGTGCTGAAGCAGTACTAGACGTCACGAACATCTGACGATGCTGCCTGTCACCTTTCTGGTTATTTTATGTCTTGGACAAATTATCAGATGATGGGCCGAATATGGATTTCACCGAATACGAACATTCGGCCGAAAGTTCGGTAAAACTTTTACCGAACTGAATATTCGGTCCAAGATAACTGCTAACTTGATAACTAATTTGTTACCGTAAAGCACGCGGGATTAACGCCGGACGCTGCCCCTCGCTCCCCCGCCACACCTGACATGTTATTGCATCGTATAATGTCGCCTCTACACGTTGGCCAACACAGTGGCGAATGGAGTGGCGAATATATTGGCCGAGAGTTGGTGACGGCGTCCACACGTTGGAAGGTCGTTCAGTTTACTTCGGTTCGGGCCAATGTGCGGACGAATTTATAATCACCGTGGCGCAGGGGCTCAGTAATGAGTGGCTGCACCGGGCGCCGCGGGTTTGATCCCGCACGGAACAAGTATTTGTATGTCTTAAAAAAATTGTTTCGGGTCTGGATGTGTGACCTTGTGCAATTTATGTTGTAAACTGCCTGCGCGATACGGTAGAAAATACTAGTGTGGGGTTAACGTTTTATAAAAGAAAAGAAATAATAGTGGATATTAATGAGGTTGTAAATAGATATACGATATACGATTAGCTTTATTTATTCTTTACATGCATCATAAACTGGAATAAATACCATTAATAAGAACTTAACTTATTTTAAAGTTAAAGAAGTTATAATCGATTAGTCTATGTTATAAAATTGGGTTTTGATTTTAAAGTTTAGCAAAATATGTACTTGCATTTCTATCAGACATTTGATGTATTAAAACACCTTATAATTTATTTGGTAATTTAATTATTTTTTGAGAAAGACAATAACAATAGCAATAAATACAATTAACACTGACTTAATAATAGGTACTAATTATAACTTAGAACATAAATGAAAAACTCATGACGAGCAAAGTGGCTCAGGACCATGCTTTGCGGCAGTCTGTGGAGGAAGATGTTCAGTAGCGGACTTGTGAAGAGCTGTAATGATGATGATGATTCGAAAACTAGCACGATTAATTTATAAGAAATCTCTCTGGTTCTCTACAGTCACTATACGAAACACAGCATCATTAAGCTACTATTTTACATTGATATTCTGTGAGAGCGTGGTCCTTCCCCGGTCGAACCGACCCATTCGTGCGACAACTATACTTCTAATATAACTGCATGGTTCTACCACGTATAAACGACGTGCTTCATTTTTTTTTTGATTTTAAAATTGTTCTCGTAATTATCTGATTGCAAATAAATGTTCATTATTTTTTTTTATAAATAGCTTATCGATTAAAACAAATGTTTAAAAATAATTAAATCGCGCGAATTAAAGTAGTAGAAATGTTTAAAGTGGAAATTGGCACTAAAAGGCTGGTAATTGGGTCATCCACCCTACAAAGCGTGAATATAAAGTTTAATTCAGATGCGTGTAATCACTCTGGGAGCTTGTAGCAAACTAAACTCGCGGCCAACGTGTGGACGCGGCGACCAAACTCTGCCAACAATCCTTTGATCTTTTGTAAAAAACCGACACCACACGGATCTCGCGCCAACTTGCGGGCCATCGTTCCAATACATACCAATGAAGCCCAAACACCCCGTCTAGACGTTCGCCAATACTATTGGCCACTACATTCACCACTGTGTTGGCCAACGTGTAGAGGCGCCGTAAAGTACGGCCAACTAGCAGCGATACGAAAGGTCATTTACCTTAAAAACGACTGTGGAGTTGACAATCTATTATCTATTTCTTTCCATCTTGTAGATTTGTCGTAATGTTTCATTTTCCCGGCAAAAATATGTCAGGGTCAAGACGGGTTCGCCAAAATTCGGGAGGCTATTTTAGTAATAATAGTGAGTCATTCCGTTTCAGAACGCCCTCGTGGTGATACAAGTTATTTGTTAAAATTATTGTATATTTTTTGTTGTTTATTGAATTATTTTTATATTGTTAGACAATTGTTTTTTATTAAAAATGGTAAATAATGGAGCCACAACCAGTTGTTAGGCAAGCAGTATTCAGGAACATAATTATTATTATCGTTATTTAATTTAAATCTACATTATACAATAATTCAAGTTATAACAAAATTTATAAAGAGTCAATTTTTTTTTGGTTTGCTAGACATTTTTTAAAACTATAATGTCTAGTTAAATATATAATCTATCAAAAAGTTACGCACCCCTGCTATACCTAATAACTTTGCATTGGTTTTGTTTACATTTGGTATCGCTTCTCGTTGGTCGTACTGTAGTACTCAGCAAATTGCCGGCAAATGCTTACGTTTTGACTGTTTTTGAGAGAAAAAAGGTATTTCGTTGTGTTATTCTTAGCGAAAATTGATAATTATATACTAAAAATGAGTGGCAGGAGATATACTATTTGGACTTATTTTCGAGAAACTGACGACCAAAGTAAAATGAAATTTACTAAAGTAATTTAATGTTTCTTCATAAATCTACAGTGCCTCAAAAACATAACGTTATAGAAGTAGATTTAACCCAGAAATATGAAAGACATGGCATTACTCAATTCGTACATTTCAATTCAGTGGACATTTTGAGTACCACTTTAACGAAAGTTTGGTGATTTAGCCGAATATTCGGCCGAATACGAATATTCGGAATATGCCGAATACCGAACATGAAACGAATATTCCGCCCATCTCTACAAAATTATTATTTTATATAGGTAAACTCTCGGAAAACATTCGTCGAATGTTTTATTTTCTTTATCTGTTACGTTAGTATAACATGCCATGGAAAAAGTAGTTTTACACAATATTCAACTAAGTATATTAAAATCGACTTTATTATTTATTTACATCTACTATATTATATACTGATGTTGAGGTTGAATTATTTAAATTTTGTAAAATTGATGATTGAATTGACATATTAGAATTTAAACGAACATCACAACCTAAATACGTTGATTAAAATATGCAGATTGCGTAATCAAGCTGACCTACCTGTGTGCCAAGTACCTGAATACAGTAACATATAAAATGGTATGAGGACATGGGAATACATGTTATAAGCAATCATAAGTAAATTGCCAAGTCAACTAGATTGGGTTTATATAGTTCAAGCGCAATGTATTGTAATTAAAACTTTCTGCCATCCGTTCATTACTGATTCCACTGCTGCATATGCCTACCCTATAGATTGCCTAATAGGGGGAATTTTGCGATAGTTGCCACGCTTGGCGAGCGGGTTTACAACCGCAGTTTTTTTAATTAATTTTGAGTTGTTATCAGGAAGATGCTGTTGCCTATCTTCTATTTCAGTTTCCCTCTGTCACCTCTGTACATGGAGTTGTAGATACGTCTCATTGCTGGGCATAGGTCTCCTCTAGTTTGCTTATAAACTAAAAAATTTGAAACATAAATTTAGAAACAAACAAATTTAATTTTTAATTTTATTTGCTTTTTTTCCAATCAAGCACGGCAATTAATAAATTAAATTGCATGCGCTAAAATAAAAAAAAACTTGCTGAACACAACTTATGATAATAACTGGCAGGAAATGTCTGCCTGGTTTAGCTAGTAATATATATATATATATATATATATATATATATATATATATATATATATATATATATTAAATTACGTCTCACGTTGTTTGTTCGCGATGGACTCCTAAACTACTGAACTGAAATTTTGCACACAGTGTCCAGTTTGGTCCAACTTGAGAAATAGGATATTTTTTTAGCCCCTGAGAGACCCACAACTTTTTTTTTGCGAATTTAAGGATTTTTATAGGACATGACAAAGGGTAGTCGAAAAGGGCAGATTAACGTATGCCTGGCAAGTTAGTTTATATAGAATAAGATTATTATTCAAGCGATCAAGTGAATTATTTAAGAAATCAAGTGATGATTTACATTACATTGTTTCAATGCAAATATGCGTGTCACATAATTTTAAAAACTAATAGTTAATGAGGTATGAATAGTTACTTGACAGCCTCACTAAGTTTTGACAGCCACACTTCCTTGATTTTTTTATAGAATAAGGGTGACCAACGAGCACATAGTCCACCTGATGGTTAGTAGATGCTGTGTCCCATAGACATCTACATTTATTCTTGATTAAGAGTCAAAACGCTGATTCGTTGTCACCCTTGAGGATTAAGATGGAATGCCTCGTTTCCAGTAAAAAAGGATCTTCGGATCTCTACTCTCACCATACGAAACACAGCAGTATTAATTTGCTATTTTACGCTGGTATTGTATGAGAGCGTGGTCCTTCCCCGGTCGAGCCGGACCCATTCGTGCTACAACTGTAATATAGCTGCAGCGTGTCTCTACCACGTATTAATAATTAAAACTGATAATTAGATTGGTGACAGCGGGGATTGAAAGCTGATCGTACGATAGTCGCACGGTGAAATTTACAACAATCACTTCCTCCTGTGTTACCATTATTAAAAAACTGTTCTGCGTACACACTGGTCACGCGCTGTTTTCTTGGGAACCCAATTTTTATGTTTAATCATTTTATAGGTAAATTTAAATAATGGAGATATAAGTGTACTGCGATAGTCTAGTCCTGTAAAATTTAAGACGTGTTGTGGAACTTAGTTAATTTTCACTATTTCTATACACAAAGTATAATAATAAAAATTTGTAATATTTAACTGACAAATGAGTTATATTCTATAGACAGAGGCTACTTCTAGAGAAGGAGGCTACATACGTAACTTACGTTGTTACGTCTGATGATTAAGGGGAACTCCTCGCAGCTGGTAATTTATGCTCATACCTTCAAATCAGAGCACAGCACAAGCACGGATTAAAACGGCAGACGGTGCACTCCACTTATGAAGCTGCTCCTTCCCCGAATAGACCTCTTGGTAGAAAATAAATCATTACCAATCACCTTGTACATAACCAACTGAGATATTTTTTTAGGGTTTTTTATTTAATTTCTGCAGCCGATAGAATCACTATATATAACTCATCAAAATGCAAAAACAAAATGTAAATGTCTAGTTGCCACCAAAACGAGTCTCCGGTTCCCGTCACTCACCACCACACGAAAAACAGCAACAATATGCTGTTATTTCACGTTGGTGTTTGAGCGTGGTCCTTCTGCAACAGAGCCGCCTCTTCCTTCCGTGCAGCAGTAATAATTACAGCATGGCTCTTTCACGTAAAAAGTGACAGAGAATCAATTTCATTCAATTATAGTCATCAGTCTCAATAATATTAAATATTATACATCTATATTATACTTCATCACTTTATTATGAGCTTAAAAACTCCTTTTTCTGAGAATAATTTTTTTATATTTTTTAAAATATATATAGATACTTTTCTAAGTTAAAAAGATCAAAGTTATTTATCAGAAAATTTTAAATTGATGAATTACTTTATTTAAATAATTCTTGCTGTCTGCTATAAAAAGTAACAAAATTGTAATATAAAATTTTAAGCATCTTCGTATTTATCGTTATTTTAGACGTAACGTTCATTCACGTTTTGACACATCGTGACTAGATGGCGCTTAAATTAGATCTGTTTGTAAGTTTTAGCTGTCACATTATGGCATGTCAGAAGCTGAACTCTGAAGTCAAGATCAAACAGTAGGAAACGTCTGTAGGTGTACATTAATAGCTCAGCTGCTTCCATTTGATATTACCAATATTTGATAATGAAGATCATTTAAAATATTGTTTTTATATTCAGTTTATTAAAAGTATTAAACTTTTTGCATCTTCTGTAAGAAGGTAGATATGTAGGTAACAAAAATACATATTTATAAATAATAGTTAAGTCTCCTTACTTAAATATTATTTATAAATATGTATTTTAAGACTAACATTTTGAACGAAATACCTTATAATTAGTTACTCATACTTAGCATCCGCATCCCTATCGCTTGTAAGGAAGGATCGAGTTGATGCAGAGTTTCCATATTTCGGCGTGGCAGGGCGCAGGGTCGTCGACCGCAGTCTTCAATGTTGGTGCGTGCTATTTCGAGGCGGCGAGCACCGGCGCGGCGGTGACGCCCGACCCGAGCCGATCGCGCGATGCGGCGACCACGCGTCACATGCGTAAACAAACAACATGGCGGAACTGTCATTCATTAATTCATTCATTAAATGATCTTTGTATTTTGACGAACTATCACAAACTTATTACTTGAGCTGATATAAGGAATAATTGTGCAACCACCCTATAACATATATTTCATTTATGGTATTCGCTTCAAAATCTGTTCGTCACCTCCACAGAAATCGTAATAATTTACTATTTCTGTGGTTATCTCTAACCTTCCTGTAACACGGTCGTAACCATTTAGTTATAAATCAATGGTCGTAACTCGTAAGCTACCTGTATTCATAGACTTCCTGTTTGTTATACTCCTCCTAGTGGGGAGTGCGGCCCTCTTCACTTACCGTTACGAGGCTGCTAGTCTAGAAGTTCTCTTTCCTATAACTTGTATCTTCGAGCTATATGGTCAGTTCATTGCCACTTCAGCTTGTTAATCTACAGAGTTGTCACCTTTCTTGAAGAACAAGCCCTGCGTTCTGTTTTCTTGTAGAACAAACCCTGCAATCTGCTTTCAAGTTCCAGACAGAGATTTATTTAGTGTAAAAAATGATGAGCTGATGTGAGACTTCATACGAGTAGATGATGACGATTGTATCAATTTTCTACTCGAAGTTTTGACTACCGTGACAACTTTTGAATTTCGACAGGAGCCATCATTCGCAAGAGAGCACCTGCGAACAGAAGCAGTCGCTTATGTAATTATAAATCCTGACGTAACTATTATTAATGTGAAATAATCAAGGGTAGGTCAGTGACGGCGAATAAAATTGCGTTCAATGGGGTAGGTATTGTTTATTTTTATTAGAATGTGGTGGCAAACGAGCACCTGCATGAGCCACCTGGTGGTAAGTGAATGTTATAGTCACTCTTAAAGGACTAAGACGGAATGCTTCGATACCAGTAGAAAAGGGCCTCCGGTTCCCCACACTCATCATAAGAAACACAAGAGCATTATGCTGTTATTCTGAACTGTTATTCTGTGCGAGCATAGTTCTTTCTTTTTTTATATGGCGAAATGCCTAAGCATACTCGCATTACGGTGGCAAAGACAGGTTATGTAGTACTCGCACCGACTAATACCACAAGGTGTTCCACCTTCACTGCATATTAGCAGGGATAAGATAACGCTGCCACCCACATCCACGACCTTACCAGGGGGAGTCGCCCCATGGCGGTCCCTTCTCGGGAGGGACTATTTTTTTTCTTCTCCTTATCAGGTAAGGCGTACCAGAATACAAGGTGCGCCTTTCTCCATGGCCTTCAACTTCACCTACGCAACGGAACCCTCGTGTCCAACGAGCGGAAGTCATGGGGCTTGAAAAGACAAGCACTCGGAAGTACAAGCCTTCCCTTTCTGATCCCAGCGGCAATATAGTCTGTGACTCTACCGTCAACCAAGATTCGGCTGCAAAGGGTAGGGAGAGCGGCGCCTCACGATACCATCCCCCCCCCCCGCAGTTCCACTACCACATTACGGAATTTACGTATTTATTGGTGGATTGCGGCGAGAAGGGTATCCTCTCTCTCGGCCGCCGCATCCGAGGAGGAGTCGCGGAGGAAGACGAGTAATGGAATTATCAGGCGCACTCGTCCTAACCTCCGCGACTCTGTCGTCTGGGGGGAGGGGGGAACATGGTCCTTCCTCGTTCACATAGACCCACCGTTAGTACTGCAGGCATCATAGCACCAGCGTCTCTTATTTCTAATCGTATTTATAATCTTTCAGCGCTCTCTATTCCCTCAATCTCATAGACGGCAAACCGACATGACTAGAGAAAGATCAGGTGCAGGACCAACAGATTCACGTGCTTTTCGAGGCACGGAGGTGTAACATCACCAACTTCCAGTCTCCGAGCTGCTGCTGAGGACTTCTTGACAGATAAACTCAATTATTGATTTTTGTTGACCCGAGCCGAGACTCGAACCCAGGACATTATGATCAGCAGTTGCATTGACTGACGAAGCAGTCAAGGAAAACGAGTAAGTCTACAAGCTTCTATTTACAACAAGGACGTTAACAAGAAATCTGAAACTAAAAACCAACTATTTGTGTGTAATATTCCATCAATAATGAATTACGAGTGGCGGTGGGGTAAAGAAAACCTGTCACCCCATTTCGTTTGTAGGTGATGCCATGGTGGATGCAATAAGGATCTCATGGCCTCTAACAAGTAGCGGTATAACTATTACATGAACGCTGGATGTAAAATACCTAGTATAAAAATAAGGAACATAACGAACAGCATGGTTGACCTGAGGTGAAGAGTCTCTCGAGTTGGCTTGACAAACCCAGAGAGGGACTGTGAGTGGAGAGAAACTTAAAAGTTACGATGATCATCTCGTTTATTTCAACGAATGCTTCAAGTACCGGTATGTACTGGTTAGCACCATGAGTTCGTAGGAAATAAAATACAAAAAACATTTACAGATCCTGAACTTACCAATGTAAAAAACACATTAACATCGGAGATTGGCTCAGATGCAGTATCTCTCGAAAAACGAATGCTTAGCATATTAGTTAGGGTGTTTGCATACTGCGTGGCAGAACCTCGGTTTGCAAAAAATAAAGTACTCTAAGAAAGTCGCAGTTTTTTAAAAATATGAACTAACAATAGGTTGTCACCATGATATGTTTTTTACTCAATTCCTTGTGCAGTAAAAATATATAAATTATTACGAGTTCTGTGGTAGTAACGATGTAAGAATATCTACTACCTCATATCGATCCGTTGACGTCGTAAGAGGCGGCAGGGGGAAACAGACAGGGCAGCAGCTTCTTCCTTATAATAACTTAAAAAACCTGTGGTTGCCAATCTGCCTGCCAAGCGTGGTCACTATGCCATATATTGTACTTGTGAGGCAATCTATGGGCATCATCAGTGAACATTTGATAGGATGTAACGGATGCAGTTTACGTGGTCGAGTAACGATGCCACAATATTTTAGCTGTATCACTAATGGGTCGGCTCGACCAGGATGAGATCACGCTCTCAGAGAATACCAGCATAAATTAGCAGCTTAAGGTTTCGTAAGGTGAATGTAGAGAACTTTAGACCCTTTTCACTGGCAAACGAGGCATTCCATCTTAGTCCTCACGGGTGACAACGCATCTTCATTTTAGTATAAATGTCGAGTCTATGGACCACATCATCCACTTACCGTCAGGTGGACTATGTGCTAGTTTTTCAGCCTATTCTATAAACCAAAATGCTCTAATTAACGCAGATTTAGGACTTATACGCATTATCCACATGATTTACGCTACAGGCGTGTAGGAAGTATTGCAATATCCGTTATACTTTTACAACGCTTCCTTTATTATTTAATTTCCTCTAAAGTTAGTTGCTAAATAATAATCAAATCCGCCATTGTGACCCCGCAGATGTGTGTGAAAGTGTTCCCGTGGGCCTACCAATGTGCGACGAAGGTGGAATACCATGAGGTTTTAGTCGGTGGAGTCCGACATAACCCGTCCTTGAACCCGCAAGGCGGGTATGCGTAGGTATTTTCTATTTTCCCATGTAAAACAAAAAAGTACCTATAAACCTATAATAATGATATCCTAAGTTCGAGTCGCCATTCAACTACGGTCGTGAGTCATTCCTAACACGGGCATTTCAAGCTTAGAGACCTAGAACGGATGTCGGTTCCTTAGAGCTTAGAGCATACATAAGCAAGCTGGTTCCATAAACCCCTTACAAATGAGGTCTGGATTCAGCAGAGGGACGTATAATTTTAGGATATCGTATTTTATCCCGGGCGGCGTTTTTCCATACCAAACGTATTCCTCTGTTTTCTCATATATATATGTATTTCTCATAAGTTTCTGTTTCTGTTTCGGTTTCAACGACTTTCAAAAACTGTTTATTACTACTACTATAGCTTGACGTTTTCCTTTACGGCAGTAAGCAGAGAGTCAAAGATGTTTTATAACTAAAAACATCTTTGCAGAGAGTATTGATCGCCAAGAGACCGATCCTATCTCGGTACCAATCGACGTACGACCTTAAAGATAGTTAAGGACAATGGTGGTGGTGGTTTACGAAAAGGGTCGTTACGGTCATGTATAGTTTAGGCAACTAAACACTGCCGGGAACTAAAAGATTGATAAGAAAGTATGACCAACTTTGTATGGACTTGGCATGAGAATGATTTTATGTAGATTGTATTATGTTCAAATTCGAAAAGTTTTAATATTTTTGAATACCACTTCGTATAAGTCTGCTTGGAAGATAAGTTTTTTTAGGCCTTTTTTAGTCGTTATAGCGGTCAAACTACGAATTAAATATGCTCATAGTATTAGCAGTACCCCGTCTTCACGTATTGTGACAAGCAACTACGGAACCCTACGTTGTGTGTGGCCCGACGCGCACTTGGGCAGTTTTTTTTTCATTGGTATAATCAGTTTCGCCCGCAATTGTCTTCGCCACTTTGCCAGTCATCTAGCCCGGTAGATCGGGCACAGCGCCACAGCAATAGATCCTTAATAAATTTCTATATATGTTAATAATATTTTTATTTATCAAACCTAAAAATATCGATGTGCATAGAGAAAGCATTTTACAAACGTTTGTGGCACAGAAATCTAATTATTTAAATTTCTGTGGTTTGTGGTTTTTAGATGCTATTTTACTTGTTTTCGTATTTAATTTTGATATGACAAATTAATATAAGTTGATACTGAAGTGTTAATTAACGAGTAGTAGGTACAATGAATTAATGTTATAAAGAAAATAAAGTACCTACAATATTAAAAATCATTTAAAGTGTTTTAAAATAACTAAAAATATTATTATTTTATTTAAAATAATTCAAAAATCCTTTATACTATTAAAAGCTCGTTCATTGAATTTTGTTGTTTTCCGTTTCCCTGTGTTTGAATGCGTCCCCAGATACTTTATGTTCAGATTGGACCCGGTAGGTGGCGCTGCTCACGAGATCCAGAAAGCCAGGATGGATCGGTAGTGCACTATGAAAATAAATCATCGTTATAAAATATGTGCATCAGTGTAAAACTGAAATATTCAAAATTAATACAACGTTATACGCATTTAATAGTGTTTGTTGTAGTTTAATTATATTTCAGCAAGTTTGTTCTTTTTAGTTATATGGCTGGCAACTGGCAATCCTGCGTTAAGCACATCTGTAGCGCATATTCGTGCGTGCCTTTATTTGTGTATAGGCCGAGCATGTGGCCCGGCGGTACGAGCAGTCGCCGCTTTTTGTCGCCTTTTTTTTGGTGGGGACAAAAGCTAACTTACATGTGGACTATTATTCGAATATCCGGTTAGAAGGGCAACGGTCAGTGACAAAACTGAGAGCTAACAGGGCTCCACCCAGCGGAATTACATTGAGCTAGTATGTCCTACGGATTACGGAATAATCATAACTTTGTTAATAAAATATCTTATCTACTACAATCTTTTTATTTGGCGTGGCTTAATTACGAAATTAAAATAAAGGTACAAAAATATAGTTATATTAAAATTTTGTTTATTACTTTAAAAGTCTATATTTAGCATCTTTAAATAAATAAATAAGCCATGTTAAACAACAAATAGCGTTCATTAAGCAATGCGACAAACACCGATGTCACCATCACGGGCACGTGGTTGTTGAAAAGTTGCCGGCTCGCCGGAAGGTGGTAATCAGGTGGTGGTAAACAGGAAGCGGTCTCTGCTTCCTGTTTACCAACTGGACTGTCTACGCCTCAGAGCTCAGAGGAGACTACGGGAAGTGGGAAGTATCAAAAGCTCTATGTACCTATATCTGAGACAGAGGTTCCTAAATTTTGCGACGTATCTTTTGCTGTTCTGAATATTTGTCATTTGATATTTATTATTTTAATCTGCTTATGTATGTATATATTTCAAATTTTTATTATTATTATTATTTATTACGTATTAAGAACGTTCAATATTTCTCTACGAGATTAATTTTTTTAATGTTTCAAACTTTGTATTATATAAAAAATATAGCAGAAATAATATTTTTTACATTCGACATTTTCGTAATTAATATTTTGTTGTAAGGTACTTAACTAAAGTTAAAATTAGATGGACCCAACAATAAAAGTTTTGTTTTTAAGTAGAAATAAACAATCAATGATTTATTAGTTCCAAATGTATTATTTTATACTGACGAATTCCGACCTTCCGACCGAATTCCGACCTATACTGACTTATATAAAATAATACATTTGGAACTAATAACTCATATACTATACTTTTATACTGATTACTTCCCCACTCACTTCTCAGAATGGTTGTTTTTATTTTATTTTAATTTGTAATGTATAACTATTGGGCTCTATTTGAAAATCAGCGCTGCTGTCATTTGGTACAGCAGCAGTTAGCTGAAATAGGGACCTAATTTGACTTCACAAAAATCCATTTTATTTTTTATTGTAATATTTCGAGTTTTTTGTTTCTCTTTGTGATTTCAAATAAAGTTTTTCTTTCTTCTTTCTTTAATAAATTGATGGCTGGCGCTTAGCCCCTTATGGTTCTTAGCGTTGCAGCGGTTCAAGCGTGTGGTAGTCACCGGTGTAAGAAAATTTATAAAGACAATTCGTCCCATGCGTTTCGTAAGAAACGGCTATGCAAAAATCTTAGCGTTGCAGCGGTTCAAGCGTGTGGTAGTCACCGGTGTAAGAAAATTCATAGAGACAATTCGTCCCATGCGTTTCGTAAGAAACGGCTATGCAAAAATCTTAGCGTTGCAGCGGTTCAAGCGTGTGGTAGTCACCGGTGTAAGAAAATTCATAAAGACAATTCGTCCCATGCGTTTCGTAAGAAACGGCTATGCAAAAATCTTAGCGTTGCAGCGGTTCAAGCGTGTGGTAGTCACCGGTGTAAGAAAATTCATAAAGACAATTCGTCCCATGCGTTTCGTAAGAAACGGCTATGCAAAAATCAAGAAAGGACGACGAAGTTGTGGCGACGGGGCGCAGCGGCAGCGGTACTATACTTTTTTTTATAGGATATGATGACAAACGAGCATACGGTCCACCTGATGGTAAGTGGTTGCTGTGGCCCATAGACATCTACATCTATCCTCGATTACAAATCAAAATGCAGATACGTTGTCACCCGCGAGGACCAATATGGAATGCCTCGTTTCCAGTAAAAAGGGTCTGCGGTCACACACCATACGAAACACAGCAGCATTAAGCTACTATTTTACGCTGGTATTCTGTGAGAGCGTGGTCCTTCCCCGGTCGAGCAGACCCATTCGTGCTACTATACTACTAATATAACTGCAGCATGGCTCTACCACGTATAATATACGTATAGGTACCACATCTGGTACCTATTGCGATAGTTTATCCGACCATGATGTCGACGTGACGTGAACTGATGGTTACTGCAATGTTACCCTACGTAGGCCCACCTCATGGATTGCTAAGTATGCTGTATATTTGGCGTAGTTGGCACGCTTGGCAATAATGGCAAGAGGGTTGGAAACTCAACATTTTCATTATTTTAAGCTTTTATTAGGGAGATGCTGTTGCCCAACTCTTGTCTTCTTTTCCTCTATCGCCTATTCAGACAGCCACAGGACGATATGGGGTTAGGGTTGCCAGATGGTCGGAATTCGTCTGAATTCTCCCGACATTTTAAATGATCTCCAGACTCCCAACAAAACTCAAAATCTCCAGACAAACAGCTCCTCGGAAAGTTGACGTGTGATATTTGATTTAATAAATGCTAAGTTAGTAATAATACTGAAGTTTGAAGTAAATTGTTTGACTTTTAAATAATTTCTGAATACTATTAAAAAATCCAAATTAGTAGACTCTAGAAAGTCCAATGCCAAATACATGAGGCAACCTAAAAATTAAGTGTACTTAAATTAGTTTTGTTTAAAGTAATTTTTGTAGTCTCCCAATTAAAATAATAAACTTTTTATTTTTCCCGACAACAACCCCAAAATCCAGACTTTTTCAATATTTCACCAGGTATTTTGGTTTTCCGATCTGGGAAACCTATATGAGGTGGTGGATTGTCTTTCTCTGCTAATACAAAGCGGATATACCTCTAATCGCGTCCATAAAAATGTAGTTCTAAACTAGAACTACGTTTAAGATATTTTGAAGCCTACTCGAACATGAAAACATCGGACACATCGGAAAACATGACCGATATTAAAAGTGGTAGATGTTGATAGATGTACTATATTAATGCAATTCTAAAAACTCACACAATTACCTGAACCTGTAGTATTTTTTTTCACCGTCAAATTCAGTTATCTACGTTCAAGTCTCTGAGAATTAAAAATAATTAATATGCTAAATATTAAATATACCTTGACCAAATTCTGTGACAAACAGACACAGATACCGAGGTGACTCTATAGGTGATCCAATCTTACTAATTTTATCATGGAAGTAGAGTTATTGGTGTTCGTAAATTGAAACTCAGAGCGAAGTCACGGGTAAAAAAGTTAATATGTAATTCTAAAGTACCTAAACGTATATATGTACTTGGTGCGGACACATAGAACAGGTTAGAAGTTGTGATTACATTAATATAACATGGACGTAAATCTAAATAAAGTTTTAATTCCTTTTAACGTTTTCTAGATGAGCGTAAAAACATATAAAAACATGGCATTCGTTATTCATTAAATAAAATATTAGTATTTTAAAAATTTCGTTACTAGTAGTTGTTAATAAGGCTTCATTTCTGCAAGTATTGATATATTATTAACGATTTAAATGTTTAACAACTTATCATTTTCTCTATGTTAGATTATTAGAAAATAGTAGCTATTCTTTTCTTTTAGAGTATGTATTAGGATGACAAACAAACACACACTCCACGTAATGGTAAGTGGTTACTGTGGCCCATAGAAATCTACATCCGGCTCGACCGGGGCAGGACCACGCTCTCACAGAATAACAGCGTAAAATAGCAGCGTAATGCTGCTGTGTTTCATATGGTGAGTGTAGAGAATCGGAGAACCCTTTTACAGAGGTGACAACGCATCTGCATTTTTATTCTCAATCGAGGATAAATGTCATCTACATTTATCTATGGGCCACAGCGTCCACTTCCATCAGGTGAACTGTGTGCTCGTTTGTTACCCTTATTGTATAAAAAAAGATGGAATGCCACGTTGGCAGTAAAAAGAGACTCCGGTTCTCTACACTCACCGTACGAAAAACATTAGCGTTGAGTTGTTATTTTACTCCGAATGAGAGCTACTGTTGCAACGGAAATGTCATAACGGAAGCAGAAACAGAAGTCAAAAGTAAATTTTAGCAGCAACGGAAACGGAAACGGATGCAGAAGCGGAAGTGTAAATGTTATGTAAAAAGTAAAATTTATGACAAATATATTTTACTTTTTACATAACATTTACACATTTAAAATTAAGTAGCGGTAAGTTATATTTTTGACCTAGAAATCTGTTTCCGTGTTCTTCATGCATAAGAATAGATTCGTTAAATGATTGCCGATCCATTCGTGCTACAATTAGGTACATACAAGTAACAAAACTGCAGGGCTATACCACTTAAAAACTAAACTCTACTATTCACTACTCTTTATTGCTTTTGATTGATTTAAAAACAGCCTTTTTTAAAATATCAGTGACAAAATCTTAAACATAGTGCCAAAATTAGATAGTAAGTCGGTACATAATATGATGTTATCAGAACATTAAATTTAAAGTAACAAATACCCTTAAAATGCCCCCTGTAACTTATTTGACATTGCCTAACTCTCGTCGAAACACAAAAAAAAATCATTTTATTTTAACAAAGTTTCCGTTTGTCAAATCAAGAGTTCCGCGTACTGCGTGGCCTTGTTGAATGTTGACAGAACGTTTTTTTCGTTGCCGCGTACACAGATAACATATTATTGTGTTATTTTATCGACATAGCGCGGTAACCATATTGCGTATACGAATGAGAATAATAAGCAAATTCAAGGAACAAAACGGAATATCTACGGTTTACATTATTTACACAGTACACGTCTCAATAAGGTATTTAATATTCTATTAACGTAAATTTATTGGATACGTATTTTATATAATACGAGTACTAGTGATCGCCTAGTGGTCGTAATTCGACCGTAATTCATCAAATTTTAAGCTGTATTTCACTTTCAACTACAGATTAAATTTATAAAACACATATCTCATATACAATAAATATAAACGCTTCATTGCCTTGCCATAAACTTCACA
Source organism: Parnassius apollo (assembly GCA_907164705.1). Taxonomy (NCBI): domain Eukaryota; kingdom Metazoa; phylum Arthropoda; class Insecta; order Lepidoptera; family Papilionidae; genus Parnassius; species Parnassius apollo. The sequence continues at coordinate 5,094,944 of CAJQZP010001030.1, read as the reverse complement.
GACTATTAAAAAAGGAAGTCTAGAAATCCACAGAACACAAAATAAGTAATAATTATTTGCTGGTAATATTTCAAAATTATTTTTGTACTCTACTCTTTGCGACTGTTTGACCACAGACTTATATGTGTTTGTCATTGGTAGTATAAACTTAAATTACAAAATGTTTTAATAATTGTTTTATTTATTTTTTTAAAGTATTTTACCACATATAATAAAATATATAACTTTTATATATAGACTATCTATTCACAACAAGAAAAATAAAAGATGTCAATACATACAATACAGTAAAATACTAAAGAGATGTATTTCGGAAGCGCAAGAAAATTTTAACACTAAATATATTAAATTTATCGGTCTAAAAACAGATGCAACTAAGGCAACTTGCGATCTGATTGAAAGCAAAGCCACTAACAAGACAGATATTAGTCATATTAAAAGAATTAGAGATAGCAACAACATCCTAATTAAGCGAGAGGAAATTGCTGAAATATTCAATAAATACATTATTAACCTTACAAATAGGCATATTACCAATAAATATTTCAACTATAAAATATTTCGTTAAATAACTGTAGTATGTACATATCTCACGCCAACTCATCCTAGGGAAATTTCTAAAACACTTAAATATTATACGAATTCAACAGGTTATGACGAATTAAATATACAAGTTTTAAAACAATGCACCGAATTTTCAGAACCACTATGTTATTATAATATTATAAATCAGTCCCTAAGACGGAGTGTATTTCCAAAGCTTATGTAATTCTACGTTTTTGAGCCTATGTAGAAGGTATAAAAAGGTAGATCGGCGAGACGTTGGAAATTACCGACCAATAACTCTTATTCCTGTGCACACAAAAGTGTTTGAAAAAATAATGTATGAAAAGTTATGTCGGCTTGAACGTTCTAAAACCGGAAAAATTCGAATCTCAAAGAGTGTTCAATAACATTAGCATTTTATGAACTGATTAAAACTATAACTGAAAGTTTAAATTCTTTTTTAAAATTTTTTTGAAACAGTCTTCTTTAGATAAATTGGAAAGGTGTGGAATTAGAGTAACAGTCCAAAACTGAATTGAAAGTTATCTTAAAAATCGTAAGCAGTGTGTTGAAATTACAAATGTTATAAAGAACACAATATTGATAATATATAAATATCAAAACGCTCCTACTATCTTACAAACAGTGTTAGCGTTCCGGAAGTCAGTGTACTGGGAGCTTTGCTATTCCTAATATAACATATTAACGATCTTCCTGACTACACTACAAGCAAATGCATTTTACTCGTTGATAACACTACTCTTATAATTAAAGGTAATAGCAGTTTAGTATTATATATAATTAGAAGTGACTGCCTCGTTGGTCTAGTGGTTGTAGTAGTGCGACTGCTGATCATGTGATCCTGGGTTCGAATCCCGGGTCGGGCCAAAAATCAATTATTGAGTTTTTCTGTCCAGAAATTCTCAGTAGCTGCCCGGAGTCAGGAAGTTGGTGGTGTCTTACCCCAGTGCCTCGGAAAGCACGTAAAGCCGTTGGTCCTGCGCCTGATCTCTCTCCGGTCGTGTCGGTTTACCGTCCCATCGGATTATGAGAGTGAGGGAATAGAGAGTGCACCTGTGCTTGCGCATACACTTGGGCACTATAATCCTGTCCTGTGCCTCCGTTGAGGCAGGCCGCCGTGACCGAAATTCGGTCTGGAGGACATTATTATTATTATTAATTAGAAGTCATACAGTAGATGAATACAATTAATTTAGGTACCTATAAATATAAGTAAGACTAAATTTATTCAATATAAAATCCTCAAAAACATTTTAAATAACATTAAACTTACTTAGGTACAACTGCTCGAAAATTGAAGAAGTCGCTTTAACACTATTTCTAGGCATTGAAGTAATATGTACTTACGTACTAGAACAGCTATCTCAAACAAAATATGTGCGCTACTCTGTCTTCGCGCATGCGCAGTGAAGAGTAGGGCGCGGTTGATTTTTTATCATAGAATAAACGTAGAGGTAAATAATAAATTGTATTGTTAATTAGGTAAATTTTATCGAGTGCATTTTTTAAAGTTTGTCGTTTATTTTGTATATTATATGTACTAATTTAATATAATATTACATAATATTATATCACATTCACATTTTAATGATATTTTTATCTGAATATTGTAAAATGTAACTATGTTAAATATAAAATGTTAGTATACTAAATGTCATACTAAATGTATGTTTAACAAAACTTATTAATATCACATTTAAATGACAAATATATTTATTTAGATTAGAATAGGATAGGAGTCGTTCATGAATGCTGGGCACGCGAGAGTTTAAAATGGACGAAAATAAAATAAAAGAATAATGAGCAAATTCAAATATAAGAAATTTAGACTAATTATGATTACTTAAATAATTGTTTCTACAAAAAAATTGTGCTTAATATAATCTTCCTATACTTAAGTACCCACAGAAATGTCGCATCTGAACAAATTAATTTCATAATCTATATTCCATGACACGAGATGGCGTTTTAGGAATAATTTGTTTTATTATTAACATATAATACTTTTTTTTAATATAGTATTTTGATCACCGATGAAAAGTTATTGCTTAGTATTTGTCTTGAATTATTTGTGTAATATGTAACAACACACCGTGGCATATTTTATCAAGATTTTTGTTTTATATAATCAACCAACACGTGTCAAGTGTCAACTCACTAGCGCCTAGCGAGTGAGTTGAATAGGTGAATGGGACAGCGTAACTGAATGCAGTGTCGCCTCTAGTACGTATTACATAATAGCTCAATGTTTCTAGGAATAGTATTTTATACATTTTGTAGTTGAAAGCCTCATACAGAAAGCCTATGCTCTAAAATATATCGTTTCGTTTTTGTATTGCATAGACTGAGAGATATCCTATCAGAAAAGGCTACATTGATGGCAATCCTGGTTACATCTCATCCATACTATTATTATGGTGTTATAATCTGGGGGTATTCGGTGGATTAGGATAAAGCATTTAAAGTACAATAACCCTGAGCTGCATAAGAGTTCTTTTTGGTGTTGGCACGGTAATATTTATAGATAAAATTACCGTGGTGTTGGTCCTTCAGAGAGCTGCAAACTTTTATTCAAAACTAAAAATATTCTTCATTAAACATGTATGAAATGTGAATGTTTGTTCATAAGCATCCACATTTATTTCAACGTAATTGTGAAGGAAATGAAAATAAGGGTAGATACAAGAATAGGTTACATACATCAGCTAATTTCAAAATTATTTAAAAGAAAGCATCTGCAATGTCAATAAAAAATTATAATAAACTACCAGATAATTTAAAACAAAAAAGCTTATTGTCATTTAGGAAATCAGTTTTGGAGTAGTCACTCACAAAATGTACCTAATTATTCTGTAGAAGAGTTCTTAAACGACAATGACCTAAATACGAGTAATAATGAATGATATTTTTAGGATATAATGACAAGTTAGCTCAATGATTTCTTATATTTACGCGAACACTACACGTTAATTAAAATTACTTTTACGAATTTTATCGGGGGTCACCACAGTCCCTCGGAAAGCATCCGCAACATCATTAAACGCGATAAAATCCGTAAAAGTAGTTTTTAATCAATAGACGTTAGCTACCAATGTTTAAAGGAATAATGTTTTGGCTATCATTTGATATGAAATTTGAAATATTTTGATTTGATTTTTTTATACCTGGTAAGCCACGCTGCAGCTATATTATGGTTGTAGCACGAATGGGTCGGCTCGACCGGGGAAGGACCACGCTCTCACAGAATACCAGCGTAAAATAGCAGCTTATTACTGCTGTGTTTGGTATGGTGAGTGTAGAGATCCGGAGACCGTTTTTTACTGGAAACAAAGCATTGATTCTTAATCAAGGATAAATGTAGATGTCTATGGGCCGCAGCATCCACTTACCATCAGTTGAACTGTGTGCTCGTTCGTCACTCTTATTCTATAAAAAAAGTATATTTAATTAACAAATTTAATACGTAACATACATACATAAACACTCACGCCTGTCACCCAGAGGGGTAGGCAGAGACTACAGACTTCCAAAAAAATTTTTTTAATATAAATAAAGAAATAAATTAATGAGAATTGGATATGTAGTATTTATAATTGACTTATAAATATTTCAATCAGCTATAATAATAATGTTACTTGAGCTATGATAATACTTATCTTATCATTTTTCTGACACGGTTACATAATTAATTAATTATCAAATTAACTGAATAATCTCAATATATAAAAATCTATTTCCGTCCGTTAGTCTCGCAAAAACTCGAAAATGGCTCGACTGATTTTGATGATGTTTTTTGTGTGCGTTTCAGTCCCTGGGTCCCAGGTGATCTAAACGATTCACAATCGAAACCGGTAGGTGGCGCTGTTGTCTAGATCCAGAAATCACCCGGGGCAGATTGCTAGTGTCAAATAATGTATGTTAATAAGTCTGACTTGAAGAAACCGTCAGACTAAAAATATTTACTCGTACATACTAATATATTATCTACACCTTCTTGTGATCAGAATGCCGTAAGTTCAGTTTAGAGTCCAGAGTAACGAACGTATTATGATGAGTTGTTTTTTATGTTGCAAGTTGTAGTTTAGCATGGAATCCCAATTAGAATTTAATAAATATAGATTAATACATTTAATACATGGCATCTCTTGTCGATTTAATTAAGTTATTTGCTAGTATACTGTCAACCGTTAAACCTGAATCCTTTATTGAATAATTGTACAAGTTAAAATGAACTTTATTTAATGATGGTACTGTATAATTTAGCTTAAAGACAGACATGATAGCACAAAACGCTAGTTATGTGTACTTAACCAATTTGTGTTACCGTGTATGTTTACCGAGTTATCTGATAATATCAGAATTATGTTTATTGAGCCTCATAGAGATTGAATAACAATTATTGAGTTCCCTACTTTGCAATTTATGGGTGTGGAACAGAGTTCGCCTACAGTCGTTTACACCTTTAATACTTTGTTATTAATTAAAAAGGTAACCTAATACAAGGACGTTTATTGTAAATGCTGCAATCCTGCAATGCAGCATTTTTTATATAAAAAATTAAAAATAGCATAAAGTAAGTTGTGAATTTATTCTATTTATACGGTACTATGAGTAGAACGGTTGTTTTTGGTAATTTATGTACAATAATACAGCACAATTATTTATTCAAGTACTTATTAAATAAAGGTACATCAACTGTAAGTATATTCGCAGGTATGAATTCGATAAAACAATGTGATTATATCGTCGTTATCATCATCATCATTACATCCTATGTCAAGTTCATTTCTGAACACAGGCGTCCCCCGAGGAAAGCCACAAAACACGGTAGTAAGTCACCTGCATCAGGTCGTCACTCTATCTAGTGGGGGACTGCCTTAAACTTTGCTTACCAGTATGAGGCTGTCTCTCGAGAAACTTTCTTCCCCATAAGTTGTCGGCTCTTTTCTAAATAGCTGATCCACACCACAGCTAACACTTCAGTATGCAGTTTATCACGCAGAGAGACTCCGAGCATAGCCCTCGGCATAGATCGCTGTGCGCCCTTACGTTTCCTCATGGCGGTGAAGGACCAGACTTCCTGTACGGTAATCCATAGATTCGTGGTCAGATAGTCAAAGCCGAAGAAGGCCACTTTAAGTAAAATTAAAGGTCTTAAAAATTAATTTGCTAATATCCGCGTAATAAAATATAATGATATCCTACCTATTGTGGAAAGCACCTTCCGACATCCATCAATTACATTATCCCCGTTACCACTAATCCCAGCATCACTTCTCCCAACACCACTACACTAGGACGCACACACTACCATCATCTCAATAATACGACACATGTTTCACCTCTCCACGAGGCATTCTCAGGTGAAGTAGACCCTGCGGTGGCTGACCGCTTTATTACGGTGATCTTAGCCAATTAATTTTTAAGACCTTTTAATATAATGCGTTTCCGCAAAGTAACACCTGTATTTAATTAATAGTGTTGCAAGCCATATGTAATGGCACTAGCGCCATCTAGTATCGAGTCGCAGAACTAGGAGAGCTTTCTTAAAAATTCCATACTGGAACTTTCCCACTAGCGCCATCTATTATCGAGTGGCAGAACTAGGAGAAAACTTTCTACACCTAGTCGGTTGGGACCGGTATGTACTTGAACATTCCAGATGTTTCAGTAGAAAAGGTCCTATATAAGGCCGGTGTAGACCGCGATCCGAGTCAGTATTCAATTGGCGATTCAAGCGAATACTTCGAAGCGATATAATTGCGAACCAAGTGTTAAGTGTGATTCATTATTAGTGTGTTTTAAGTCGTAATTGGTGTTCGGTAGTTAAAGTGTCAATTTTGTTAATTCAGTCGGCAGTTTTTATTGTCACGAACCATAAGCTCGTAATAATTTCGATATTTAGTAATACAATTTTTATTATTATTACACTTTCTTAACTTACTTTCAATGTTAAAAGATGAGACATAATATATATTTTAATGTGTAAAGAATTTTAAGTCCACTTCGAGGCTTATTTCTTCTATTTAGAGAGGTATACTGTAGGTACCTCTCAAACCCTACAAACCTACCAAGACTACACGAGTACTAAACACGAGTACTAAAGACTACACGAACCCATAACAAGTTTTAGAAGTAGTATGTATATAAATGTGAAGCAAATATTATTGTCAATCTTGGTATATTGTACATGTATAAGCTTAAATTGTCTGTTGGAAGAAATAAAGTATAAAAATTAAAAAAAGTATTTTATGTTTTGCATGGCCTCCAGCAGTAGCAGCTTTTTGAAGCGATAACATTGCTTTCTTGATTTCGAAAAGTGCATTGTGTATCAATATTGAATTTTCAATTCCAAATTAACCTTTATAAAGGCACCTCTTTTACCTACTACTTTAAAATTACTTAAATGGCGTCGTAAGAGAATCCATTACCCTTTGCCATCATGTGCGCGTCGTAACAGAATCCACTACCCTGCGTCATCACGTGCTCATTTAAGAAAATCCACTACCCCGTGTCATCACGTGCGCGTTTAAGAGAATCCACTACCCCGTGTCATCACTTGCGCGTTTAAGAGAATCCACTTCCCCGTGTCATCACGTGCGCTTCGTAAGGGATCCACTACCCCATATCATCACGTGCACCTCGTAAGAGAATCCACTACTCCATATCATCACATGCTCTTCGTAAGATAATGCACTACCCCGTGTCGTCATGTGTGCCTCGTAAGAGAATCCATTATCCCACATCACCAATCATCACGTGCGCGTAGTAAGTGAATCCACTACCGCATATAATCACGTGCGCGTCGTAAGAGAATCAACTACCCCTTGTCATCATGTGCGCGTCGTAAGAGATTCCACTCTCCCATATCATTCCGTGCGCGTTTAAGAGTCCACGACCTCGGTGTCATCACGTACGCGCTTAAGATAATCCACTACCCCATATCATCGCGTGGTCTTCGTAAGAAATCCACTACCCCGTGTAATCACGTGCGCCTCCTAAAAGAATGCACTATCTCATATCATCACGTGCGCGTATTAAGTGAATCCACTACCCCATATCATCACGTGTGCGTCGTAAAAGAATTCACTACCCCATATCATCACATGCTCTTCGTAAGAGAATCCACTACCCCGTGTCATCATGTGCACCTTGTAAGAAAATCTTTTATCCCATATCATCACGTGCGCGTCGTAAGAGATTCCATTAGCCCATGTCATCACGTGCGCGTTTAAGAGAATCCACTACCCCGTGTCATCACGAGCTAGTTTAAGAAAATCCACTATCCTTTATCATCGCGTGGTCTTCGTAAGAGAATCCACTACCCCGTGTTATCACGTGCGCCTCGTAAGAGAATGCACTATCCCATGTCATCACGTGCCCGTAGTAAGTGAATCCACTACCCCATATTATCACGTGCGCGTCGTAAGAAAATTCACTACCCCATATCATCACTCCGCGTCGTAAAAGAATCCACTACCTCGTGTCATCACGTGCGCGTCGTAAGAGAAGAAGAATTCACTACCCCATATCATCACGTGTGCGTCGTAAGAAAATCCACTACCCCATATCACGAACGCGTCGTAAGAAAATCCACTACCACATATCACGAACGCGTCGTAAGAAAATTCACTACCCCATATCACGAACGCGTCGTAAGAAAATCCACTACCCCATATCACGAACGCGTCGTAAGAAAATCCACTACCCTATATTACGAACGCGTCGTAAGAAAATCCACTACCCCATATCACGAACGCGTCGTAACAAAGTCCACTACCCCATATCACGAACGCGTCGTAAGAAAATCCACTACCCCATATCACGAACGCGTCGTAAGAAAGTCCACTACCCCATATCACGTACGCGTCGTAAGAAAATCCACTACCCCATATCATTACGTGCGCGTCGTAAGAGAATCCACTACCCCGTGTCATCACGAGCGCGTCGCGTTTACAATCAATTTATTTGTAATTTTTAGTTATTGCTGGACATGTTTTAAATCTGTTAATTTAATTTAATGCGTCATTGTTGGTTATTGATCGCCATCTTGGATCTACCATCTTGAATTCTTTTTATCGAATGCAGTTGATCATTGTCAGTCCCTACAACACTTGTACGATCACCACCAAACTATTCCTAACATTTATCAAGTTATAAATTAAAATTGATATCATCTTAATTTCCGCAATTTTTCAGTTTTTTTCACCACCACTAGAATTTGCCCAGGGTGTAGGCCGATATTAATCAAGACGCGACGCTATTAAGTCTTACAATTTAGTTGGGAACTACTACCCGACTCCTCGAAGAGCTCGGAGTCATTTTATTCGTATTCTTCTCAGCGAACCCTTTCATTTGATATCCACATCATGCGGGTGAATAAAAAAATATAGTCCGCCATCTTTGAGAGTCTCCATATTAGATTTAGAGTGACGTCATTTTATTTTCTATTATTCTTCTCAGCAAACCCTTTCATTTGATTCCCATCGTGTACCATGATATGGGATCTCCCATATCATGGGAGTCCATAGTAAATAACTAAACTGCTATCATGAGCCATCCTTCATATTTTATTTGGTATGACGTCACTTAGCTAACCATGCATTGTCATCCAAACTAAACATGTATCCAAAATTTCAGCTGTTGAAGATTTAAAATTCAGATGCAAGAGTTTATCCTAACTAACAAACATTGCAAATTAATTAAAAGCTTTTTAAACTTTATCAACAAATAATTTTATCTTAATTTCATTTACGCCATTTTTTATTATACATTTAATGCTGCGACCAAGCGAAAGAGTATCACATAACATCGGCCACAAGTGAGTTCTCTGTTTGCCGCGCTCTGACGGGATAGCCTTAACGGAGGACGTAATTATGATGATTAAATGAAACTGGTTCTCCGACCGCTTCGCTGTTGGGATGGCGACGCGTGGAGCACATTCTACGATTAGATTTAGTCGACAAAATTTAATTCTTGTATGACGTTTTTAATGCAGTGAAATTGATTCTAATATTAGTAACAATATCACTCCTTACACGTTTACGTTTAGTGACGGTTCCAAACCTATAGTTAAGTAAAATATCGATGTTAATGATTATTAAGACGAATTCGACTGAATGAAGAGCGTGGTGTGCAAGATGATGTTGTGACCAGGATTAAGAAAGAAATGCTTCGGTGGTTTGGTCATGTGGAAAGAATGAATGAGGAAAGAGTGACAAAGCAAATTTATGTTGCAGAAGTGAATAGCAGAGGCGGAAAGGGACGCCCTAGGCGAAAGTATATCGAACTAATTGACAATATATTGAAAATGGTCCAAATTAGGACACAAAGGTAAGGTAGAAAACAATTAGGACAAACAGTGGTAGAGCTACGTGGCAACTTTGTTGTTGCACGTATGGGCCGGCTCAAAACGGGGTGGTACCACGACCTCACAGAATACCGGCGTGAAGTGGAAGCTCTGTTTCCGCGTTTCGTCTGGTTAAAATATTTAAAATAAGATAAATAATAGAAATACAAGTCAAAAAATATTATAAAATTAAGTTAAATAACGTTTATAAGATAATTGAAATTTGTTAAAAATTGTTTAAGTCATGGGAGGTGTTCATGTATAAAAGAAATTTCCTAAGTTGTGGAAGGAGTTCACGTATAAAGGAAAATTTTCCTAAGTTATTGAAGGTGTTCATGTATAGATGTCTTGTATGGAGGAGCTGCCGGAGATACATTCCTGCAGTTGTACATATATATGGGGTGGTCGGGAGCCCGACTGCCTGAAGTACTGTAGCAAAATGACTAGTCCTTATTAGGGACTTGAAAAGGAATATTATGTTGGCGTGTGTGCTGCTTCACGAGCAATTGGTCCAAGGTAAACTTGGACTCGCTAACCGATGTGTCCTAGACATAGCATCTTAGTGCCGGTGGTAAGCGGGTTTGTTGTAGCAATACGGCTTTCCCGTGGACATCGCACACCCATACCGTTTGTGGGCGGCGTAGTAGCGCATAGCGATGCGTCGTTTATATTTCGGATTGGGATGATGAGTGTGTTTGGTAGCACTTTTAAGTGTAACAGGCATACTCAACTTCATGTCTTAGTGCATTAGCGCTATGATACGTGGAGTTTTGTTCATTGGCGTCTTAGTAGCGTGCTACTATGATACGTTGGTGATATTTTTTATATAACAACAATACCAACTTTGTTACCAAAGTCCAGCTCTGTTTCCGCGTTACGTCTGGTCTGGAAACTGCACCTGCCGGAGGCCCAAATCCCCCCCCCATCAACATGGTAGCGGAATTAAATGATGATAGACTACCCCAGGAGGGTACCAGCACCCCTGGAGAATCCCTCGCTGAGCATCCACGACCATGTTTCTCCACTCCTGAGCGTGGGTGCTCAGGCTGCCTCGCGTATTCTGGGGGGGGGGGGAAATTACGCTCAAGACTACATCTGCTCGGGGCAAACCGAGCAAAAAGACCAAGGCGACCCCTGGCACGCTATCCGTGAATTTCTGCAATATCAGGGGAATTTACTCTAACCTAAACGCCGTCCACTATCATCTCGAGACGGCGAGGCCGGCTCTACTCTTTCTAACCGAGACGCAGGTGTCCTCTCCGGCTGATGTCTCGTATCTCTCCTACCCGGGGTACAAACTGGAACACTCCTTTGTGCCTCGGGCTGGAGTTTGCGTTTACGTCAGAGAGGACATCTGTTATCGACGCTTTGGCAGTCTTGAAGGTTCGGACCTGTCCATCCTTTGGCTACGCGTAGACAGCGACGACCATCCGCGCGTCTACGGGTGCCTCTATAGGTCCCATAGCGGTAATGCCGAAGCAGACCGACTCTTCGACCACGTCCAAATAAATAAATAAATAAATATCATTTTATTGCCACTTTTAAAAACATGTTTACATATAAACTAAATATTTAATCTTAATTTAATTTAGGCAAACGGAGGTGACTCAGCTTTTGCTTACATGGAACTAGATCCCATGAAGCGCTGGTTTTCAGGCACTCAACTTTCAGGTGTTATGAGAATTTCGAGTTCCCCAATCACCTCTTTCATTTACTCATCTATCATTGGAATTTAACATGGTATGGTTGTGAAATTTCATAATTATTAATTAATAATTCTTGCATTCGTGCGTGTGCATGTGCGTGTGAGTGTGCGTGTGCGTGTGCGTGTGCGTGTGCGTGTGCGTGTGCGTGTGCGTGCGTGCGCGTGCACGTGCGCGTGCGCGTGCGTGTGCGTGTGCGTGCGTGCGTGCGTGCGTGCGGGTGGTGTGTGTGTGTGTGTGTGTGTGTGTGTGTGTGTGTGTGGGTGTGTGTGTTTTATGTGGGATGTTTTATAAGGGTTACAACATAATGTTGGCTACAGATATAAATGGATACAGATTCGTTGCTACAGCAGATCCCCTCCGCAGAGATCGTGATCCTTGGCAACTTTAACGCCCATCACGCCGAATGGCTTAGTTCACGTTTAACCGATCATGCGGGGAGATCTGTTCATGATTTTGCCTTGGCATATGGTCTGACACAACTGGTTACTTCGCCTATGTGGATTCCAGATGTGGAGGATCATGCACCTTCCCTGTTGGACCTTCTGCTGACCTCTCACCCGGACGGATATCAGATTTCCGTCGACGCCCCTTTAGGCTCTTCGGACCATTGTCTTGTCCGGAGTATGGTGCCAGTCAGGCAGAAATCGCAGTTGCATTCTGCAGGCTGCCGCCGTATTTGGCACTATAGGTCAGCCGATTGGGATGGGATGCGGTCTTTCTTTGCATCCTACCCTTGGGGGCGGGTTTGCTTCTCGCCGGACGATCCCAACGTTGTTGTGGATTCTGTCGCTGATGTGGTACTTCAGGGTATGGAACTTTTTATTCCTTCCTCTGTGGTGCCCATTGGAGGCAAATCTCAGCCATGGTTTGGTCGCTCCTGTAAAATAGCATCATGCTATGAGCAGGAGTGATACCAAGCCTGGGCTGACGCATCAATGTCCCGGGATGTAAACATCAGCGCTCTAAAAAAGAAGTATAATTCCGCCTTTAGGTCCTTCAAAAGTGTCATTGCCAAGGCAAAGTCAGAGCACATAGGCAGAATTGGCGAGAAACTAGTTCGCCTTTCTTCTGGAACCCGTGCATTCTGGTCTCTCGCCAAGGCTGTCCATGGGAATTTCTGTCAGCTATCTCTTCCATCTCTGCACAGGGACGACGACTTACTGGCCCATACCGCAAAGGAGAAAGCCGATCTGCTAGGCTCTTTCTTTGCGTCCAACTCGACTCTCGATGATGGGGGCAGTACGCCGCCGGCTATCCAGCTGTGTGAGTGCTCCATTCCGGAAGTGCAGTTTACACAGCGCTCGGTTCGCAAAGCACTCCTCTCCCTGGACATCCACAAGTCGAGTGGGCCTGACGGAATCCCCCCAATTGTGCCGAAGACGTGTTATCCAGAGTTGGCACCGGTTTTAACGCGTCTTTTCCGGTACTCCTACTCCCTAGGCGTAGTCCCAAAATCATGGAATACGGCTTTCGTCCACCCGATCCCTAAAAAAGGCGACCGCTCAGACTCGTCCAACTACCGGCCTATCGCCATCACCTTCTTGTTCTCCAAAACAATGGAGTCCATTGTAAACTGAGGTACCTTGAGGATCACCAGCTGATTAATGACGGCCAATACGGTTTTCGCCGTTGTAGGTCAGCTGGTGATCTTCTGGACCACCTAACTCACAGATGGCCGGAGGCAGTAGAGTCCAAGGGGGAGGCATTGGCCGTTAGTTTGGACATTGCGAAGGCCTTCGATCGGGTTTGGTAGCGCTTCTTTCGAAGCTCCCTTCCTATGGGCTTCCCGAGAAATTGTGCGATTGGATCACCAGCTTTCTTGCAGATCGGCATCAAGGTCGTTGTAGACGGTGCAAGCTCCGATTGCAAGCCTATTGATGCTGGTGTTCCACAAGGCTGCGTGCTATCGCCAACGCTGTTTTTTCTGCATATCAATGATATATTGCAAACTCGTAACATTCATTGCTATGCAGATGACAGCACTGGTGATGCTCTTTACACCGGCCGTGCCAATATTTCTCGGGAAAACGTCATCGAGTATCGGGACAAACTTGTGTCTGAAGTCGAGTCTTTGCTGAACAGAGTATCGGATTGGGGGCGACTAAATCTAGTCCAGTTTAACCCCCAGAAGACACAAGTTTGCGCGTTAACCGCAAAAAGAACCCCTTTGTCATATCTCCTCAGTTTCAAGGCACTCCCCTTTGTTGCCAGCCAGTATCGGAATCCTCGGCGTTGACATATCGAGTGACGTGAAGTTTCTTGCTCACTTGGAAGAGAAGGCCAAATTGGCCTCTAAAAAGCTTGGCGTGCTCAGCAGAGCGGGACAGTATTTCATGCCGGTACACCGCCTGCAACTTTACAAGGCACAGGTTCGGCCGCACATGGAATATTGTTCCCACCTCTGGGCTGGGGCTCCCATGTACCAGCTCCTTCCACTTGACCGCAGCCAGCCCAGAGCGGCTCGAATCGTCGACGACCGAGTGCTTTCCGATCGGCTCGATTCACTGGCGCTGCGAAGAGATATTGCATCTCTTTGCATTTTCTTTCACATATACCATGGGGAGTGCTCTGAGGAATTGTTCGGATTAGTCCCAGCCGCCAAATTTCGTGAACGCACTACGCGGCAAACTTCCCGATACCATCCACACCATCTGGATGCTTGGCGGTCCACCACTGTACGTTTCAAAAAGAGTTTTCTTCCGCGTACAACCTCTCTGTGGAATAGTTTACCACCGGCGATTTTTCCGGACCGACACGACCTGGGGACCTTCAAGAAAAGAGCTTACTTCTTTCTAAAAGGCCGGCAACGCGCCTGCAATTCCCCTGGTGTTCCGGTTGATCATGGGCGGCGGTAGTCACTTAATATCAGGTGAGCCGCATGCTCGTTTGCCCCCTCTTCTATAAAAAAAAATAATTAGGAGTACCCTTAACCGACGAGCATGTATGCGTAGGTATATGGATGTGGAGGAGGCGAGAGAGGTGTGTCAGGTTCGTGCCAAATGGAAGTCTGTAGTCTCTGCCTAGCCCTCTGGGTCACAGGCGTGAGTGTTTATGTATGTAATAAATAAATTGCCACGCTGTTAGTGTCGAAAATGGTGATTCTGGGAAGCGCCACAAGGATATCATAGCCTACGAATAGATGGCATATATGCCAAAAGTAAAATACCTAGGTAAACAAGGTATAGCATCAACGGTGTCAAACTAATATTACCGCGATCGCAAATCTGCCTGCAAAGCGTAACGATTAGGGCAAATCTCCCCTACCCGTTGTAGTGAGGATGGTTACGTAGTGCAGATATAGAATAAGAGGAAAAACACGATTGGTTATTTTTTTATAGGATAGAGTGACAAACGAGCACACAGTCCTAGATTACAAATCAAAATGCAGTTGCGTTGTCGCCCGTGAGGACTCAAATGGAATATCTCGTTTCCAGATAAAAGGGTCTCCGGTTCTCTACACTCGCCGTACGAAACACAGTAGCATTAAGCTACTGTTTTATGCAGGTGTTCTGTGAGAGCGTGGTCCTTCCCCGATTGAGCCGATTCATTCGTGCTACAACTATACTGCTACAGCATGGCTCTACCACGTTTAAAAAGAATATCATGCACTTTTGTAAGGTGTTAGGACTTACGGAGATTTGTCAATATTTTTCATAGACCCCACTCGCTCGCTGATTCTAGTCATCGGGTTCTGCCATCTATGAGGTAATACTGCCATCTTGCGGGAAGGATAAGGTTCCGATCATAACATTATCCGAATATTTCCAATATTTTTCAATAGATCCCTACATAACTCTACATAGTATACTCGGCGGTGGGACTAGTTTCCTGCCTATGAGTTTATCTGGGTTGGTACCACTCTTTCACATATTTCTGCTGCCAAATGACAGTACTTGTTCCGGTCTGGGCCTGTAATTATACCATTATCCGAATATTTCCAATATTTTTCAGTAGATCCCTTCATAACTCTACATAGTATACTCGGAGGTGGGACTACTTTCCTGCCTATGGGTCTATGTGGGTTGGTACCACTCTTTCACCTATTTCTGCCGCCAAATGGCAGTACTTGCACTTATGTGTTCCGTTCTGGGCCAGTAATTATACGACTTTATATATATATTGGCTCTATAAATTGGCTCTACATAGTGTTGCCAGACGTCCGGATAAAGCCGGACACAGTAAAGCTTTTTGGTTGCGTGTCCGGCTAAATAAGACGGTTTCTGACTTTTGTTTGGCTTTTTAAATTAAACCATTTCTTTGCATTTTTCATATATACTTACATACATGTTGTTGCAATTATTGAAATTGATTTTGTAATGAATATTGAATAATTAATAATAAAGAAGCCTGATTTATTCAATTGTTGTTATTTCGTTAGAACTTAAGATTTTACGGTAAATGATAAAAAACTATTGTTTTACTTTTAAAAAAATCTCTTTTTTTGAGACAAAAAATAAGGGTGTCCGGCCTTTTTACCAAAATGTTCGGCTAAGCTCGCTGGTCTGTCCGGCTTTTCGGTTTTAAGACCTGGCAACCCTAGCTCTACATTTAGGCTCTTTATATCATCTAGAGAGTCGTAGATATAATTACAGACTGTAAACCATTCCATCTTACTCCTCAGAGGTGAACAGGCATTTACAGTCTTCTTTTTTGGAGGTTAGCAACAAGTGTACATGGTTTGCGGAAGCCACTTCTCATCAGGTGGACTGAATGTTCGTTTATCACTTTAAAATAATGCACCGCCCTCTATCGTCGAGTCCAAATTCTTTCGTAAAAGATGAAATTGTTTTACATTTGTAAAAAGATGGTGCTGATAAATATAGTCTGTTTCAAATAACCTCACACCTTTCGGGTATAAATGATTCACACTATAGTGTATAATCGATGGTTTAAATCGCTGATCTTGTACTGATTTTTGGTTTGTGGGTTTATCAGCACTCCTTGTGTATACAATATCATCCGGACTTCCATAGCAGCGGGATTTGGAGAAAATGCTAAAGTTTTACTAGAACATTCTTATCTGAACTCAATGCTTTGGTCTGCTAGTAAAGCGCAACGTAATATGTCAGTGCCTGCGTAAGTCTACGATAGCATCCTAATAGAATTGAACTTTCTCCATTAGGTATTACAAATAACGTGACGTGGTTGGTACACAAAGGCACACGCCACTTGATAGGGGTTCCTATACCTACCATTACGACACACGCCATATATATAGGCATGTTGGAAGCCGTGAAGGTTTTTCTGACATTCCTCTTGCATCACATGGATGAAATAGGGTGACGGATCGTTACAAGTAAGGAACCAATATAAATGCGGTCTGGAAGACGTTATTATTAGTCAACACGAAATGTGCACGTTTTTGGTCATCTCTTGTTGATCTCATCTTTAATTAGTTTTTCTCTAAATATATAAATGGATTGCGGAAAGTAGGTACTATTATGCGGGGTATCCTGGTAATTCGAAGGGCAAGCTCTTGCTGCAAGCGAGCACGGGAACAACCTGGGCCCGAGGATCTAGCGAGGAAGAGGAGGAAGCGAGGATCGAATCCAATGAAATCGCTGCTTGCAATTTCAAGTGCCGATTTACCACGTGTGGAAGCCTGCATATCTAATGAATAAGAAACACTATTATGAAAAATTTCAAAGATCATCTACACGCATAAGAGCAGCGTGGCGTACCATTACTACTCCCAAAAATTAGGGAAGGACTGTGGCAATGGGATATATGTATATAAGCTGTAACATTACTTTACTTTTTAATTTTGGGTACGACGCGCAAAAACGAAGTTTTCCACTTATCATCCCTTCGTTCGCGCGTATGTGATAAGCTCGAGACACAAGAAATGATCAGTGATAAACAGTGAAAATTAAGCGCTTAATTTGAACTTTAGACTGACGAGTCTTCCATCAAGTACCCCTACACTTATCAATATAACATACATTATGTGTTTATTGGTGAGTTTTACATAAGTTTATAAATAAGAGACCTGTAAGAATAGAAACGAAATAAATACATACGTAAAAGTTCGACAATCTTACTAAAGAGTTCTACTATCGCGTTCAAGCCATCGATCACTAATAAGTTCAAGCGTGAACTTATTTATATCTCTTTGAAATACCGCTCCTTCTGCTTTCAATACCCTTTTACTAAATTGTTCAAGATTTCTAACATAAATAATATTCTTTTGTATAGTAAGCGGAACATCTTCGTTCTCTATGAAGATTTTAACCAAAACTTTTTGTTTCATGGTTTCGCTCCGTCTCGTGGTAGATTAAAATAATGATGCCTGATTAAAATAATTAAAATTAGTGATTTGTAATGTACTACTTTAACGTATGTTGTAATGTGTACAGACTTCTATTTGGCACGATCCTGACACACCTCTTTCGCCTCCTTCACATCCATATACCTACACATACATGCTCGTCGGTTAAGGGTACTCCTAATTTGGCCCGTTTTCAATAAGTCGCCAATTTGGTCGATGAATTTTCGCCTAGGACGTCCCTTTCCGACTCTGCCATTCACTTCTGCAACATAAATTATCTTTGTCACTCTTTCCTCATTCATTCTTTCTACATGACCAAACCACCGAAGCATTCCTTTCTTTATCCTGGTTACAAAATCATCTAGCAATCCACACTCTTCTATTATCACGCAATTTCACTCCCTGTCATTCAGATTCAACCCTAACATACTCCTTAACGACCGCATTTCTACTGCGTTCATTCTACTCTCGTGCTTCTTCTACAACACCCAACTTTCACTAATACGTTAAAGTAGGGACCAACACAGCATTGTGAATTGCCATACGTGCCTTTTTCGACACATTTTGACTCTTCACAATAGAGTGTAGGGCCCCATTTAATCTATTTCCTGCATTCACTCGTCGTTCTATATCCTCATCATGTCTCCCGTCCCTGCTAAATACGCAAACCCAAATATACAAACTCATCTACTTGCTCGATCAACTTAAATATAAGAGCTAAAACTCAACGACCACAGACATCACCGGTTATTAGCTATTTAGGATTTAGAGCATTTGACGACTGACCCTGCTTTCGGTAAAATCGTCTTCAGTGATGAGGCTCATTTCTGGTTGAGTGGCTTTGTTAACAAATAAAATTGCCGAATTTAAGGCCACATACATCCACAGGAGATTTATCAGGTGCCTTTAAACTCCGAAAGTGTCACTTTTTTAGTGGATTTTGATCCGGCGCGGCGGTATCATCGCCCTTATTTCTTCGAAGATGCGCAAGGAGCCGCACTCATTGTCACCGATATCGGGCGATGATAACAATGTTTTTTGTGGCTTACCATACTGCACGGGAAACATGGAATTTATTGGATGATAAGTTTTAGGCCTTCGTCGTCTCATACGGCGTGGTGGCGACATCAACTGGCCCCCGAGACCGTGTGACTTAACACCGCTCTACTACTTATGTGAGTCTACGTTAAATGTATAGCCTTTGCAGATGAACCACAGACAATTGCCACCTGAAGGCCGACATTACTCGCGTTCTTCATGAAATTGAGTCTCATTTAGATGAAGATGTCGTTTAAAATTGATCCACCATTATGCACTACCTACAGCGTCGGCCATTTGTCTTAAATTATATTCCATATAGAATGTCCTCGATTGTTCTTTTAAATAAAATAACAATTGTGTCAATATCACTAACACGGGTTGTTTTATTTCGTTTCAAATCCTTTTTAGGGACGTAATTTGTAGAATATGATATAATGTCTCTAAATATACAATCCTCACAGACAAAAAAGACCAAATTATGTTAGGACACGCATATGGTAGGTTTTCGATGTGGCGATTACCTTTAATCTAGTTTTTAAATTAGTAATAAATAAATTAAGGTATAAAAGTACAACATAAATTAAAAATATAAGCTATATTTTCGTGGTCTAGGAGTAACCATCAGAAGAAAGGGTAGATCCCCGTAATCGTCACTTTTCGCACAAAGCATCTCCAGAGCGGTGATGTGAATCGATCATCGAGATACTGTGTAATTTAGTTCAATGGAATCTATCCGCTAATGTCTTTAGGATGCTATTGGAACTGTTCCTCACTCTAATGATCAGAGAGCTTGTATTATTTGCGAATGCCACTAAATTATAAGAGTTTATTTCATAGCAGTAGAAACTATTCTTACGCGGTAGAGCCACTGTGTAGCTATATTATAGTTGTAGCACGAATGGATCAGATCACAGATTACCAGCGTAAAATAGCAGCTTATTACTGCTATGTTTCGCATGGTGAGACCCTTTTTGGAAACGAGGCATTCCATCTTAATACTCAGAGGCGACAACGCATCTGAATTTTAATTCTTAATCGAAGATAAATGTAGATGTCTATGGGCCACAGCATCCACTTACCATCAGGTAGACTGTGTGCTCGTTTGTCACCCTATTCTATATGAAAAAAAAACACTAAAAATATGTATCCAGTAAAGTGAAGTAAAAGTTAATAAACAGCGCAGTGTTGGACACTGGCCTCCTCTAATTTCTGAGAACTTCTCGAACTTCTTAGGTGTGTTTTGATTAGTCTAGCCGTCAAACTACACGGTCATCATGACAAAATAACAATATCGTTTTTATCATAAGATTCAAAATTATAATATTTTTGTGCTCTTTACCGATTTACCGCGCTCTTTATTTGTTTCGAAATAGTTTCATTTTGCCGATGCGAAAGTTGTATTTGTATAATTGGACTTCAGACAATATTCAAAATGGGCAGATTGTAAAAGTACACACAGTACATCAGTAACGGTAAATAAAAAATCTGTTAAATCGGTTAATTAACTTACCTATATTTTGAAAATATGGCGAATTAATACCATCTCCTTTTTTCTAGATCGGTTAAAATATGTTACGTTTTAGATACTTTTCTAAATCTAGAAACCCTGTGTGGAAATAATAAGTGGTAAAATTAAAAATTTTGTACAATCGACTTCAATATAAATAAAATGAGAACATCATCAATGTAGTCGAAGTCAATAAAAAACTACTGTTCAAATCTTGCTCTTTATATGGCACCACATGAGAAGCACCAGCTTTCAAATAAAAAAAGAATCGTCAAAATAGGTTTACTTAAAGAAAACACATATACTGTCTAATTAAAACCTCCTCCTTTTTTGAAGTCGGTTGAAAATGGACCTTTATACAGTTAGGGTATATTTTAATTATTATGTATAAGGAATGTTGTATGAGGATTGACAGTGAGAATACCAATACCATTCCACGAAAAACAACAGCGAGGATCTGACCCGCACTTGACGTGTTTTTTCATCCTTTTTCAACTCAGCTGTTCATACAAATACGTTTACGTTATGAGAACTTTATTGCCTTTTAGCGATAAACGTAACGGTCGGTCGTCTTTAACTGTATTATTGAGATTTAAGTAAGTATTTAAGATTAGTTATTCAACGTTTAAGTTACTTAAGTACATTTAAAGGTATAACACTGAGAAAATAATGTGCGTGAAGCACAAAATATGATACGATGTAGTAATAATAAATAAACTACAGTAATAATACCAATTTTACAGATTTTACCAAATTAAAAAAATTAAATAATGTCCTACAAACCGATATTCGGTCACAGCAGTCAGTCTCAGTAGCCTGGCACTGGCGATCTGCGCAGAAAAGGATTATATTGCTCAAGTGTGTGCCCCAAAAACAGGTGCACTCTTTACTTTCGCACTTCGTAGTTAGATGGGACGGCAAGCCGACACAACCGGAGAGAGATCAGAAGCAGGACCAACGTGCTCTCTGAGGCAAGGGGGTAAAACACTGCCTACTTCGTAACCACATGATCGACCAATAACTTTATTTTTAAATACCTCAGTATGACAATTATTTTGTGACTTAATTTTTTAACCAAAGATAAGCACGTTTAACGATAAATAAATGTCAAATTTGATACTCATATCAACAAATTTTTACTTTATAAGACTAACCTATACATAATTTATAATTTTTTTACCCAAAGACGAGCATGCTTAACGATAAATAAATGTCTTTATACATAACACATAATTCTGTATGTATAAGACGTTTGAAGATAATCTTATTGTTAACAGCTTTCATATTGTTCAACTTTTAGGTGGTAGAGCCACGTTGCACTTAATTATGGTTGCAGTTCAGCTTGACTTGTTCGATTTTCGATTATAACCGTTTTGTATGTGAATAAATATTGAATGAAACTGATTGTACGAATTATAACTTTTGGAAAGTCAATAGTCAACTTGATATAATTTCTTTACATTCTTCTTCATCAGCCTGTAAAAACACTACTGGACATGAACCCTTCCCGTTGTAGGGAGGATTTGTCTTAATCATCAAATTTAACAATCATATTGACGATTGAGGAACCAGATGTTTCGTACCTTTGATGCTGCTACCTGTCGCCGGTCTGGCTATTTTACGGCTGCCATAAACGAAATGATTATACCGCCATCTATAGAATTACAGTACACGTTCTGAATTAAGAATATTAGACACAATCACTTGCATTATCTTACTCACATTTATGACAGTTCTATAACTGTAGTAAATTTACGACGACAGTTTTGTGACTGTCGTAAATGCGAGTAATCGGTTACTACATACTTATCTGACTAAACATAGAGACGCTTAATTGCCTTTACCTTCTTGAATTGAATTCATACGAGCTATATCATGGTTGTAGCACGAATGGGTCGGGTTTACTGGGAAGGACTACGCTTTCACAGTATACTAGCTTAATACTGCTGTGTTTCCTATGGTAAGTGTAGACATCCGGAGACTCTTGTTTACTGGAGGCATTCTATCTAAGTCCTCGGGGTGACAACGCGTCTGCATTTTGATTCTTAATCTGTGATGTCTATGGGCCACAGCATCCACTTATCGTCAGGTGAACTGTGTGCTCGTTTGTCACCCTTATTCTGTAAAAAAATGCATGAGGGATGCCTCCAATAAGATAACTGAGAGGGTTCAGAGAGAGGCATAATTATATTGGACTCAAACAATCCAGCCCCTTTAGCCAGTAGTGATGCAGCCCATCAAGTCCCAAACTTTTCCAGTTCGGGGTCCTACGGATCGCCTCAGGTACGTCTTTCGGAGTTATGATGACGGGCTCCATGTGCGTAACGCTCGCACACTGACTCGTCACAACTTATGTCCAATGTCCCTTGTCGTGAAGCGACAGTTAAAAAAACTAAAGAACCTAACCTAACAACGAAACAACCAAAAAGAAAATAATTTATTTAAAATTTGTAAAGATATTTACAGTTTCTTTTATAAAATGTAAAGCCACAATTAAAAACTATAGAACCTAACCTAACAACGAAACAACCAAAAAGAAAATAATTTATTTAAAAAATTGTAAAGATATTTACAGTTTCTTTTATAAAATGTAAAGCCACAATTAAAAACTATAGAACCTAACCTAACAACGAAACAACCAAAAAGAAAATAATTTATTTAAAAAATTGTAAAGATATTTACAGCTTTTTTTTATATAAAAAAAAGGTATGAGGGTGATGATGGGCTGTAGTGATGATAATGAATTACATTTTTTTTAAAAAAAATAAAAGTTAATAAAGATAAATGAGTACGGAAACAATGTATGTACAGTTACAGTACAGTACATGTTAAAGTAGGCACACACACACACCGCTCGGAGTAAGCACACACAACGCCCGGAGTAGACACAAACAGCGCCCGGAGCGCCGGAGACACGCAGCGTCTGGAGTAGGAACACGCAGCGCTTGAGACAAGCACGCACAGCGGCCGAAGATAGCGCGGGCACTAGTAGGTGGAGGCGTAGGCGTGGCTAGGCGACGACTTCAGGAGAAGGCAGAGGCTTGCAAGATCCCGAGGCAGTGCGGATAAAGCCTTTAAGAGGTGCTTCTCGTATCAAAGCTGAAGTGAGAACCCTATTGGCCGATTCTTCGGCTTTTATACTTTTTGACGGATCTGGGATAAGAACGAGAAATTATTTGAAATTATTTAAATTAAAAGCAAATTTTTGTAAATGGCCAAGAAGAAAAGAGTATTTTTGAAGTAAAAACATCAGGCCGGTAACGATATTTGAATAAAAATTGCCATGACAACCAGATAAACAACGATGTCAAAACATGTCAAATTTTGGTTTTAGGCTCGTAATAGAGAAACGGCAAGATTTAAGTGAAAAATGAGATATTATTGATATAGGAAAAAAGGTAGCGCAACAGTGCGCACGAAGCCCGAAATTGCAGAGTTACGGAGAACTAAATAAAATACCGAAAAAGGTAGACTCCATTGACACCGATTTAAAAAGTGCTGAAAGCGTGAAAATACGAAGTGAAAATGATTTTTTATTGTGTTCTTATGGTTTAAAAACATTACAGGATCCTATGGAAATAAAGGTGATGCAAAATATCCAGTTTTGAGGTGAATGCAGAAAATCGAAAACAGAATGGAAAAATAAATTTAAAATAGTGTAAAATGATATGTAAGTAGCATAACACTACACCCTCGCTGTGATTTACGGGCTCTGACCACAGCTCAAGCCAGAATGCGGCCGTGTCGGCCTGATTCGGTACTAGGCCCGTTCTACATACGCTTGGACATTGGTCACTTTTCAATTTATTTCATTCAATTATTTATAGAGCCTCTTCTGATCACTAGGGTTGAACTATCTTCCCCTCTCGGTATATCGCCGAATTCGCTTCCCTCAAGCAGCGATTCTTTGTTCAGGTCATCTATGCGTTCCGTTAGTTTCTGTTTGATATCCGGCTGTGACCAAACTGATATTTACCTTAGCAGGAACCACACTAACCGTGCGCACAACTCTCGGTCTATTATTACGCGACCTGAAGCTTGTTAGTTTACCAATGAGGACCCTTGTCGTTGCGATACGTTCCTCAATTCTTTATCTCGAGGCTGGAATGGCGCTACTTTGTTGGAAGCTTATTGTCAATAATACGGCAAACTGCCAGTGTGGCGCCAAAGAGAAATGAACCCGTCTCGCTGGTCCCGGCTGGCTTCCAAATAGGTCACCAGTATTGGGTTAAGAGCCCTTACGACAGCCCGATTCCACTTGCTTAGGGGTATGCGGAGTCAAGGTCGATTTTCGAGATGTGTACGGCGCGTTTCCGAAATTGCCTCTCCTAATATTCTCTAGTCCATGGGAGACTAATCCGTCATCGTCTGAATCAACCACAACTGGAAGATCTACGGCGGCATCCACGTGTGTGAGTTGCTCTGCAGCTTGTGGCGCCGCATGCCCGCGTAACATTTTCATCCGACGAGAGAACATCATCACGTTGTAGTCGTTCGGCGTCACACAATATGTTGGAGAACAGGATGTACCGAACTCCGTCTGCCAGGTTTTTCTCCGTTAGAGGAACAGATGGCTCCAACTCAGCAAAAAAATTATGTACTTATCCGAGCCCGATACGCCAACCTTTCAGTTTCTTCCCTTTTGAACTAAAATACGCCAGCACTGCGTCTGCGTTCATCATTTTAGTCCAACGCACGTGACATACATATTATTATTATTTGTAGTGTCTATATAGTTTTCTCATCTGGTTGGGTTCTATAAATATATAGTTATAAATTAAAATGAGAAGATAAATATACATAAATATCAATAAAATAAAATAAATACAAATATACATAAATAAATAAAAGTCCAACCAGATGGAAGCCCTCGGCAGGGGAGACCGAACGGCCGAGGGTTAGGAGGAAAGGGAAATAAACCGGCGGACGATACGGGCGGTATCGAGGAGCATCGCCTTCTGCATTTGAGCCCGGAGCGGTCCGTCACGTAGTCCCAGTCGCCTTAAATGACCCGAGTGGCTGAGATGGGATTAGCCCATTCGCAGAGACGACTACAGGAATAATTTCGGCCGGCAGACCACCCCACATGTCGGTCACCTCGTGAGCCAGGTCCAGATATTTTGTTCGTTTATCTGTTTCGGCTTTCACGAGGTTCTCGTCATACGGAATGGTAATGTTGACCAAAAATATCCTTGACTGTGGCCGGTCCATCAGCACAATATCAAGCTTATTCGCAAGAATAGTCCTGTCTGTGATGATGGCCCGGTCCCAGTAGAGCCTGGCGCGGTCATTTTCGAGCACGGCTTCCGGCAAGTACTTGTAATACGGCAATTACCGGTCCACGAGACCATATTTCAGAGCGAGCTCCTGGTGTAGAATTCTGGTTACTAGGTTGTGTCTGTGCAAGTACTCAGAGTTAGAAAGCGCCGAACAACCGAAGATGACATGCCTAAGTGACTCCCCAGGATGGCGACAAGCTCGACAGACGTCGACGGTGCCATCCTTTAGGATGTATCTCCGATAGTTATTATTATTATTATTGTTGTCTTGTACTCGTCGTGGACTTTGAGAAAGCTTTTGATACCCGCGAAATTTTGGTGGTACAGTTGATTCAGTGGTGCCAAGTTGTCAGTCGGTGTGAAGCGAGGCGGAAGTGCGGTAGTGTTTGTACAATAGAACTACAATGGCTTTCCGAGTACAGAACCGACTTTGATTCTGAACTGGAACGACGAGCACATCATTAACCTTCGATTTGCCAACGATATAAACATTATGGCAGAATCGCTGTAGGACCTCAGCACTATGCTCAGTGACCCCAATAGTGTCCACGAAATTTTGGTGGATAACGAAATAACGGATAGGATTTAAATTTCTTTTTTCTTTTCATAATAAGGTCAACGACAAGTTGTTACTACCTTATTTAAGTAGACAATAAACATCTTTGGGCAAAAACATATTTATCATAATAGTTTTTTTTTTAAATTACCGGTTTACAATTCCCAAATTCTAAGCACGATTCGATTGATCGATTGGCAGCCGTTGGTAATACTCGTTCCAAAAAGTAAAAAAACAAGTTCATAAATCAACCTCTTTCAAACAGTAGGGCAATAATAGTGCACTATATTTTGTGTTATTATCCGTATCTATAGAGTAATATTCTGGATGGTTCGGGTGGGCGCAGAGAATGTGGATATTTCGGGGCATTGTCGCTCGCCCACGTCCAGCTATTAGCAGAAAAATGTTACTAAAATACCTACTTTGTCGTAATTTACTATCGGTCTTGTGCTGGGTTATCCGATGAGATTGGTCAGCGTTGATTGTTTGATGTATTCATACTCGTATCAATGGAACGGTGACAAACTTCCAATCAGATGCTTAATATCTTTAACATCAAAATATAAGGATTCAAGGCGCGTTACTTTTAATTTATTTGTGACATTAATGCACTTAAATTTTCAAATTTGCACTCTTTTTTTTGTATAAACTTTTATCTTTGTTACTTACCAATATTCCTAAGACGTAAACCTAATGGAAGATATGTGTTCCAAGGAGGCGCATTCTCTCGGCCATTTCCGGTGGTTGCTTACAAAAAACAATATTAAATATAAACTTGTTGTCCGAAGCGACCGTACGAACCGGCCGGTCGAGATACTTGCCGCGATTAAAAATCGTTACAACTTCCGTTCGGTCCGAGTCTCGGAGCGAGCCCCAGATAAAAAAGATAAATAAGAAAAATAACATAAAGATCGATACGGCAGTAAGGCGCTACTTGTTTTTTCACCGCTCTTAGAGCTTAAGCCCAACGGAGCGCTTGCGTTGCGTTGCAGTCTAAATACCTACTTATTTATAATATTTTATAATGTCTGCATACCCCGGTTCAATCTGGTTGACATGTTTTGGTCCTTCGTTTTTGAAGTTCTAATTTAGATATTATAATAGTTAATAGTTGTAGTAACCGTCTAAATGTGCACCCTCGACCCTCGAGCACCATCGGAAATGTGCACCCTCGAGCACCGTCGGTTATAGGTTTATAGGCATAGGTCGTTAAATTTGGTCATAAGTCAGAACTTATCTTTTTTATTTTTTTAATAATTTATAAGCAATATTTTATTACAGTAGGTTACACTAGGAGAAATAAAGGATATGAATTGAGACAACAAACTCTCCAAGCCATGTGCGAGCCAACTAACCACACCTTTCTTCGACCCGGATTTATAAACAAAAATACTCGTTGCATTAGCCAATTAGTTGTAAATTCTTTCGTTATTGTAAAAGTAAATACACGATTAATGATTATTCTTCGGAAGCTATAAAATATATATTAGATAGAATGTAACAAATATTTTAATTAAAAAATATATCAAATGTCGAATTGATAATTATATTTATAAAAAGTTTATTTACGTTTAACATATCGAATCCTAATAAAACGGCCGTCATAACGACCGCTAATTCCCAATTCCAAAAACGATAATGCCGGTCTCCGCTGATGATGTCACGTATCCGGCTGCATGAGCTATAAATCGAAGGGGTAAGGTGTTTTACTTCGATACAACCGGTCATAGAAGATATCAGATTAATAAGAGATTTCGATGTGAGTGGACGAAATGAGCGGCAATTTCACAAGTGCGCCATGATAATTAAAGTTGGTTGAACGTGTGTGCGTTGGCCAGCGCGGGTGCTGAGCCGAGCGGGGCGTATCGAGTCTGGTAAGTACCTATGCGGCGTAACTCCGGTAGCAGCACAACAGGTCTGCGGGGGCTGGAGTGGAGAGCGGGGCGGGCGGCGGTAGGAAATCCTGTACTCGGGAACGCACACAGCGACGCGACGTGTCTGTGTGCGCCATCCGGTTTTGTTAGCGCGTGAGCAGCTACACGGACGCAGTGCTAGTGTAGTAGTGCCTGCCTATCGAGTCGATCGATCAATGAGGTCGACATCGCTTCGAACTGTTGCCTGCATGCGACTCATTGATTAACGCTATGAACGTGGAATTGCTTATTCATTCATGATGAATATTTTTATATCAAATAAACGTTTTTGTTGTACCGTATCCTACAAGATGACCTTTTAAAGCAGACATGCGATGTTGCGAGGAAGGTGAGCATATTGGATATGCTGACAATATTTAAACAAACCTCGCTTGAATATAAAGAGCCTCACCAAATTCTTTGTAATGTAAAATTACAGTAAACCAGTAATAGCCTAGTACTAGAAATTCGACCGTAATTCATTACATTGGCCGTTGGTGGGCTTTTTGGTTTAACGCTATTGTGGTTCCTTTGTCAATCATTTTACTTTTTTTATTTTAAAAATAATTAAAAAAAAAAACTCAAAAATTAATGCTTAAAAACTATTATATAATTATATAGCCTTGAGGCAGATTATCTTCAAACTGTTCTCCAATTCCAATAAACGTGATAGTGTCACGCTGCAGCTATATTATGGTTGTAGCACGAATGGGTCGTCCAGGGAAGAACCACGCCGTCACAGAATACTCTCATAAAATAGCAGCTTAATGCTGCTGTGTTTCGTATGGTGAGTGTAAAGAATCGGAGACCCTTTTTACTGGAAACGAGGAATTCCATCTCAGTCCTCAGGGCTGGCAACGCATCTGCATTTTGATTCGTAATCGAGGATACATATAGCTGTCTATGAGCCACAGCAACCACTTACCTCAAATAAAAATCTACTTCCGCACTTACGATGTAGATGCTAGATATCTGTTACGTAATCGCATGAACGGTATGTGCACTTACCTACGTCAAAGACGAGCGTGTATAAAATTATTTAAAAAAATTTAATAAAAATAAATATTGATGCAAATGGATGCAAGGATAACAAACTAAGACCTACGAATATATCTATTCTCAATTAGAAATTAAAATGCACATACTCTTTCACCCCTGAGGACAAAGGTTACTCTATACTTAAGGACTGTTTTAGACTATAGTCTTACTAAGTCGCCCCTGGGGAATAAGGTTACTTTAGACTTAAGGACTATTCTGGACTATTAACGTTTTTCCCCGGTCGAGCCGACCCATTCGTGCAGCAGCAATTAAAAGCCACAGCGTAGCTCTACCACGTACAATTTTCTCATGTTTATTAATAAATTAAATATTTTCCTATGGCTAGACCATTTTGATTAAAAAAAATACTTGTAAGGCTTGGCTCGGGGGCACGCTTTGTGAAAATATATACAGGCCTATATTTAGTAGTGTCCTCAAATCCTGAACACGCTGATACTATGTGTAGTCATACATTTTATGTTTTGTGTGGTAGACTGATTCCAAGAAGTGGATCTAAGTGAAACCGCTTGTAGAGTTATTGTTTTATATGTTTTGCATGCAATTAGCCATAACTTGTCAGTCATCAGCGATAAAAGGGAGTGATGATTCAATCACATACAATGCATGCGTAAGGGTTTTATGATTGATACACTAAAACCGCAAAAAATGTTTTATCACCTCTCGTCGAAAAGTTAATTTTCGTTAGAATTCGGGAAATTTTATCACGAACATGCAGTAAAATAATTTACTTGTAACCCCGACAGTATATTATTCAAAGATATATTATATTGTATATTTTATATTGCTCATGTATATTTTACCTTGTTCTTCTTTGCCTAAATTCTTGACAATTTCGTATTCAGTAGCCTAAACGTCAAATAATTTCGGTTCTACCAGTATACTGTATCTATTATTTTAGTATGTAGTAGTGTAGCTGTATCTATATTTTAGTATTCGAGTGACTAATTATTTTATTTTATTTTTCAGGTCAGTCGCTGCGAACTGGTGTAAAATGTAGGTGAGGTATGCAACAAGTGACATAAAATTAAATAAGTTTTATCAAATTTAACATTCCTAAATATTTTTTTACATTGTTATATTGATTCAAGGTTTTTTCGCTGATACTTAAACGTTGTGAAATGATTTTCTTAAATATTGCCAGATCTAAAGTAGAAGTTAAAGTAGAAAGTAGTAGTTAAAATGTGAAATTTTCGGAAAACTTTTGCGACAAATTCCTTTTATCCCTAAGATCTATTGGTCGAATGTATCATCTATTTCGATTCTATACTATCGAGTGTCACATTCCACCACAGTTGACATAAAAGTGATTAGAAAATTCCGAGCGTGTGACGCGTCCAGGACGCACAATGTTCACTCAAAAAAGCAAAACTAGCAGCGACAGTGTTACAGCACAGTTTACTGTACGCGGCCGGGCCAATGACATCACTTTCCACCATCAATATCACAGTCGACAACAGTCGCGATATTTGATATTTTACTTTATTACGACACTATAGATTACACTTTGTTATGCAAATAATAGCTCATTTAATGCATTGAAGTACGCAACTTTGCACCTGTGATTCCTACAGTGGGATTGATTGAACAAACCTAAAAAACATAACACACCACCGACGTTAAAATTTTATATACAATATGTAACGTAATTAACGCACACCCTCAGACACCCCAATTAGTATATTATGTTATAATAATAATACATACACTGAATTTTTAGTTAAACATTTTTATGCACTGATTATTTATCAAATTAGTTATACTAAATCCGGAAGAATGTTGTGGTCACAGTACAAATCCACGAACGCAGACTTTAATGTGCTTGAGATAAAGTTCATTTTTATTTATTTTTATTGAATGAAAGAATTAGTAATAATACAAATAAAACTGCACTCTTAAAACTCTTATTGCCTTAGGTTAGGGTCCATTTCAGTTTGTTTTGACTGTACAGATTTAATGTGACTGTAATTTACGTAGTTTTAATTATTTTTGGGATAAAAAATTACCTATATTAAAAATTATAGGAATCGATTCAGTAAACGATTCTGAACAAACTACTTTCTCAAAGTGCGTTAATTA
The DNA here is from genome assembly GCA_907164705.1 of Parnassius apollo. Lineage (NCBI taxonomy): Eukaryota > Metazoa > Arthropoda > Insecta > Lepidoptera > Papilionidae > Parnassius > Parnassius apollo. The sequence goes on along the minus strand of CAJQZP010001030.1, from coordinate 5,063,623 downwards.
TGTTACATGTTGTATATGATTTTTTACCGTCTGGAAAAATATGGTGTAACAGGTAAACGAAATAGAAGCCTAGTATGGCACTGATATTTTACAATTCTTTTGCTTTTACATTAACATATCATGAAATTGATCTATCAGTAAATACCACTAATTTGAAATATGCTTTCGGTAATAAAAAATTTTTTTGAACTAAATAAATAAATCAATTAAAATCTATCGAAATTAAAATAATACGCATCCAATTAGTAGTATTTAATTATGAATCAATTTCATGTGTTAATGTAAAAAAACAAAATTGTAAAATATCAGTACCATATTATGCTTCTATTCCTTTCACCTGTTACACCCTATTTTTTACCAGACGGTAAAAAAAATCACCTATCTTAATATATATAAATTACGTGTCACGTTGTTTGTCCGCGATGAACTTCTAAACTACTTAACCGATTTTAATTGAATTTGCACACCGTGTGCAGTTTTGTCCAACTTGAGAGATAGGATAGTTTTTGTTGCCCATGTGTGACCCACAACTTTTTTTTTGCGAATTTAAGGATTTTTAATAGGACATGACAAAGGGTGGTCGAAAAGGGCAGAACAACGTCTGCATGGCAAGCTAGTATAGTATAAAAACGATTTTTTTTAAAGAATATTAACAATGCTATAAACATTACTAATATTCCCCTTAACCACTCGTGGTAAGCTTAAATTGCTTGTGTTAAGAGTGGTTCACGCCAGTAGTCGAATTGCCGATTCGAACCCACGACCTTTTTGAGTTCGCGATCCGCGCCCTGCCGTTAGGCTACTGTCGCTTCGAATTGCTGTCGCTTATTCTAGTAAAATTCGAAAACGGCTCTAACAATTTTTATGAATTTTGTGTGTGTGTTTCTGAGTGTGTCCCTGGATGGTTTAAAAACTCAATTGGACCGGTAGGTGTCGCTGTTGTCGAGATCCAGAAATCACCCGTTATATATAAAATCTATGCAACAGGGCGTAGGATTAGTAGGACCTACGATTTCTAGGATGAACAATCCATCGTTTCCAATACAGCCTATCAAAAGTCATCTGCTATACAAAGGCCTACCTTCATATGAGGTATATTTGTCATAGCAGATTGCAATCATATTAATCTTATTATTATTAATTTCCTCCAGACCGAATATCGGCCATGGCGGCCCGCCTCAGCAGAGATTAGGCATCGGCGCAGGACAGGATTATAGTGCCCAAGTGTATGCGCAAGCACAGGAGCACTCTCTATTTCCTCACCGTTGCAGTCTGATGGGACGGAAGCAGTGTGAACGTCAACAAACGACAATTTGTCCAAGCGACAATTACGTTTGACATTAGCAGTATTGAACGTAAACTGTGTATGTTTTGTATTATTTAATTTTATGTATTTCTAACACAACATATTATTTAATATATAAAAATTAAAGTTTGTTTCTTCGTATTTTATGCGCTGCAATACCGTTCATCATCAAATTGCGGTAAAACATTGTCAACTTATTGATGTTACTCGCGTGAAGGTTATAGGCATAGTACAATTAACTTACATTAGGTAGCGCGCGTATTGTACCTACAAATTTGTTTGAAAGTTATTAATTATTACATATCATTCAAATTCAACGAATGTAGGTATTATTATTCCTAATTAAACAATAAAAGTGAAACTGTTCCAAATTTAAAAAGATTTTTCCACAATTGTTCCTTCTGAGGCAGCAATGAGCCGGGTACCAGCTAGTAATAATAATAATAATATATAAAAAATAATGTTTGATTGCTTGTATTTTATACGCTGCATAAGTCTGCGGTAAAACTTTGTCAACTTATTGCTTGCACTTGCGCGAGGGTTATAGGCATAGTACAATTAACTTACACTAGGTGGTGCGAGTATCGCACCGACAAATTTATCTGAAAGTTATATGTCATTTAACTTCAATGAACACATTATTATTCCTACTTAGAAAATATAAGTATTTTAAAACGATATTTCCATAATTATTTCTTCTGTGGCAGCAACGCGTCGGGTACCATAGTTATACATGTTTATTTTGCAATAACGGGCCAAATTTACAGAGGGGGTTCAGAATAAGTAATATAGGCAAATGGTGAAGAAAAATAAATTAGGAAAAATTTCAAACATTCTGTCCTTTTTATCTTTTAAATTCAAAATGCGTGGTAATGCATTATTTTAATCGATTTTACTGCGCACGCAAACATTCGTAAGTGTCGATCGGTAGGCAAAAACGTTGTTGCCAATAAATCACATTGAATTTGGGATAATTTCAAATAATAGTAGAAGCCTTATTTACTCGTATTTTCAAAAACTGCATTATTTATATTTGAAATTACGTTTAAAATTTGGCTACGATTTGAAAAATAACCCTGTATGTATATAAAATTTCAGTTTTCTGCACTCCACCATTTAATTGTAAGTTTTCGAAATCTTACACTCCTCAGTGCGCGCAATATGCTTACGACATCCTCGTCAATCGTCATAAAACGTCACGGCGCACCACGTCATAAATTCAAAATTATTTAAATGGAAACATTGATATACTTACCTCGCCTTATTAAAAAAAAATCATATAATTATGACGAATATCGTAGAGTGTAAGCAATGGATAAATAGTAAGGATTGTAGGTAGAAACTGTCTTTGAAAAAACTCACACAGCGTTTCATATTATTTACATGGCAATAAATTAAAATAATTATAGTTAGTATATACTTAGGTGAACTATTCATGCATCAAGTATCCCTCCATTTCTCTATCCATTGCATGCGTCCACGTTTTTTTTTTGTTTTATCTGTATAGAATTATAAATAAATCATTTTAGACGTTTTTAAAACGGTGTGCTTATAACAATATATTATTTAATTTACACAAAACATCTTTGTATCGAGTAGTGACGGTGTTAGAATATCTACTACCCCACATCATCTTGTGGGTCAAGAAGCTACAAAGAGAAACAAAGAAGGAGATCTGCAGTAGTTCTTAATAATTAATAGAACTTACAATATACCAACTTTTTCAACACACAAGTCAAGCGTAGCAACTTAGGCTACGGTCTCCTATTAAATGCTATACGCGACGTCCGACTTCAGCGTAAACGTTCCGATCAGCGTCTGAACGCCAGGCACAGCGTCAGCGGTCAATACATGTCTTAGCAATGGACGACGTCTAGACTTTCGATCAAACAACTGTTAAGTAGCTGACAGTGCCCACGTGTGGTTGTGTGTGATATTTGTACATAAAATGGATATAAATTCAATGCTTTTGGCGGCGCTTGTGTTACTTGAAGAAGAGACACAAGACGACGTATACGAAGAAAAATAAAGGCAACAAGGCACCGATTATTTATGAAGAGAAATGAAGAAGGATGTTTCCAGCCGTTATAATGAAACACTTAAAAAACAGCAATTCTAAATTTACTGAATATTTTCTTATTAATCAAGAACAATTTAAACATAATAATAAATCAATAACTCGTCTTTTTCTTTATTAATAAAAAATTTTGTCATTTTGTACCGACTCTAGACACGACCTTTACGCTGCAATGGTTCGAAATAACTAGAGACGCAGCGCAAAGCGTCTTATAACGCCGCCTACGACGTCCATACGCCGACATCAGCTTGTGAAAGAGACCACAACAGTACATTTCTATAGCATAAGCATCGTAACGCGGCGTGCGCCGTGACGCTGTAAGCGGCCGATGGCGTTTATAGGAGACCACCGCCTAAGGCAGGCCATGAGCAACGACATAGCACAGAACCAGCTCCCAATCTCCAGCGGCCCCGCTATTCCTAGCTACGGTAACGACCATGAAAATGTGGAGACACACCAATACTAGGAAGAGGACAGAGATAACGACACAAAGTCGTATGTATACTATATGTAACTAATATTAAGCAAATATATGTAAGTATGTATTTTATTGGTATATACAACATGTAACAAAAACCCTGTGGTTCCCGTTAAGTATGTTATCAGAATCAGTATCCAAGCATATAGAATTTTTTTTTCAAAAAACAAATAAAAAAAAATAACTTTAATGAAAAAAATTTATTTGCAAATTGTAGTATTTGGTTTTATTTCCTCTAACTCACACGAGTATCGGTAATGCGGGATCTTTGACAATCCTCTTACTCCGCGGCCAATGTAGAGATAATAAAACCACATACAATTTGCAAATTATTTTTTTTCATTTAATTTTTTTAAATGTGTTTTTTTAATTCTATATGCTTGGATACTGATTCTGATGACGCAGTTAACGGCAACCACGGGGTTTTTGTTACATGTTGTATATACAGGCCTATTTTGCAATATACGGCCAAATTTGCAGAGATGGATCGGATAAATAACATAGGCAAATAGTGACAAAAAATTAATTGAAAACAATCTTAAACATTGTGTACTTTTTAAAAGCTTTTATTATCTTTTAAATTCAGTATGCGTGGTAATGTATTATTTTAACTGATTGTCATTCACAAATATCTAACGCTGACTATTTTACTACGCACGCACACATTCGTAAGATTTGTTCGGTCGGCAAAAATGTTGTGAATAGAATCGCACAGGTACGCGTAGTTGTTGCCCATAAATCACATTCAATTAGAGATAATTTCAAAAACAAGTAGAAAGCAATTTAATCGTATTTCAAAACTGCAATAACGGTATATCATTTGAACTTAAGTATAAAATTTGGCTACTCTTTACTTTTAATAAAGTGTTCGATAACATTTTGCTTGTCCAAGTTGTTTCCTATACTTATTAGTTTTATCGTCGTCATAATTATTTGCATTTACCTATTGTTTTCAACATAACTACAGTAATCAATGTAGAATTTACATTGAGTTATTGTAATGCCATCCGTTAACCCTTTCTTATTCCCGTGAATCTATACAAGTAAATGAAATTGAAGTGTCTGTTCGTAATGTCAAAATACCAGCTTTTTACTTAATGCGTATGAAAATGTACCTACTTTGTACTTATTACAAAAACACAATTAAGAAAAAAATTGTCAAAAATAGTAATGATAGTATATACTCGTATGTAATAAATACAACGTATTTATAATTAGTACCTGGATGACCGAGCTTTGCTCGTTTTTTTTTTGAAATTACTTTAAAATACAAATTACATACCGATGAAACACGAATGATGTTTTTTGATCTTATTGACATAATAGAAAAAACTGAACTGGTTATTTGAATAAAAACTCATGAGTGCAATTAGTTTAATTAAGATTTTCGTATTTTTAAAAAATACTAGAAAAAGGGCTTGAAATAATAGATTTTATCACAAAAGAAGGGAACTTGAAAAAAAAAGGAAAAAAGTCGGACCGAAGACAGGACGCGAACTAAGGCGTTACGATATCGCGTCCGCTCGATACCCACTTGAGCTATTACCACCAGTGTCAAAATTTACCTTCTTATATTGGTGCAGTTTTTCATTGCCTGAAAACACGGACAAAAAGACATTTTCTATAAATAAATCCTAGCTAGATCGATTTATTGCCCCCGAAACTCCGTGGACACTAAATACTAAATTTTATGAAAATCGTTGGAGCCGTTTCCGAGATTCCGATTATATCATCATCATCATCATCATCATCATTACAGCCCTTCACAAGTCCACTGCTGAACATGGGCTTCCCCCAAGTAACGCCACAAAGCACGGTCCTGAGCCACCTGCATCCATCGACTTCCTGCATGTATTAACAGGTCGTCACTCCATCTAGTGGGGGTCGCCCTACACTACGCCTACCGGTACGAGGCTGCCACTCGAGAACCTTTCTTCCCCATCGGATATCGGTTCTTCGAGCTATATGGCCGGCCCATTGCCACTTCAGCTTACTAATCCGTTGGGCTATGTCGGTCACTCTGGTTTTACTGCGGATATCCTCATTTCTGAGTCTATCACGCAGAGAAACTCCGAGCATAGCCCTCTCCATAGCTCGCTGAGCGACCTTGAGCGTCCTCATACGGCCAGCAGTGAAGGACCACGTCTCTGATCCGTAAGTCATCACTGGTAACACGCACTGGTTGTAAACTTTAGTTTTCAGAGATTGAGGTATATCTGACGAGAAGATGTGTCGTAATTTGCCGAACGCTGCCCAGCCGAGTTGAATCCGTCGATCGACCTCTCGGTCGAAGTTGGACTTACCTAGTCGGACTATTTGTCCCAGGTAAACGTACTCGTCAACAACTTCGAGCATAGTGCTCCCCACAACTACCGGCATAGGTGTGACATGGACATTGAACATAATCTTTGTTTTGTCCATGTTCATCTTAAGACCTATCCGTTGGGAGACACCATTGAGGTCATTGAGCATAGTGCTAAGGTCCTCCAGATTTTGTCATAATTCTGTCAAATCGAAGGTGAGTGATGTACTCGCCATTGATGTTAATACCGTATCCTTTCTAGTCCAGTAGCTTGAAAACGTCTTCCAACGCAGCGGTGAAGAGTTTCGGGGATATAACGTCACCCTGTCCTACACCTCTCTGCAGTTGGATAGGTTTCGGACTTTGGTTCTGTACTCGAATAGCCATCGTAGCCCCACTGTACAAACACTTCAGCACCTCGATATACCGACAATTAACTTGGCACCGCTGAAGGGACTGTAGCACCGCCCAAATTTCGACGGAATCAAAGGCTTTTTCATAGTCCACATACGCCAGGCAAAGTGGCAGATTGTACTCTTCGGTCTTCTGTACAATCTGCCGCAGGGTATGTATGTGGTCTATGGTACTGAAGCCTTTTCGGAAACCGGCTTGTTCGGGAGGCTGGAAGTCGTCGAGTCTGCGTGCGAGACGATTCGTAATGACTCTCGAAAACAGCACGTAGACGCGGCTCCGAAGGGAAATCGGTCTGTAGTTCTTCAAGAGAGCGTTGTCGCCTTTCTTAAAGAAGAATAGCACCGCACTTCTGCTCCACGCCTCCGGAGTAGTGCCACCATGGAGGACGGAATTGAAGTGCTTCTGAAGGACTTCAAGTACCGGTGTTCCACCCGCTTTCAGAAGCTCCGCTGTAATTCCATCCTCGCCTGGGGCCCTCCCGTTTTTAAGGTGCTGGAGAGCCACTCTAATCTCGCTCAGACTGACGTCCGGGATATCATCGAAACAGTGTCGGGTAAGACTTGCTCTTGGATCGTTACTCACACTTGCGTGTGGCTCCAACGATGATGTGTACAGCTGCCCATAGAACCTCTCAATCTCACTCAAAATCTCAGGTGTCAAAATCCCGGATACGATGCTGCCACACTCAGTCTTCAGCTTTGACAGTTGGCTCTTTCTGGCAGACAGATCTCTGGCAAAGACTTTGGAGCCCCGGTTCCGCTCGATCGCTTCTTTAATACGAGCAGTATTAAAGTTGCGTAAGTCTCGCCGCATGCATTTGGAGATCAGTCTGTTCAGTTGCCTGTATGCTGTCAAATCTGTTGACGATTGCAGTCTCATCTCCCGCCTAACAGCCATGAGATTAAGAGTGTGATCGGAGAGTTTTTGTGTTCTTCTGCGGCGGGTCTTGCAGAACTTAGCTCCGACCGCATGGATAGTTTCCACGAGCTTGTCATTCATATCGTCCACTGCATTGCAATCTTCTAGGCACTGAAAGCGGTTACGTAACTCGAGCTGAAAAGTCTCGGGATTATGGATTAGAGCACGAGGGGGACGGAGCGTTGACTTCATTAGACGAGACCTCTCCAACTTAACGTTTAGGTTCAGTGTGCCTCTAACCATTCGGTGATCGCTGCCGGTTTTCACTCTTGCGATCACTGAGACATCACTGAACAGTTGGCGTCTGGTCGTCATAATGAAGTCAATCTCATTTTTTGTCGAACCGTCGGGGCTCGACCAGGTCCACTTCCTGTGGGGCCGCTTCTGGAAGAAAGAGTTTATCATAGAGAGTGCCTCTTTCTCCATAAAGTCAGCCAGCTGCTGGCCCCTACGGTTCCGTTGCCCTACGCCAAATTTCCCTAACTTCAGCTCATCACCTTCTCTTGTGCCTAGTTTTGCGTTGAAGTCTCCCATCAACACCGTGTAGTGGGTTTTGGAGGAATGCATGTTCTAAAGATGTCCTCATACATTTCCTCCCCCTCCTCATCGTGATGTGCCGAGTTTGGTGCGTAGACCTGTATGACCTTCAGCGAATACCGTTTGGTGATTCTGAGTATCAGGTACGCGACCCTGGTCGACACACTCCCAATCTTTACAACGTTGTTGACGAGAGACTTGTGGACGATAAATCCGACACCTCCTTGTGACAGATGGTCGCCCTCCCGGTGATAGAACAAGTTGCCGGACTCGAGGATTACCGTGTCCTCCCCCTCTCTTCGGACCTCAGATAATCCAATAATATGCCAGCGCAATTTGTCTACCTCTTCTTCCGCTCCAGTATCTTCTCGTCAGTCCTCAGGGTACGTGCGTTAAATGTTGCCAGGTCAAGTCGTCGTAGGTGGCAACCGAACCTCCACCGGAGATTCTTAGCACCCCCTGCCCCGCTGTTACCATGATCGCCACCGTAGCCAGGAATAGCGGGGCCGCCGTGGACTGGGGGCCGTTTATTTGTGTCGTTGCTCATGGGGGGATATTTGCCATAGTTGCCACGCTTGGCGAGCGGGTTGGCAACCGCAGTTTTTTATTATGTTATTGTTATTATTAGGAAGATGCTGCTGCCCATCTCCTGTCCATCTCCCTCTGTCGCCTCTTACTACACCCACGGGAAGATATGGGTTAGTGGATATTCTCAACCGCCACTACACGGCAGTATTACCGATTATATATAACCGATTATATATATATATATATATATATATATATATATATATATATATCATATAAACATGAGACCTAAACTTCATCTCATATCAACTATAATTTGGATCAATCAGGTAAGGTGGATCAAAGGATTGCGAACATTACACAATACCTTAGTTTTCCGTATTTATGGCTTGTATTCATTCGTGCGTATTTTTATGCTAATAAACGTACTGCATACGTTTCTTGGCATAAAATATTGAATACGACAAGTTATTCATATTTAATATTACATAAAAATGGATACGACAGAAAACTGTTTCCGTGACCGTGATTATTCAGTAACTAATTGTAGGAGACTCTAAAAATACCATGTATTTATTTATAAGACGCACCTGCCATGTTTGAAACCTTAATAGTGGAATTTGTATATCTATATAGTGAAACTGACATTACAATGAAAAAATATAGGTATTATAAAGTTACTTCCAAAATTCTACGATAAATTATTAAGAAATCAAATAAATTATTTTAAATCAAGCCGGATTAAACAGGCTCAGAATCTTTTAATAATTTCACGAAATCAAATTTAATGTGCTTGAAATGTTATTAATTTTAAGCCATAATTACTACTGTTTGGCGACATAAGCCTATAATCGTATTAATTTTCTCGTAACACACCAAACACACATTTAGTGAACCCTTCTTGATTGATTCTGCGAGAACAATCTTTCGATCAGTTCCCACAGTTAAGGTTCTTACTAATTCTAAGAATTAGAAGCAAATTTGTACCGAACTATCTATTATTAGTTTCGTTATAAATCGTAATACCGGTATAAAGTGATCAGAATAATTTTGCCTTGTAATAAGAATTTTACGGGAAGTTTATGTTATAAAACCAACAAGAGTTTATCGCAAGACTTTTTTCCTATTTAACAAGCAAATAATATCTTTAAATTTTAAAGGAATCTTATGCGATTCAATAATAATAGATTGCGCACTTAAGTTTGCGTAAGGAAATAACATATTATGTAGTTTCAATTAAAAAACAAACCATAATTCTTATTTTACCGGTTTGAAATTAAAAGTATAAACAGATCTTAAGCCATTTGTTGTGAATATTGCACGATCATGTTTTTAAAATGACATACATACTAATATTCTATCACAGATACGGCGCTCCGATAGGGGGCCGTCCATTAACTACGTGAGGAGATTTTGGCGATTTTTCTACACTCCTCCTCCTTCTGGTGAGATGTGAGATATGGCTCGACCTCCTCACCCCCCCAAATCTCACTAGAAATTTTTCTAAATCCGTATTTTTTGATTTTTCCTTCTGGTGAGATGTGAGATATGGCTCGACCTCCTCACCCCCCCAAATCTCACTAGAAATTTTTCTAAATCCGTATTTTTTGATTGCATTGAGTTTATTAAAAAAAAAACATAATTTGCTTGATCATTTTTATATAATTTGTAGAGTTCGTATCAATAGCTATAAATATTATTGTGTAGGATCCAGCCATATTTTACATAATTTAACCCAATTTTCTCGAAATTTTACACTGTTTCTTGCGAAAAAAGATTACGTAATATTTGCCAAGACCTTTCCTATCACCCACGTGAGATTGGGTAGGATTTTGCTTGACCACTCACCCCCTAACACACCTTACATAATTGGACGGCCCCTAGAATACAACGCTAAAAATGCAATTTACTCGTAAATTATGTACTCGTTAAACTCTACGATTAAATATCATTATTATTAATACCTACACCACACTAGGAGGTAGAGTATTTATGCCTACTAGTCTCTCTGTGGCTTAGTACCATAATCTTACCTGTTTCATCGACCAAGCAGTTGACAACATACGAATTTCAGATGTTCGGCGTGATAAAGGTTTAATCATACATACATTCTATTGAGAGGATCCGCAACTTCTGAGTTGTGTTATGTTCGATCCACTAGACAACTAGTGGCAACTGGCAATCAGGAACTGTCGTGGTGACAAAAGGGTGTGGTGATTTACGTCCGAGGCGGGATAGGTGCGCCGACGTGGGCGAACCAGCGACCGTCGCCCACGCCACGACCACGCGCGGCGACGCAAATTCCGAGTACAACACTATGCTTCCAACCCACGCGCTCGCCGGAATCGTTCGCTGTGACGGCTCATTTCAATTTCAATAGGATAGAAACGAAATTCGCCGCGTGTTGCAGTGTAGTATCTATTACCATATTTGTTTCCATAAGTGTTGTCTTAGAAGTTAAAGCTATTCCCATGTGTCTCCTGTGGATTTCAGATGACGGTCTTTAAACAAATTACCATAACAAATAATTCAATCTCTCCTAGAAAACACACAGACAGTTCTCCCAAACATCTGGAAGGATGCTGTAATAAATTCATACAAATAAATCCAAATTATAGTAAACCAAAAAATAAATAATCATTTTAGTATACTTCCTTTATTATCTATACTATATTTTTTATCTATAATATATATACCTTTTTATTTTTATAAGTACAGTGCCTTTTTATCTAAAATCGCTGAAAAGGCTGTTTACATGCAATTAATAGAATATCTTAACCGAAACAATACGTAAGGAGGGTTAAAGAGCTATTAAGCGTTATGTCGATGATATTAGAATATGTATGCAGACAACGCAGGATAAAGGAAGGCTACAATTTTGACATTGCTGAACTTTCGCGTGCGTTTGATACTTCTGTCTAATTTGGTGTAGGTATTATGGTTTTGACTGTCACGCATTAAAGTAGTTTGAAAGTTATTTAAAAAGTCGTACTCAGTGAATCAGGGTTTGAAATGAAACTGGTACCAATATTTTTTCTGCTGTGTGTCCTGTTACTCGTGGCGTTTCACAAGGGTCAATTTTAGGTCCTTTACTGTTTATCCTCTACATTGTCGATATTTTCAGGCTGTTGTAAATATTGCCAGCATTATTTGTATGCCGACGACCTTTAAGTCTACATATAATTTAGACCGGGTGACATGATTTTGGGGTCAAAGAAGTTAATAGAATAAACGAGTCTCAAATAGTTGTTGGTGGCGACCATATTGAACAGTTATCTGAAGTTCGTAACATGGGTGTAATTACGGACAGTAGACCAAGGTTTGAAATTACGTTAAGCATACAGTGAAAAATTGTTTTCACATATTAAGGATATATATATATATATATATATATATATATATATATATATATAGTATATATATATATATATAATAGCGGCAATACTTAAGCGAAGAATTGAGGGTTTAACAAGTTTTTTTCGCGCTAAGGGTGACACCCTCAACGAGTACAAACTGATGATTTCTTATATTTACGCGAACACTACACATTGAAATAATACTAGTTTTTACGGAATTTATCGCGTGTATTTAACTTTTTAATTATTTGCATAGATCGGAACAAAAGTTAAATTTTAATCTATGGTAACCGCGGTTAACTATGACAGATGGACGTTGAACATCTCAGTCCTGCCCGTGACCATGAGTGCTGTAAAGCGTTCGAAACGTCGGGTAATTAAAAAGTTAAATACACGCGATAAATTCCGTAAAAACTAGTATTATTTCAATGAGTACAAACTGCTTGTTCTAGGTTCTGTTTTTTTACAGTTGTGTATGTTATTATATATTGTCGATTTTGCAGATATTGTATTTTTATTTGCTATTTTGCAAAATCGGCAACCGAAATACTTGCATGAGTGGTCCAGATTCTACGTTTCAACGTTTCTCCCAGTAAATTGTTCGTTTGTTTTACCCAAGACACAGAACGGGCCGTTTCGTTGTAACTTTCGGTATGCTGCCACAAAGTGCTCCAATAATGTACTACCTCCGATCAAAAATAACAATACGGATCGTACTTTTTAAAATAAATGTACTTAAAATTATACCTTTTTAATTTGCTAAATTAGCAGAATTCTGTGTCGATGTTGAGCGAGAAGGTTACTAACACTCTGTGTTATCTGTATCGTCTCAAGAATTTAATTATCGATAGGGACTAAGGCGATGCTAATACAGACTATAGTGTGGCCTATTTTAGATTATGCAGATGTTTGCTATGCTGATGCCTCTCAAGAAATTCTAAACAAACTGAATCGAATTCGTAATAATTGTATACGCTTCATTTTCGGTTTATGTAAATACGACCACATCTCCTCTTATAGTTCTCAGCTTAAATGGCTACCTCTCCGCTATCGCAGATATTCCAGAATATTGTGCACACTATTTTCAGTTTTACACGATCCGTTTGTTCCTGAATATCTGAAATGCAAATTTCAGTATCAGGGTGATTCCCATAATCGTTGTCTCCGTTCTATGTAAAAGTCTAATCTCCATGTCCCCCTCTGTCACACTAATTACTTGTATAAATCTTTTACTTCTAATGCGGTAAGATTGTGGAACGAGCTACCGAGCAGTGTACGTAAAGCCACGAGCAAGACATCTTTCTAACGCTTGCTCTGGAATCATGTTCTGGCGTTGCAGGAGTAGTTTGTGGATTAACATTTTTTTATATCCTTAAGTCTAACTGTTCCCTTTTCCTGTTTTAATTTTAAATATTTTATAGGTGTTTGAATCAGAAACAGCTATATTTAATTATGTATGTACTATGTATGCATTTATACACAGGCAATATTAAGCATATATTTATATATTTATATATATTGTATGTATATCTATATAATATATATGTGTAATTATGTTTATAATATGTATCGTAATATGTAAGGTGTATGACAATTCCTTGAACGAATTAACCACTCGTTCAAGGACTATTCATAGATATTCTAAGTCAGTTGCTCTTTGCACCCTCAATATCTTCTCTGCTTAGCCTGGACGTAGACTGGTAGAGAATGCCCTGTTGCATTAAGTCCGCCTTTTTATACTTGGTGTGCAAATAAAGCATAAATAAATAAATATATCACATTTTCTTCTGAAGTAAGTATACTGTCTTATGTGCAAATAAATAAAATTAGAGTGTCTGTTTGTAATGTCAAAATAACAGCTTTTTACTACATGCATATGAAACTATATACGATACTTATAACAAAAAATAATTTTAAAATTTTTTGTCTGTCTTTCTGTCCATCTGTTTGTTCCGGCTGATTTCCTAAACGGCTGGACCGATTTAGACGGGATAGCTGATGTTATAAAGAGTAACTTAGACTATTTTTATTTTGGAAAAAGAATTAGGGTACCGCGCAAAATCAAACCCAATCCAAACGTAATAATTTTGAATTTTTGACGCGGACGAAATTGCGGGGGACACTAGTTATGTTATAAAGTTAGAAAATACTTACTTAATTTTACTTCCAATCATTATGTTTTCTAATCTCTTATGTGCACTTTTTTCTAGATGTTGAAAGTTTTATTTTTATTTTTAAATTTTTTATCTGTATGTTTTCATTTTATGTTGGAGCCCGTGATTAATTAAGTTTATTTTATTACACCTAAGGCTCTGGCATGTACTTAGTTATAATTCCCGCTATGTGGTTTCTATAACATTTGTGCTAAGTAGTCATTTTAGTTCCTAAATTATTTTGTGTTACGTTAATGAATATTTATATATGGAACTAAATTTATTTTAAATGGTGCCAAAAGTTTGCATTACATGATAGTTATATACATTGCATTACATATACATTGCAAGCGTGGCAATCAGAAGAGACGTTCAGTTTAAATTGTCCTAAACGTGTTGTTACAAACGAAAAGTTAACCAGCTAAATAAATCGTAATTTTTACCACGCTTAACAATTAGCTAGTAAACTCGTGATAGGCCTACTTCGTGTGCGTACTGTACACGCCTTAATATTACTTTTGGGGCTGTTACTTGCTTGTTACATATTTGTTATTACCTACATAGTTGCTGTTTAATGAGTACGTATTTGTCAGTAGATATTTATGATGGGATAAAGCTATATGAAAGTCATCAAAAATATTTCTGAAGAAGATTTAAACCTACTGAATTAGTGCATAACCTTGATTATGAGAATCGAAAATCGGTGAAATTTCGCTCCCGCAGTTTTATGTAGAACGCGTGTTCATTGCCGGCCGAATTGGTTCCGTCCGCCCATGTCTATGAGTAAACAGAAATCGATTTAACGATTATGATTTCTAGTTTTCACCTAATCGATTAGCCTTCTTGTATCCCCTGCAGTTTCAGTTATGAGGCTGTTCAATGTTAGGTTAGGTTACTCACAATAAAACGTAATATGTTGTTTGTTTTTGATGACGTAGGCACCTAGTAGCGGCTGAGCTATTGCTTCGCTTTGGTAATAAATTATCAAAATATTAAAAAAAAAATTCCAAAAAGTAACTAAATTGTCTAAACTATTCGATCAATTTCCTTTTTAAGTACCTAATCAGAGTAAGCCAGTTCATAGTAAAAATGTATAGTAGGGGAGGCCAATGTTAAGCCGTTGATTTTTTAAAGGATTGAATGTAAGAAAAATGAGTAAAAAATAAAAATGTAAAACGACATTTTGTCACGGTGCTTAATATTAAAGTGTTAAACGTTTATATTTTGTTTGAACTGTTTTTTCAACTACATAAGCCAGTGCCTTTTTTACATGCGGAAATGCGGGCCATCCATGTGGGTTTCTCTTAGTTTACCACGGGTGACCAAGCCACGGCTACTAAGCCCCCCCCCCCCCAATGATGAATTATCTTCAAGCTTTGCCTGTTTTTGTTTGAATTAAGTTGAAAAAATATCTATCTGTAACTTTGCAATTCTTTGGCAGCTTTTACGTAGCGAGTGTGGACACTAAAGCCACAATTATATTTAAGATCTAATCTCTATATGCCTTTCCTGAAGTGGAATAAATGAAAAATGGTTGCGTGATTTACTGCGTTACAAACGTCGTATGTCAAGTCGTAAGAAGTCGACGGCTGCGAGCCGTGCCGGCGCGGACGGCCTCACGGAAGGTCGACCGCCTTGCCCGCCGCGCTCCCTCTCCCCTGACCCCGCACGCTACGTGGAATTCATGTAATTGCCTTCAATTAAAACGAGAAGAATTCATACAACGTATGATCCATCTTTAACCGTACATGACATGGTGCGTACTCACATATGTTCAGTTTCGAAAGATTTGGCGCAATGTTGTTTCGAACGCAAAATTCATAAAGACTTAACTTTGTACGCTCAGTAATAGATACGACTGTATTTTGCGCCTTTTCTTAGGATTTCAAAATAGGAGGTACTTAATTCGACTGTATGTTTTTAGTGTGTATTTGTTTGTATGGTTTTTGTTCTGTCAGAACTTTTTCTGTGAGAATCGATTTTGATGATTCTTTTTTATTTGAAAGCTAATGCTTTTCGGCCAGGAGACCAGATTGTAGTTTTTTTTTATCGATTCTTAAATGAAGGACGCTACCAATAAAACCATTCTAGGCACTACATTATACTTAGAAAATGTTGGTACGTAGAACGGAGGGAGGATTTTATCCAAGAGTGAGAAAGAATTATCAGGATTAAAAAAATGAATTTATGTTTGAAAAAAAAAGAGATTAACAAATAATTTAGTGTTCAGAATAATTTATTATAAATAAATTACCTATATACTATATTTATAAAATACCGCATTTATCTCAAAGTTATACGTAGTCATTTTCAATTTCAATAATAATCTGTAATTAGGCCTTGTAATGTCATCAGTTTAGTAGTCATAATTTTATTTAAATATTATTCGCATACGTATGTATATAATTACTCTAAGATTATTAGTTAATCTACCGGGATTACTTGATTTAAATTAACAATTTTACAAATCCTCTGTATGAGATAAATTTAAAACTGAAAACAGCCAGCACAAAAACGATGAGGTATCTAATGGGTTTTTCAACAAGAACTTTGTTTTTCAATTGGGGCAACACCAACAACATGACAGTTTTGACATTTAGTTTTTTGACCTATTCGTAGTAGATGCTTTGGCAATTGCTACAATGAATTCAATTTCGCTCGAAAATCGCATTAAAATAATTCAAATCCACTATGAAAATGGTGGTTCTGTTAAAGTTACGTTTCGTAAAATTCGTGATATTTTCGGACAACATAATCGTCCTTTTGAGACCGCTATTAAGAATTTGGTCGCTAAATTTGAATCGACCGGCTCGGTACAAAATGTGCCAACACCAACGCGTATTCGACCGGGTCGTTCAACGGAAAACATCGCAGCCGTGAGCCACAGTGTTGAAGAGGATCCAAATTTGTCAATTCCTCGACGTTCTCAACAATTGGGGTTATCCAAAACCACCACATGGCGAATTTTGCGTAAAGATTTGGCTTTGAAGCCTTACAAGGTTCAACTGGTGCAGGAATTGAAGCTGACCGACCATTCACATCGCCGTAGATTCGCTCAATTCATTCAGGAACAGCCCGCTGGTTTTTCTGAAAAATTATTTTTTCAGACGAAGCCCATTTTCACTTGTCAGGGTACGTCAACAAGCAAAATTGCCGCATTTGGGCTTCTGAAAATCCTAAAGCGATTATTGAGAAGCCTTTGCATGCTCAACATGTCACTGTATGGTGGCTATGTAGTCTGGAGGGTGATTGGACCGTTTTTTTTCGAAGATGAGGCTGGAAATGCGGTAACGGTCAATGGATCACGCTATCGCGAGATGTTAACATCTCAATTTTGGCCTATTATTGATGATATCGATATCACAAACATATGGTTTCAACAGGACGGTGCCACATGTCACAGAGCCAACGATACGATCAATTTATTGCAAACCAAATTTCCCGATCGCATAATTTCACGAAATTCAGCTGTTAAATGGCCAGCCAGATCGTGTGATTTAACACCACTGGATTATTTTTTGTGGGGCTATGTTAAGGACAGAGTCTATACGGAGCCAATCGAATCGATCGCGGCCTTAAAACTCAAAATCCGTGACGTGATTAACGAAATAGACCCGCCATTTCGCCAAAAAGTGATTAAAAACTTTGATGAAAGAATTGACATCTGTCAGCGTGGTCGTGGTGGACATTTGCCAGATATTATTTTTCATTCATAATTGCCAAACTTTTCACTTCGTAATACAATAAAAATTTGAATCATCTTCATCTAAACTTTTTGTTTTATTTTGTTTTAGAAAACAAAGTTCTTGTTGAAAAACCCTTTACATCCACTTTCACCTAAAAATAATGTCAGCTTAGAATAAATTTTCAATCTGTGAGGGTACTTAATTAAAATAATTTATGTACACTTAAAAACTGATCGTTTGTTTTTAGTTAGAGTTCTGTTGTAATCTCTATCAAGGATCGGCCAAATTTGCGGAGAAGAGAAGCAAATGGTGATAAAAATTAATTTAAAAAAATTCATAAATTCATTCCTATTATCTTTTAAATTCAAACTGCGTGGTAATGCATAATTTTAATTGATTTTACTAAAGGGTTGATCGGTTGTTAAAAACATTGTTGCCCATAAATCACATTCAATTTGGGTTTATTTAAAATAAAAGTAGAAGCGTTAATTGCTCGTATTTTCAAAAACTGCAATAACGTATATCATTATTTATACATCTGAACTTAAGTTTAAAATTTGGCTACTCTTTGAACAATAACCCTGTATATTTTCGTGCTTAGTACTAACCCAGCAAACAGTGTGAGCTACTTATATAACACATTTCCACACGACACGCCGCTTGCTAAATACTCACACCACAACATGGGCTAAGGTCAGTTGCGCGCGCCATGAATGGACTGAGACCGACTGTCGTCCATTTAATAAGATCCTTCATTCTAACTTTTGTTCTTACGTAACGCTATCTTAAACGTATACAACTTAATATGTTACCTATATTGAATTGATGAATTCAAAATATCACACTAAAATGCAGAGGGTACGTTTTAATATTCAAATGTATTTTATTTACATTACAGATAATTATTACCTACTACGTTTTTTTATAAGATTGGATGACACGAGCACACAGTTCACCTGATGGTAAGTGGTTGCTGCGGCCCAAAGACATCTACATCTATCCTCGATTATAAATCAAAATGCGGATGCGTTGTCACCCGTGAGGACTAATTTGGAATACCTCGTTTCCAGTAAAAAGGATCTCCGGTTCACTACACTCACCATACGAAACACAGCAGCATTTACGCTGGTATTCTGTGAGAGCGTTGTGCTTCCCCAATCGAGCCGACCCATTCGTGCTACAACTACGAGTATACTACTAATGAAACTGCAATGTTTGCATGCAATGAAAGTGTGAAAGCAGTACCAAAATTATATATTATAGTATTTTATTGTTGTTAGCGAGCCGCCTTGGCTTCGCTTCGGGGAGGTCTATTAATGTGACGTCTTTTATATGTTTTATAATGACATCAATGACCATTTATTTTGTAATTTTTTAATTACACAAAATCTCAGATAAAATATAACTAAGATCGTTTATGGTATTGCTTTCTACCTGTTTGTGAAGTTTCATAGTGAACGATTCAGCGATTTCAAAGATTTGCTCGGACAGACGAACACAGAGATAAAACTTTTACGAATGGTTATTTCATGTACTAACCCCTTTAGCTACATATCTTAGCTGCCTAAGGCAGTCATTTCGATATTATAGACAGACACTTAAATTTTATTTATACGCATGTATAGATTTATATGTAAGTATAGATTTATATGTATGTATAGGTTTATATGTAAGTATAGATTTATATGTATGTATAGATTTATATGTATGTATAGATTTATGTGTGAGTATAGATTTATATGATGTAGTTACATTTTAATTTCTGTGAGGAGAAACAAATTGCTATTTCTGTCTGCTTTTTTGATAAATAATGTCTTTTATATCATCATCATCATCGTCATTATCACCATTCTTTTTAAAAGTCCACAACTGGACAAAATCATTTCAAATAGGTACCGTGTTTACTCGCAAGCAGTACTTCAAGGACTTGCCCCTACGTTCTTAGTTCTAACCCTCGCACTGACAATGTAGTTAATGAAATTAAGCTATGTTTTATCCGCCAATAGGAACCTTGTTCACAGTCCACAAGCAGGAAGCGTTATCACTCCTGAGGACTGGCCTCGGTACTAGATGGAGTGACGACCTAGTAAAACCTACAGATAGTTGATGGAGGCACATTTTCAACTGTAGACTCGTGAGGAATTGCATTGATGATTATGATATGATATTTTTAATATGCATATTTGCAAACAAATTGACGTTGACTGCAAATGAGCACAGGCATGTTGTTAAGTACACAAAATTTCTGTTTACTGCATACAAGTCTTCAATGTAAGCGGTTTGGTTCATCCGCTTGTAATAAAATGTTTGTTTAAAGAAAAAAGTAAAGTAAAGTGACGGCCTCTATACGTCCTACTGTCGGGCACAGGCCTCCGCTCATTTCTGAGAGGGTTTTAGGGATGGAATTGTCCGCCGCGCGGCCTCGAACGAACTTCACATGTCTTCGAAATATTTTTTTCTTATATCTCTGACATGCAGGTTTCCTCACGATGTTTTCCTTCACCGCCGAGCACGTGGTAAATCAGCACTTAAAATTGCAATTAACAATTTCATTGGTGCCGGCGGGGATCGAACACGGTTTGCTCGCGTACTGTGAAATTTACAGCGAGCGCTAACCATGTGAGCTACCACGGCTGTCTATGTTTTAGTATTTCTAAGAAATGTCGTTCTTGGAAGTGATAATAATGTTTGAGTAATGTGTCATTAGTATAGTATTAGTAATACCTCTGATTAATTTTCTAATAAATACTCTAGGTAGTATCTAGTATCTAGATTCTGGATAACGACGATAGCGCCACATACCGAGTCCTATTGTGAATCTAAATCATTTACGGATTCACTCAAGGACACCCACAAAAATTTCGTCAAAATCAGTCGAGCCGTTTTTGAGTTTTAGCGAGACTAACGGAAAGCAATAGATTTTATATACAGAGATTACGAATTTTGGAAATGCCAATTGATCGATAAGTAATCTGTGATAAATTATTTTGCTATTTCTACATAATTTTGTTGATTAAAGGCAAAGTTTTATTTACAATAGTACGGTAGAGCGGGTCAAGCAATCAGAATCATACGGTCGCTTGCGGAGGGGACCAGGCGAAACAACAGTGTGAGCCTTGAATAGAAGTTGTGGTGAGTCAGCGTGAGAGTATTACGCCCATGGACCTCGTCATCGCATGCCGGATGACGTTGCTGGGGCGCTCCATAGGCCGCTAACTCGAAAGGTCCGGGAGTACAGTCCGGGGTGACACATTTTCCCGTCAGGTGTACCTCAAAATTTAAAAACGCGATTGTACAACCAGTGCGTATTGTCAGCGATGACTTCTGGATCGGGTCAAGCTCAAGGCCGCTCAGCAAGCTATGAAAAGGGCTATGCTCGGAGTTTTTATGCGTGATAAATTTAGAAATGAGGTTTTCGGCAGTAGAATCAGAGTAACCGACTTAACCTCGGTGGAGTGGAGCTGAACAGAGTTTTCCAATTTAAGTACCTGGGCCACGTACTTACCGACGACCTTAGAGACGATTTAGACATAGAACGGGAGCGTAGGGCTTTGGCGGTCCGTGGTAACATGCTGGTACGTAGATTCGCTCGTTGTACGGATGAAGTCAAGATTACGCTTTTTAAAGCATTTTGTCAAAACATGTACACGAGCAGTCTGTGGATCAGCTACACCAAAGGATCGTTAAACACCCTTCGCGTCCAGTATAATAATATCTTCAGGATGATGTTGGAGCTTCCTCTTTTTGTAGTGCTCTGAGTTGCGGAACGGATGGTTTTCAGGCACTCATGCGCAAGAAAGTGGCGTCACTGATAAGCCGCGTACGGGGAAGTGACAACAGCATCCTGAGGATGGTAGCAGATGATCCACATGCACATATATTAAGGAGCTATGTGCGGACAATGTCCGGATTTGTTAATTATTTAAATTAAATTATTATTATAAGATAGTGCTACTAACCCCCTTACTATTTGAATTAATTACTAACCCCTATGACCTATATTGTCTGAAAATAAAAAGATTTGATTTGATTTGATTTGATAACCTAACGGATCAGTAAGCTCAAGTGGCAGTGGGCCGGTCATATAGCTTGAAGAACTGGCAACCGAAGGTGAAACAAGTCTCTCGACCACTAGATACTAGCTGAAGAGGATCGTGGTCGCGTGATAATATTTGAAGAGACTCACGACCAGCTTCCGCGGCTCATTTAACAAAACATTTAAAAGAAAGAAAGAAAATTACGTGGTAGAGCCATGCTGCAATTATATTAGTAGTATAGTTGTAGCACGAATGGGTCAGCTCGACCGGGGAAGGACCACGCTCTCACAGAATACCAGCGTGAAATAGTAGCTTAATGCTGCTGTATTTCGTATGGTGAGTGTAGAGAACCGGAGACCCTTTTTACTGGAAATGAGGCATTCCATCTCAGTCCTCACGGGTGACAACGCATCTGCATTTTGATTTGTAATCGAGGATAGATGTAGATGTCTATGGGCCGCAGCAACCACTTACCATCAGGTGGACTGTGTGCTCGTTTGTCACCCTATCCTATAAAAAAAAATATTAAAACAAAAATAGACTCACATGTTACAAAAAGTATTAAGCTAAACAGCTTATAGCTTATAATGAACAAAATTAAATACCGAATTTGTCCATTTTTTATAGGATAGGGTTGACAAACGAGCACATGGTCCACTTGATGGTAAGTGGTTGCTGTAGCCCATAGACATCTACATCTATCTTTGATTAAGAATAAAAATGCAGATGCGTTATTACCTGTGAGGATTAAGATGGAATGCCTTATTTCCAATAAGAAGGGTCTCCGGTTCGCTATACTCACCTTACGAAACACCTGTTATTTCACGCTAGTATTCTGGTGTTCGTGCCAACTCATTCATGCTACAGCTATACTGCTAATATAGCTGCAGCACGGCTCCACCACGTGTGCGGAATATACTTAGCATAATTTCGAAGTATTATCCACGACGCTGGTTTTCAGTGCATCCTATTTATTTGGTTATGCGCTTAAGCCCAGGTTACCACAGACCCAGACCTTCAGAAGAAAAGAAAGTCTAATCACGCGGTGTCCTCCAGATGCAATCCACTAACATCCATTTTGCGGGTGAGACTCAACTGACACTCGACTTAAATCGAGTGACGTCACGCACTCAGAATGAACACGGGGCGATGACCGTGGAACTGAGAAACCGACCACCTCGTGAGCCTCGAGTTGACCTACGTGTGAGATGCTATGCCGACCGAAATTATCCCTGCAGTCATTTCTACGAACTAGTCAATCCTGGTTAGTCTCGCGGCTCATCTGAGTCGACTGGGACACCTTGACGAATGGCGGACGCTCCAGGCACGTGGTGCTCCTCAATACCTCCCGCATAGTCCGCCGGCTTCCTTACCGTTACCTTTCCCCAGACTCTTTGCCGTTTGGACTTCTCTGCCGTTTGACTTCCATCGGGTTGGAATTTATCTATTTATGTATTTAACAATATTATATTCTTCAGGTATATATTTAATTTTATCTTCTTTATATTTGTAGTGTATCTTTATATATTTTATAAGAATTTATCCCAACCAGTTTGGAATTAAAAAAATACATAACAGCCTTCATACGAGTAAGTGAGTACCTACTACTGCTGGGCACGAAGACACAAGTCTCTTCACATTTCCGAGTGTTTGGAAGAATTAAATATATTTTTGCCATATTTTCTATTAAGTATATATTATATCGTTACTGATTATAAGATTCTTTACGACTATTCGAATGAGAGTAATTAAATCGGTTCAAACACAAGGTTACATCCACAGAACTCTAAATAATATTGCCTTATTATTTAGGTTTCTGTGGTTACATCACATTCGTCTTGTCACTTTTTTATCATTCTAAACCATTGTTTCTTTTTTCGCTAAAAGTAGTATTTTCTTTTTAGATTCAGCTCCGTCAAAATGGGGGTAATTTCTTAACATGCTTTTACAAACTTGTCCTGTATGTATATATGCATGTAATGAAACTTTATAGTCCTGTTATCACTTACTTATGGGCATCTGAAAAAACTAAATTCATCACTATCACCATTTAAAAGTTTTCCTTTTTTATTATGAATCATGTTATTCATGATACAAGCAATTACCTTGTATGTTTTAACAAACAATGTGGACGGTGTTAGGATTTAACAGAATGACTTCAGAATTTTATGAATCTTTGAGCGCGTCAATAAAGCTTCAAAAAATTATAAGTATTATATTTTTCCTTGCAGGTGTCGATATGTGGGTTCCACTGCTGGACAAAATGACATAAGTCTCCTCGTCTCAGATGTGACTCCGAGTGTTTAGGGGTTAGAAAGAATCCGCCACGCTTCTATTACAGTACGTTTGCAATGAGAAATATCCAACACTTAATGTTTTGAAACAAATCGCATAAAATTAATCACACAACATGTTTTGTTGATGGTGGCGTTCGCACTCACAAAAACTGTGTATTTTCAACAGATATTCAAACTTATCTTTCAACATGACAATATTTCTACAAATTTGTTTTCAAACGTTTTGTTTCTGTAGTTATGAAGATATAATATAATTAAAATATGTAATGTGCAATAAACTGTCAAACAACACTACAACATGTTCTTTGACTACGCAAACGCTTTTTGATACATTGACAGAAAACAGTGTTTAAAACATGTTTCTTTTTTTTTTTTGTGAAAATCCCGTCAGTGCAAACTCACGTTAACACCGTCAGCATCAAAAAGTTGTTTGTAAGGTGTCCTTAAACACCGAGTAGGGGGTAAATCGCAATTAAAATTGAACATACATATTTAGAATTATAAAATAGGTATAATTTAGGATTCGCCGCAAGATATTAAAATTAACGGTTATCAAACTACAAACACATTTCTTGACCGCAGTTATGATAATAAATACATTAATAATACTACACTACTTGATACAATCATAATATAATGTCCCACGTATTTACTTTTTAATTATAGTACTTCTTCGAACAGAGGAAATGTATCGTAAGGCATTAAGTGTCGTAACTTTCATTTGCGTTTCCTTTATCTATGCTGATATCCGGTATAATTTTCTAACGAACTCATCGGTTTGGGTACACGATTCTGTTTATATTATATTACATATCTTACTTACTACTACTATCTAAATACTCACCTAAAATTTAAGTTGCTAATTTTAAGTAAACTGTGCATGTAACATCATGAAATATTAGCATAATATTTTAATTTTACGCTCTTCTACCACATTGAATAAATAATCGCAAAATATAAACAGTAATCAAAATACTTCCTATGAAAACCATTTAATTACAAAGGTTAGGGTTAAAATACTTTTTCATAGGATACGTTGACAAACGAGCGCACAGTCCACCTGATGGTAAGCGTTTGCTATGGCCCATAGACATCTATCTACATCTATCCTCGATTACGAATCAAAATAGAGATGCGTCGTCACCCCTGAGGACTTAGATCATTGATTTATACATTACACATTGTTGTATAACTCAATGACTTAGATGGAATGCCTATTTTCCAGTAAAAATGGTCTCCGGTTCTCTACACTCACCATCCGAAACATAACAGCGTTAAGTTAGTATTTCACGCTGGTATTCTGTGAGAGCGTGGTCCTTCCCCGGTCGAGCCGATCCATTCGTGCTACAACTGTACTACTAATAACTAATATACTACTAACAGCTAATACTAATAATAGCTCTACCACCAAGATTTTGTAATGATACATGGGGCTTTTGTTTGAAGTTGATGCATGGACCTTTGACTGCAATAGCCGCTTACCGCTTACTATTAATGGAATATGGAGAGTAGAGGTAAGCAGGACTATCTCTGTGTAAAAAAAAGCGTCCGTCGAAATGCGTTAAATTAGGGTGGTGCTACAATAGCAGCAGGGTGAATTTATTTTAGGTTATATTTAAACAAAATGCAATTTAAAAAGCTTAATAACAGTTCACACTGAAAAATTGGTACACGTATTTGAAGTTTACAAAAATGAATTCACTCCACATTTTTTCACAGCAGTTATTTTAGGTTATGTGTATTTAAAAAAATATTTTTAGACTACGTGAATAGTTAAAGTTGTGTATACTGCACTGCGACTGATCACTCTAGTCATCAAAAATATTTTTTTAAACAGCACACTTCAATCCATCTGAAACTGCTACAATCATACCATACCCTGAATTTACGCTAGCGCCATTTTGGAAGGTTTTTGAACTGTTATTTACACCTTACAAATGAACACTTTCATCTTGTCCTCCACATGGGATAGTTCTCTTTACCTCTACCACGGTAATTTTATCTATCTACACTCCACATTAATGGATGTTTGTGAATTTCATAATTTTGAAAAAATATTTTGTCCTTTGACCTAAAGCATCACAGGACAGGTAAGCCAGTGTACATACGTTCTTGATGTAAAATGGTGATAATGCATTTAAAATAAGAAAAAGTAATGTTTTTTATTTTTTATGAATTCCTATCCTAACGAAAAAATTAAATGAAATGTTATTCATATGAATAATTTTGCTTCGGAAGAATACAGATGAACTAAGTAATCAAAATATACAATAGTCAACGACTTACAATTTAATATCTGTCCATTTTGTAATACGTGGACTGAATAAATAGATTATTCGACTCCATTATATAAAATAAATATTATCGCCATAAATTTAAATGCAATCGAATAAAACGCGCGATTACAACGTTTGACTCCAGAAGGAAGTTCACAGATAACGTAACGTTTTCAGAAAACAGTCGACATTGACTGATAAACGCTAGCGCCACAATGATTTTGTTGGGTAATTATATTTAATATTTAACATAACACTTAAAGCGCGATTATTGCTTTTAGATATTAAAATGTGAAACTTTTTAAATGCCATATTTGAATATCCTATTTTGTATATTTTTAACGCTGACAATTTTTTTGATTGTCTTTTTTAATTATCTGTAGTTAATTATTGAAAGCTTAGCTTGCTGCTTTTTTTTGCTTTATCGGTTATTTTGTAATCAACAAATACATTTCTATACGACCTATGCACTAGAAATAGGAATATATTGCAGTGGAATGGAATGTAATTAAATGGAAAGTTAATGATAATATGATGTACGAAAATTTACATGATTTGCGTTGGTCGATTGGGAAAATTAAGTTTTATGCTTTATAAAGTTAACAACCAATGTGTATTTAATTTACCTTTTGAACCGTAAATTTTTTTGAATTGCTTTAAATTTGTTAGATGCTATTTAACACTATTTTAATAAAGAAATCGGGGCCGTTTTAATTCAGACTTTAGTTGTCAAGTTTTTTTTATAGAAAACAGAATATATAGAAAATAGGTATGAAGCAGATAGGATCACTTGAGTTGCATGGGTGCAATCGTTGGCGGATGGAAAGCGCGGGCGGAGGCGGAGGAGACTTCCGTTCAGGCCTGGCCCGCGCCGCCTCCAGAATAACAAACGAAACCTGATTTTTATCGCGTGGGCCAGCGATCATAGAATCGATTTAACCAAATATTGGTGTTGATTTATCCGCGTAATCTGCCTTTGTCTCTAAACGAGAGATATACTGCATGTGATAGGCAGTTTAAAAAAGCGGAGTGGAAAGACACAATTACCTTATAACTAAATATTAGGTTTACGACAAGGGGCGTAAAAAACGTTATGAATTTCTATCTTCTACATTTTAAAGGCTAGCAATAAATAGACCCGAGATGGAATAAGCTCCTTCCAAATTCTAAGGATAAGATAAGAATGTTGTAGTGACCTACAAATTTTCTAGAACTTTGGCAATACTCAAGAATGTGCTAAATGGGTAACTTCAAAGGTTTGCCGATATTAAGCCAGGTGGGTTGCTGTGAACAGCACTGTACACTATTATCAATTAACAATCCGTTATAGAATAAAGTCCGTTATTAGAACGGATACATCGCCATCTGTCGGTTATCACAGGCTCTTATGTCGTGAAACGAATTTTATTTACTTATTTTTCTTTATGGTTACTTTGTTTTCGTATTTTATCAAAGTATCAGTAAAATCTATATTCAAAGGCTTAACTATTTATATTATTAAAGAAAATTCCCAATGGTGTGGCTGTGGAGTAGAATTCATTAGGCAGTGTCTACCCGTGCTGTTGATGTATGCAAAGGTCACAAGGCAAGGGTAGCAAATAAATAAATAAAAAACAACAGTGATTGGGCTGTTACTTGGATATTTTCTACAATTATTTAAACTGTGTACTCCAGTTGTCAACGTGACGTGATCGTGTCAAAAGTGATGTGGGCTAGCACAGCGCGCACTTATACTTAATAACGGAAAAAGTCAATTATTCAACAGGCTAACGCAGTCCTTTTTATATCATGTGTGACGGGTGTCACAAATATGTTGGAATCATTTCGTCAGCATCATCAATCAATCCCGAAATAAGCTTTTAGTAAAATTGTGTTGTAACGTTTAGTGGGGGAATTCACTATCTCATATCATTCCGCGGGAGGCGTAGGAGGCGCCAAAGGGAAGCTGAACCAGGTAATTTGCAGAAGCATCTACCTGATAACAACTCAAAATATAATAGAAAACGACTGCTAACGCGCCTAGTAAGCGTGGTAATTATGAAAAATATGGTTATTTTTTTCATAGGATAGGGTAACAAACTAGCACACGGTCCACCTGATGGTAAGTGGTTGCTGCGGCTTTTTACTTTTTGCTGGAAACGAGGCATTCCGTCTTAGTCCTCACGGGTGACAACGCATCTGTGTTTTGATTCGTAATCGAGGATAGATGTAGATGTCTATGGGCCACAGCAACCACTTACCATCAGGTGGACTGTGCGCTCGTTTGTCACCCTAGCCTATAAAAAATATTTTGATGTAAAGATTTGATACTTTGCAACATGTTTTAAACTATGTGGGAGGCTTATTTTGAGCAATAGCCTTCTGCAATGTAATGATGATGATGATGAAAATTGTCTTTCGAAAAGAATAATTTCTGCAACACATTATCGGGAAGTAAAAGGAGGTCCATACTAAGAAGGTTTCACAAAGCTTATTGTGGAGTAAACACAACATCGCTTTCCTTGAACTGGAGCCTTATGCGGCAGCAGTCGGTAATCGAGGGTGTCGTTTTCACTAAGTATACCTATTTGGGAGGGCCATTGTCACTTGCATTGTTTTGCCAGTATTGGTATCTCGTTTCGTAATGATGTTTCACTGCTTGTGATTCAAAACATATAGGACGTTACAGTGAAATATTTGTTATTCAATTTGAATATCATCTTGGTATGTAATATTATAATATTCTTTACATATACATGATCATTATAGTCTATTATAGTCCGCTGGTGGACACTCCTTCTATCGCCTCATAGGGGAAATGTTTTCAAATATATATGAGCATATTATATCACATATGTAATACCTATAATAAATATGCTTAAAAGTTTTTCATGTGGTGGTGATATATGAGGACCCATCATTGTTTTTGCCAACATTTATCCTCCTCGCTTTAGAATAAAAATGAAGATTTTATACATTTTTGAGTCATGCTGTAGCCATATTATAATTTCCGGGGAAGGACCATGCTCTCACAGATTACCAGCGTAAAACAGTAGCAGCTCAATGCTTCTGTGTTTCTTATAGTAAGTGAAGAGAACCGGAGACCCTTTTTACTGTATACGAATATATATCTTTTATAAGATATGCCTTAGAACACAACTGTATAACATGACATGTATCAAAATGGAACAAAGTATCTTAATGCTGCTGTGTTTCGTATGATGAGTGTAGAGAATCGGAGACCCTTTTTACTGTATACGAGGCAATCCATCTTAGTCCTCAGGGTTGACAAAGCAGCTGCATTTTGATTCTTAATCGAGGATTGATGTAAACGTCTATGGGCCTCAGTATCCACTTATCATCATGTTGGATGTTTGCTAACTTGTCACCCTTATTCTATAAGCCGTGTTCTAATCCCTTCAGAAACGAGGCTTATAAGCTTCAAACTTACTTCACTCTTTATTTCGTTATACATGAGGGCTAATATAGAATCTCCTGCCTATCAGTAAAAAAGATCTCCGGTTCTTACAGCTCACATAACAGCAATATGCTGTTCTCACAGATGTTGTGCGCTTGTATGCCGCAGCCGTAATGAGCTACAGCGGGGCTCTAGCATAGAGACGTGTCTCAAAATTTATCCTCATAAATCTACGTAGGTACATATTATACTACGTACATAAATATACATACATATTCGGTTGGTTGAGATTTAACGTAATACGAGTTCTTTTTGTAGATTAAGCAAACATGTAATGCGAGAATGTACTAATTTGAATGGTAGCTCTATTGTGTAGATACGATGCGCTTGTGTTTTATCAGTGCAAAAAGGCTTATACAGTCTTTTAAAGCCCGTCATCACGAAATAGATACCTTGATCTCTCTAAAGTGTTAATCACATTAAAACGTTGCAATTCTATCTATAAAATTGATGACTGCGCATGATAAAAAAACGTGTCGTGTTTACGTATGTAAACACATAACACTCGTTTTAATTTCCACGCGTTCTACGCAGAACAAAAAAGAGTGACTGACGGAGACCTAATATTAGATTTAAAGTGACACCCAAACCAAGCCTAACCCTGCTCAACTTATTGTAGAAACACGCACACGTATTATGCACCTGAAATATTTTTCAACTAACGACATAATTTTAGGTGCGTATGTGTGCGTTCAGCATTGGATTTTTACGGAATGGTAAAGAAATAAGTGCGTGCGTGCGTGCGTGCGTGCGTGCGTGCGTGCGTGCGTGCAGGTTGCAGAGTCAATTGAAAAGCAATAAAATAAAATAAAAATTAGCCCAAAATAAAGACAATGTAATTACATATATATAAACACTCATGCCTGTCACCCAGAGGGGTAGGCAGAGACTACAGACTTCCATTTAGCACAATACTGACATACCTCTCTCGCCTCCTCCACATACGTACGCTTAATTAGGCCCATTTTTAATATATCGCCAATTTGATTGAAAAACTTTCGCCTAGGACGTCCCTTTCCGACTCTTACGTTCACTTCTGCAACATAAATTTGCTTTGTCACTCTTTGTGTAATTACTATTGGAATTTCAACACACAAATCACGATTTCGTTGTGTGCGCTAACTATCTTAAATGTTCTTCCTTTTTGATTACGGACTCTGTCCTACGATTTGTACTTTTACCAGTATCAGTTACATGTCAGTTACTTATTAAAAAATTATCGTTCATAATAATTTGTTTACGAATTTCTTCCAAGTATGTTGATGCGTGGCATTGTGAAATGTTTGGGAGATTTTGATGATATTTTATCCCAACAGATCTTGGCCGCAGGCAGTCCTCAGAACAATAAAGGCAGTCGATGACGATAGAAAATTTTTTTTTTTTCAATTATCAGCATGGCTAATGCAAAATAATTCTGATATACAAAATTACCTCTACATATTAAACTTTAACCCTTTCTCGTACAAAACGAATGTTTTTTTTTATAGAAGGAGGGGCAAACGGGCATGCGGCTCACCTGATGGTAAGTGACTACCGCCGCCCATCGACAACCGCTACACCAGGGGAATTGCAGGAGCGTTGCTGGCCTTTGAAAAAGGAGTAAGCTCTTTTCTTGAAGGTCCCTAAGTCGTATCAGTTCGTAAACAATTCCACAGAGAAGTTGTATGACGAAGAAAACTCCTAGTAACACGCACAGTGGTGGACCGCCCAGCATCCAGATGGTGAGAATGGTATCTTGATTTTGAGGCGATGTGGTTTCCTGAAATTGTGTAAATTTTTTAGGTTAATGATTAGTTTAGGTTGTATGATGAGGGATACCGTAATTTATAAGCCTATTTCTAGTATAAAAATATAAAAAAACAGCAGTCTTTAATTTTAGGTACTATATAGATTTATGGGAAAATAGCAACAGCTTTTAGTTAGAAAATATTTATTATGTATAGTTATTTATGAAATTTAACAAAACAATTTCTGTTTGCTGTTCACAGCACTACATTTTGATTCTTAATCGTATATATGCTTCAGCATAAATTCACATTAGATATTATATCACACACATTGTTAGTGCGCTTCTCAACACCGATCTTAGCACATTGCACACATCTTTTACGTAAAGATTCTTCACTCCTCCTTCCTCACGTGGGATGGTAAGCATCGCTTGTGTCCTCTATTTTTGGATTCGTTTCTTTGTCATTAAGGTTAACGGTAAAGCATTTCTTATGAAAAATGTCACGATCATCGTCTTCGCCACAACTAGGTGATATTCTAGCGAAGTGCATCTTCATCATCACTATTATCAGCTATGAGATACTTCTTCTTTTTCACTCAAACTAAATGTTCTAGTATCTGTTGATCCTAATACAATAAATAATTCTATGAATTTACTATTGAATATAGAAGATAAAAAATAATATTCGAAATGGGACACCCATGTTCCTAGTAATATAATATCTTGTATTTTCATTTTTTTAATTACACTTATAATTACTTAATTAACACGTGATCACAGACAGGTGGTATCGACACAGAAACGACGACGACAGCTCGTTTTGATATTCTATTTTATTCTATTCTATTTTTTTAAAAGTATATTAACAATGCTATAAACATTACTCTCGTGGTAAGCTTAAATTGCTTGTGTTACGAGTGGTTTACGTCAGTATTCGAATGGCGGATTCGAACCCACGACCTTTTAGAGTTCGCGGTCCGCGCCCTGCCATTAGGCTACTGTCACAGAATAAATAATAGCTACTGTCCTTCATATCATTGCTTTAGTAGGTAACATTACAATAAATAATAATACATTCATAATTACTACTTACCATTCAACCACAATCAAACAGAAAGATTATCTAAATTGCAAAAACTATACTTTAATTAATTTTTGAAAAATGTTTACGAAGCGCGCCAAAACATCCTAAAGTAATAAGGACATATTTGTTTTTTTACGCGTCGCGCTACCAACCTTGATAAATTAAATGTTACGTTCAAAGACTACTGTTTTGTTTTTAATTATTTACTATTATTATTTATATAATTATTGTCAGTAAAAATGTAAGTTAAAATTTAGGGATACTGGTGTCAAATTTAGGGATACGTCAAAGGGTCATCAACACTTTCACTATCTAATTTTCAGACACACCAATTCAATATACAATGAACAATAAAAATGAATATAGTACATGGGACGGCGAGAGTCACGTTTATTGGTGAAGTTTAATTTTATTGGTGAACTAGCGATCCGCCCCGATTTCGTACCACCAAACCCACACAAACACACACATATTTTTTATAAGAATCGGCAGAGCCAGTTTCAATTTTAGCGAGATTAACGGAGAGCCATTGATTTTTATATATAGTGATGCAAAGTAGAAGAGTGTGATTTGCAAGATGATTCTGTGACCAAGATTAAGAAAGGAATGCTTCGGTGGTTTGGTCATGTAGAAATAATTAATGAGGAAAGAGTGACAAACCAAATTTATGTTTCAGAAATAAATGAAAGAGTCGGCAAGGGACGTCTTAGGCGAAAGTTTATCGACCAAATTGGCGATATATTGAAAATGGACCATATTAGGTGTAGGTACCCTTAACCGACAAACATGAATGCGGGTATATGAATGTGGAGGAGGCGACAGAGGTGTGTCAGGATCATGCCAAATGGAAGTCTGTAGTCTCTGCCTACCCCTCTGGGTGACAGGTTTGAGTGTTTATGTATTATATTTATGATGCAAAATGTGATTCGAAACGCGCTGCATTATTAATTTAGGAAATAAAGTAAATATCATATTAATTTCGTAGACTTACATTTTAACGGTGTCACATAAATCTACTGTTATCTATGTGACATTTGAAATTATCGAAGACGTCATGTTTATAGAGATATTAACAAATTTTATTTATCTACTTACTATGAAGTTTTTAAAACGTTATTTTATTATATATATTTATTTAAGCAAGTAAATATTCGCTGTTTTACACACAATCATGTTGGACAATAATTGAACAGTTCAACGTAGGGTTGGCATTCTTTCCAAATATAAATTTGTTTGTTTTATGAAGAAATCTCGTGAGATTACTTTATAAACCCAACATACTTAAGCTAAATTGCTTCTGATAATTCTTTCGCTGATAATTATCGTCCTGTAGTTGTCACCAGTTGCTACAGGGGGAAACAAACTAGCGCAACAGCGTCTAGGTACGTAAGCGATAACTTCTAGAATAAAGAAAAAAGAAGAAAAAAAACTGCGGTTGTTAACAACACCTTTGAAGACAATCCATGAGGAAGCCCTACTAAGCAGTGTACTAGGAATAGTATTTTACCTGTGTCCTTGTCTGTGTCAGTTTATATCATGCACAAATGGAATATTATAATACCTATCTGCTATAAAGTATAGCAGCATATAAAATTTAGCTTCAGAATTTCTTAGGTTCGCGAGACCTGGGCCTAGTACGACAGAATTTGTAAGTAATCATTTGAAAAGGAGACCATATTTATTTAAAATCAATGGAGATTTCTGAAAGTTTGAAACCAAGTTAAAATTAACTTCTCAAATAGAATCGAGGTGAACCACAGAAATAGTAAAAAATTATTACGATTTCTGTGAGGTGAACCTAGGCCGCCTATCGCGTTACTTCTTGAGAGTTAAATTTAACTAGTTTAATTTAATGCATTGCTGAAACATAAAATTTGGAGTAAATCTTAATTTAGTGCAAAACTGCTTTATTCATAAATATTATTTGAAGTAAAAAAAATTTAAAGACATCATTTCACCATTAACGATGTTCTTAAACAAGAGAATGGATCAACACAGGTAGATTTTTTTGGTGGACAGCCATTCACGATACTGACCGATTTTTTTGTACAAATACATTAACTAACTCTTTTGATTTATTTTTCAGTCAGCCTCAACGAGCCAAATGATGTGTTTTATGAATTTATTAAAGTAGTTAGTCTAAGTCATTAGTTTAAAGTCTCTATAACTTGCGGGTAAACGTCAACGGATTTCACATATTTCTGGCAAAGACGACGAATGTTATTTGACGTTTGGCCACAGTTATATATTTTTAAATATTCACTGTTGTAGGGTAACGTGACAACATCGTCCCGTGTGTAGTGGCGTTATCTCTCGTCCTTGACATAGAGACGACGCGTGAACAACGCGTTTTATTGTCGTTCCAACCTTGCAAAAATTACCGCCAGTGATAACGGTTGACGCCTCTTTCCTGATCCCCACGCGCAAAGAAATATGCAGTTGCAGGACGAGTAGCTGGAGTTGTGTGACTCTCGCCAACCGGAAACCTAATTCCCGGATGCGGCCGCTATGGGGGCAACGCGGGGACGGGGGTTCGCCGGAAGCTTGATAAACGAGCACATCCGCTGCCGCCCGCGCCGCAAAATTTGGCACCGTCAGCGCTCGCGCCCGCTTCCGGCCCGCGCCCCCTTCCTCCCTCCGCTGCTTGCCTGCAAAAATAGCGGCCGACCGCTCTGTGTACGCGGTTCATTCAGTATGGCCGCCTTCCATTCATAAAAAGGCGAGGTGCGGGCGGGTAGCGACGCGGCGGCAGGGCGCGGCTCTCCCGCCAACCCGCTCCCGCACGCGACCCGACGCCAGTGCGGAATGTGCCAGCGAACGAAACGGTCGTTTCGTTGGAGCGTAGCGCTAGCGCTCCCGGTTTTCCATTAAAATGTGTATAAGAATAAGTGCAGTGAATCCACACGAGTTCGGAACGGTTGCGAAAAACGCCGTAGTCAAGATAAGGAGTAGAAATCAACGAAGAACTTCACCGAGGAAGTGAGTAGCGGCCATATTGCAGTGATAACCGCGCGACGGGCGGACGAGAATCGAGGCCGGTGCGTGGGCCGCCCCCCGCCCGCGCCAGGTGCCGCTCCAGACCGCGCCGGTCTCATGAGCCTTCCCGTGGATTTGCGCGCCCAAAATTCGGTGGTTCTGCCGTATTTTTGTGTGTTAGTGAGTCTGCCGGCGCGGTTGCGGTGCGACACGAGCGGCAGAGCAAAAAGCTCAGTGTTGTGTGTGGGGCCAAACGGCCCGAGTGTTCTTGTGTGTGATGTGTGTAGGAGACGTGTGACCGTGGAACGTCTGCTTCGTAAGTACACCCACAGTAGTATGATGTCACGGAGACGTCTCCACACCGGAACCGCCACTTGCGATCATTGCGTAGGGTTTCGTTAGGCATAGCGAATATCTACTATAATTTCGTTTTCAGTGTTCCTGGAACGACCGTTTGTAGTTATAGATAAATCCTATATATAAAAGTACCTAATGAACATGAATGAAGGTAGAGTCGCGTCGCTCGCGCGTCGCATGCCTCTGCCGACACACGTGCGGCGATCGCCGTTCGATGGGCGAGAACATTCTTAGCTAGCAACAATAATGATTTCATTAATTCCATTAAATTCTAGTCGATCCGACGACCGTTAATCTAAGAGTTAGAATGTTATAATCTCAAACACCTATAGCGAGCGCTTCGACGCCAACGTACAAATTATCAATGTACGAAATAATGATAGGCACGTCTGAGTTATTCTTCGTAAGTGATTGAACGATTAAAATACTATAAATTAATACTATAAAACGGTAAAAGTATCAAACTATAGAGTCCATGTTTTGAATTATTATAGCAACAGCGAGATCAATTTCGACAGTAAGTTGATAACAGTAAACGCAGATAAGGAATAATAAAATTATAAACATGCATATCTCATAACGAACTCTACGATTATTTTAACCGACTTTTAAAAGTAGGAGGTACTCAATTCGACTGTATTTTTTGTGTGTACTACCTCAGAACTTTCTAGGTGAACCGATTTAGATGATTTCTTCTTTTCTTTTGAATCTGTTTTTTTTTTTAATTTGAAGGCTGGTGCTTATCATGTGGTTTAATATTAATTTGATTAAGATGTGATCAGTAGTTTTTAAGTTATCCTTAATAATGCTTATTTAATTGACTTCGACTACATTGTTGACGTTCTTATTTTATTTATAATGAAGTTGGCTGTATAAAATTTTTAATTTTACCACTTGTTGAGAAAACAACTGTATTCAGTAGCTTTTCTTTGGAACCCACACTTTACCTTCCAAAGTAAGCAGCATTACGACTATTTAATTTCAACGATTTTCATAGTAATTTTTGGTACCGTCTGAGATTTTTTATTTTATATTATATTCAAATGTTATGTTCTAAATCTTAAAACAATAAGCATTAGGTACCTCGTAATATCAATCTTATAGTTAGTTATAGTGAAAAAATAGTTTTATATATCATAGTACTAACAATCATTTTGAAATCTTGTCGGATTTTCAATATTAATTTCAATTTTATATGATTTTTTTCTCTAATATGAAACCAACTCAATTTGATAAGTTTTGAAAATATAGTACATTTACCTTTTGCACAAATTCGCAAGCTATAATTAAATGACAATAAATTTATTTCATTTAGGTACTTAAAATAATTAAATTTATTAATTACCTCGAATACTAAGCATGTAATTTAAAAGTAACCTTACAAATTTATACTGAGGATGCTATGAATTAAACTATTAAACTGATATCATGAAATATATAACAACATATATTTAATTTTTGCTTTAAATTCTAGTTTTGTTTCTTTAAGTAATAATGGTCGTTATCGAAATTCGAAACCATCCTAAAAACTGTACAAGTTTTACTATCAGTAAAGAAGTCAATAATTATTATATTTAAGTAAGTATATAATGTTTTCATGGAATACCTAAGGAGTTTCGTATTTACAAAAAAAAAGTAAAATAGTTTTTATAATATATAGTTAATTTACAAAAGTAAAGTAAAAAAAGTAAAGTAGTAAGTTTTTTTTAACTTTGTTACTGAATAATGCATGAATAGTTGTAGGTATATTTTTCAATACTTTATTTTATTTATTATTTATTACACAAATATGAGAAAACTGTAGACAACAAATTTATAAGTAATATACCTCATGTGAAAATAATTCAATTTCGTAGTCTTTGTGTGACCATAACCTCTATACTATATACTAGCACCACATGCTTCACAAATTACTAATTTACTTTAATATATCATAAATAGGTATTCTTATTTTAGAATTTTGTGGTCTATATTAAATGACTTTGAACATATTATTTAAGCATTTGCTTAAATTTGCTATGAAATTAAACATTTCACAACGTTAATATACTATTTACATTACTAATATTTTACTGACTTATACTCAGAAACTGGCACAAGAAATTTCCCATAAACTGATGGGATCTTTCACATGATAAATAAACAATCATTATTGAATGGTAAATTTATTAGTTTATTATATTACAAACAAAATAATACAAATGGTGGAGTTAATGTCTTGAGGCATTCTCTACCAGTCAACCCATGAAGTGTGAATTTGACCTAGGTGTAGCAATATAATATGTAGAATAAAAAAGCAAAATACAAATGGTATTGAACTAAGTAATATACACATTTAACTAATAGATAGATAACAAATATATACATATATACATACATGTATATACATGTATATATTTTTTTGAGGGCGATACGATTTCTAAAATTATACCCTATATCAAAAATATTTTTTCTTGTTTTTTTTTACATATAGGTTCCGCAAGAAACCTTAAAATTAAAGTTAAATTTAAATAAAACTCCAAAACTTTTATACATTTTATCAATTAACAGGTAAAGAAGAAAAAACAATTACTTATATATATATATATATATTATGGTCGCTACCAAGCTGTTCCTAATTTGTTTTCTTTGTAACATTCATGATTGTAAGTTGTTATTTTTTTTAAAGTATCGCTGGGTTTCTTGCTGGTTCTTGCCAGGACAGATGCCTTTTTCGAACCAATGGTAAATTAAAAAAGCGACATTCAATAAGTATTGTTTATAATCTATAATGGATAAAAAAGTTTGTTTGTGATAAATTACGTTTTTCTTATCTCACGTCACGTCAAAATCTATTGTTGAGATATAAGATAGACATGGACATCTTATGTTTAATGGAGAATTTGCCAAAAGTACCAAATGTCCTGCATCTTTGACGTACGTTTCCCGTCGTCGGCTTGAGGATTGTATATCTGGTATTAATACGATCTTCTAAGTCTCTCCCCTTACTCTCTATTTTTTATTTCTTACTCGCGTCATGCTTGATACAAAATTATAAGTTGTTAGGAATCTATGCCTCTTAAAATTACCTACAAAAGGTACCTACCAAAAACTCAATGGATCATTACCCTATGCTAGGCTGCTATAAAGTACACAAAACGACTACATTCGGTACAGGATGGCTGGAATTTGAGCCATAAGGCTTTTTATCTTTATTGTCGTTTTTGAAATTGTTTCTGACATACTTAAAATGATGGTAAATAAATATTCACTACATTTCTGGATAAATAACCTATATTATTAAAATAGCACGAATTTTAAAACTTGAAATTTGCACTAAAAGGCTGGCATACCTTGGCATGGTGCCTGATACCGAGTAGTGGCGGTGTAAAAAAATTCACAACTCCATATCGTTCCGTGGATGTCGGAAGAGGCGACAGATGGAAACTAAGAAAAAGATGGGCAGTCTTCCTTATAACCCAAAGTAATAAAAAGGCTGCTGTTGTCAACCCAACGCCAGCCAAACGTGGCAGCTATGGTAAACCCCCCCCCCTCCATAGGGCAATCTTCGTGGGAGGACTATATTCAGCAGTGGACTATTATAGCTTGTGATGAATGGATGGTGTCTCTCTATAAAATGTTTGAAAGTTGACCGCCGTACAAATTTTTAGGCTCAGAAGGGCTAGAACCCAGAGCCGTAAAGCCAGTTAAATAAAAATAAAAATTGACCGCCATACCTATGCTTTACGTAACATACATCCTTCTTTTACAAATGTAACCTTCGCAATGGCTCTGCAGCTCTGTGTCATCATTCATCAATCAGTAAAGAAGGGTTTAGAATAGTTTTTTTTTTTAGTAATAAACGTGCGGTCATAAAAATACAAAGGATTTAGTACTAGTGATCCGCCACGGCTTTGCACGCACGGGTGATTTCTGGATCTCGACAATAGCGCCATATACCGGTCCAATCAAGTTGTTAAACCATCTAAGGACCCACTCAAACATAAAAATTTTCATCAAAATCTTTTTTTTTTAAATTGAGATTTAGCGAGACTAACGGAGAGAACTTGAGTTTTATATATAGAATCTCTATACGTGTGTATACGGGGTTTTTATAGGTAATATTGCCGTTTGTTTGTATAAAATATTTAAATCTCTTTAAAACCCAAAGCACAGAGGTCTGTCTACGTCTGTTGACATATCGAAAAGTGCTGGCAACGGACTGGTTTTGGAGTCACGAGCATAGAGTGTAATATCATCTCTCGTCGGTTTATTGCGTAGTCAATTCTGAATTGAAGTTATTTGATCAGTTATATATATTTGCCGTTACTGATTGATTAGATACGGTTCCTTGATAGATGAGAAGAGTCATGGTTTTGTAACAAGAGGATACATATTCTTTCAATTGCTGATAAAAAAAAGCTTTAATTCCTTGTTAAATAATTCAGCGAATTAATTACGTATTAGAAAAATTATGGCCAAGTATAAAAACGTATATGTGTTTATCACTCATGAAGTCATGAATGTAAGAAAAATTATGCCATTTCTAAAAAAATACTTCTTAATTGCAGCTTATACACCTAATTCTTAGGCATTATCAAATATTAAAAAATTATACTTTTAAAAAATTTGTAAAACTATCTTCTGAAGTCGAAGACACTATGGAAAAACTAAATAGCTGATTTCAGAAGTCAAAAAATATTTTTGGTTATTTTAGTCTGCTTTTACCTTTTATCAAAAGGTTTTTTTTTTACTCTTTTTAGGGGACTAACGAATATCGCATGCATAAGGTAACAACTAAGATGTCGTTTAAATAGTTATTATTAGAAACTTGATTTGTAATATAACTATTTCAACCCTATTTTCCACTTTTAGGCGTGGACTTTTTTCAATTTGATATGACACCACCCCTGCAACATTACCTATTTAATAAATAATCATTAAAATTGTTTCCCCCATATATACCAAAAAGGGGATTTTTGCCATAGTAACCACGCTTAGTAAGCCATTGGGTAACCGCGGGTGTTTATTGTTAGTCTTAATTAGATTTGTTACCCTCTGTGGCCTCTTACGACGCCCACGGGATGATATGGGGTAGTGGATATTGTCACGCCGTCACTTCTCGGATTGTACGTACGTACAAAATAAGAACTTACAGTCGAATTGAGAACGTCCTCATGTTTTGAAATCTGCTAAAATATAAAAATACTTAGTATAACGTTACACATGAACAATTCTTACCTATAATACCTATCTTCATATAGTTTACAATGCAGGTTACGTAATCAATTATTAGGAATACTATTTCTCTAACACGCCAATTGAATATTTATTTACAGTGTTATTGACTGTCCTAAGTATGAGTTGATTATCTTTTATATGTATAATACAAGTTTAGCTCTCATTTGGCATAAATATGTTGTATTGGATACTTTCGACTGTTAAATCGTATTTATCACTGTTGTAAATTCACCTTTGTATCTATTAGTGACGATCTTTAATTGGCTTACTGTTGTTATTAATACTATCTATCCTAACTATGATAGCTGTTGGTCTTCCAAATAAAATAAAATAAAAATAAAAATAAAATTTTTTACATCCCCTTTACTTACATACACTGCTTCCATAGACCTCCGCTTTTGCTTAGGATTTGCTGGAGAGCGCTCTAATTAAGCAAATTGATGATAGCAGAACAAGCCCAATACATTACCCATATGTTGCCTAAATGATTTTTTGCGAAGGAAAATAGTCATCCAAAATTTTTGAAATGGTCATTCCATCCTATCTCGTTCTGTTAATATATTATAATTATGGTCGTAGAATTAAACGATTTACGTACGCCTAAATCCTAAATTTATAAGTTACAGCCTATATTCGACCCACTGCTGTGTACAGGCCTGTCATTTCTGATAGGGTTTTAGGGCAAGGAATTATCCGCCGCGTTGCCCCAATGCTTGCACGTCTTCGAAATATATTTTTTTCTCATTTCTCAGACAAGCTGGTTTCTTCACGACGTTTCCCTTCACCGCCGGACACGTTGCAAATCAACACTTAAAATTGCAATTAAAGATTCGAACCCAAGTTGCTCGCGTACTGTCAAATTTACAGCGAGCGCTAACCATCTGAGCTACCACGACTATGCATGAATATGCTTTCCTAAATTTATATTACGATAAAAAGATGAGTCAGTTCTGATGACTATGTATTTTTGTCTGCGCGTAATTTTATAATAATTTTGTTACCCCTACAGTAGGTACGCACTGTACATACCACAGTAAAATACTCAAGTTAATAGCTTCGACTTCGAATTCATAATTTGAAGCCGCGTTTAATATATATAAAATTTCATCTAAAAAAGCTATATATTAACAAAACATCCTCGAAGAACCGATAACCGATGGGGAAGAAAGGTTCTCGAGTGGCAGACTCGTACCGGTAGGCGTAGTGTAGGGCGACCCCCCACTAGATGGAGTGACGACCTGGTAAGACATGCAGGAAGTCGATGGATGCAGGTGGCTCAGGACCGTGCTTTGTGGCATTACTTGGGGGAGGCCTATGTTCAGCAGTGACTTGTGAAGGGCTGTAATGATGATGATGATGATGATTAACAAAATAATTGAGCAGATTTTTCAATTGTCAGATAAAAACTGTCCATCGAATAAATTATAAACAGGCTGAATATAAAAGTATAAAAATGTAACTATTATATTCATACAACTGTAATTTTTAATATTTTTTTTTCTGAGGATTAAAAAACCGGCCCTAAAACACTAAAAAGGTTTTAATATTAATATGTTTTTTTTTAAATAAATAGTTTAATTTGAAACAGTTTTCAGAATTATAATATTTTTTTAGAAAATATAGATTAATATTTAAAAAAGGAAAGTTTATTCGAAAAAATATGTATTTCGGAACTTGTTTTTTTTTTTTAAATTTCTTGTCATACTGTAGTTTAGATGTTATTAGATAAATGAAAACCAGTTGGTTCGTCTTGGTTAGATCAGAATAGCATCACTATAATGTAGTGACTACACTTCCGATTACATCGATATATTTTGTTGGTGATGAGGAACACCGAATAACTGACTACGAAACATTCTATCTCAGTCTTCCAGGTTGACAACGTATTTTGGATGTAGGATGATGGTCATTTTATACGATCATTTTTAAACCGTCAAGTTGTTACTGTTGTTGACCAAACTATTTTTCTTGTTATTATTGTCAAATAAGTAAGACCGAAAAAAGTTAACACGTGAATGAATAATTATCTTAAATAAAGAAAATTTATCGTGAACGATTACGAAGACTAAATTAACTATAAATATTAATTTCGTGATTTTTTCTTTTACAAAATCTCCATACGTCGTCGATAACACTAAAACACTGGTTAACTATATGGTTTACATTGCATTAATAGAATGACTTATGGATTTGGTCTTATGGTCCTTCACTGCTGGCCGTATGAGGAAGCTCAAGTGCGCTCAGCGAACTATAGAGTGGGCTCGGGGTTACTGTACGTAATAAACTTAGAATTGAATATATTCACAGTAGAACCAGAGTAACCGAAATAGTCCAACGGACTAGTAAGTTGAAATATGTATATATATGTAGACAATGGGTCATGGTCATATAGCTCGTAGAATCCACAACCGATGGGCAAAAAAGGATCTTGAGTGGCAGCATCCTAC
The DNA here is from genome assembly GCA_907164705.1 of Parnassius apollo. Classification (NCBI taxonomy): domain Eukaryota; kingdom Metazoa; phylum Arthropoda; class Insecta; order Lepidoptera; family Papilionidae; genus Parnassius; species Parnassius apollo. The sequence continues at coordinate 5,019,988 of CAJQZP010001030.1, read as the reverse complement.
CGGTAGGCGAAGTATAGTGCGTCCCCCCACTAGATGTAATTACGACATGCAGGAAGTCAATGGATGCAGGTGCTTCAGGACCGTGCTTTGTGGTATTATTTGGATAAGGCCTATGTTCAGCTGTGAACTTGTGAAGGGCTGTAATGATGATGATGATAAATATTAATAAACATGTATTAAAAAGTGAACTATTTTTGATATTTAACTATATACCTTTATCCTAATCTCATACTTTTAGGTTTTTTTTTATATAATAAAAGGTTTCTCCCACTAGAATTTTCTTGCGTGCCGTGGATGTGCCGGAACAATTTTCATAATAGTTAAGTAGATTGTGGTCCTGTCCTGTAGTAGAAAACTATATATATCGTACATAATTTCTGTAAAGTTTTCGGTGGAACATGTATTAAGGCCGGATGTTTGATTTAATGAATAAATTTAATTCGGTTTAAGTCGGAAGTTTTTTATGTTGCGAATTTTATTATCTGAATTCAGGTATTATAGGTAATAAAGTGGGTGTACTGTACGAACGTTTTCTACATGTTTCGTATTCGTCATTAGGAGCGTTTTCTAATACACTGCCGCTTGGATATTTTCCAGAATGTCCAAATCATCGTACATATATACGAACCTTGAATGTTTGCTTATACACGCTGGACAGGCGAGCTAGTGTGTGCAGCGCCGATAACATCTCAGTGGGAATGGTGCTTACCATCACCAATCTATCCATATATTCGTATGTCCGTCACCTGAAATTCGTTGGTCAGCAGGCTTGTGGCGGTTCATACAGCAAATAATTTGTGGATGTAATAGTTTTAAGTACTTATAAAAAGAGAGCATATAAATCTTTGTCCTAAAATAATTGTATGGCGAGTTTAACCGGTGTCGTCATCGTTCGGCAGGTGGGGACGATGAGGGAACAGGAAGGCGACGGCCCGGAGAGCCGTTAGCCGGACTCGATGGATGAGTATGGCGGGCCGGCGGCGCCGCCCCGGCCGCCCAAGCCGGCGGCGCGCGTGCACCGCGGCGGCAGCGCTGCGGGTGCGGCGGGCGCGCGGCCGCACGTGTCGCTGCTGCGGCCGCGCCCCGAGGCCGAGCGCGAGCGCAACGCCTACGTGGAGGCGCCGTGCCGCGCGCCGCCGGCCGCACACGCCGCACACGCTCGCGCCGCGCGCCCTCTCAAGCCGGTGACCACGCAGCCGGCCGCGGCCGACAAGCGGCGCCCGCTCGCCGCCGACTCCATAGTGTGTGACGCGTGCGGGCGCTGCCGCTGCGACCAGTGCGCGCGCCCGCGCCCGCTGCCCTCGCGCTGGCTGTGCGGCTCGTGTCTCTGCAGCGCCGAGGCGTGCGTGGATTACGCGTCGTGCATGTGCTGTGTCAAGGCGCTCTTCTACCCCTGCGGGAGCGGCGAGGAGGAGGCGGCGGAGCCGTGCACGTGCGGGCCGCGGCTGTGGTGCGTGGGCGCGCTGGCGCTGCCGCTGCCCTGCCTGTGCCTGTACTGGCCGCTGCGCGCGTGCGCGGCGGCGGGCGCGGCGGCATACGCGAGCGCTTCCCGCTCCGGCTGCCGCTGCTCCGCGCCCGCGCCCGCGCCCGCGTCCGCGTCCGCGCCGCTCTCCAGTATTATCTAGTCCGCCGCCGCCGCGCCCGCGCACTCCGAAGCCCGCCGCCGCGACCGCGCTGTACAAATATTTATTGGCGCGCGCCGCTTCGGACGGCGCGGGGGGCGCGGGGGGCGCGAGGTGCGCCGTAGTGCAGTCTGTGCAGTGCTGTGTCGGCGCCGGCCGGGGCTGGACCGCGCCCCGCGCCGCTGAGTGTTCGTCTGCTACCTGTAAATATAGCCGTTATAGTGTGAATGTACGTGAACGTGTCGCCGAACGCCGCGAGTCTCAAATTTTCTTGAGACCGAAACGTGTCATATAACGCTAACATTAGTATTTTGGATTCAGTGCGAATCCGGATATGATTAAGAGATGAGATATAAATCATACTTATTAAGATGTAGATAATTTACCATTTATTTATTAACTGAATTTGTATTTATTTGTAAATAAAACGACAACATTATATTATAAATACGAATGTTTACTACATTTTGTTTGTTTTTCTACTTTCCCACCTTGCCTTCATTAAAGGAAAGTTCACGAGTGATGCCGCCGGCCGGAGCTATGGCCGTCCGGTTCCTTGCACCTTTAAGTAATCAATTCATGATGCAAATACATCTGACACTTGAGCATAATATAAAACGAAATGAATAATTAATGTCTGAACATTTCACCGAACTCTACCAATCACACAAGTTGCGTTCAAGAAGAGCATTCTCTTATTACGTTACTCCGTTGGCATTGTATTATCGCGAGAGCGGAGATAACGCAATCGCTCGTATAATCTTCGCTTATTAAAGTGACCTTTGCTTTTTCAACATCTGAGTGTATTTAGTGTTTATGTAACGGTCTGGAATCCGAAATTAAACCACTAGTTTTATATTATCATGTTTTTTTACCTCGTGTAGTAACAATTTAAGTCGTTCGGTGTATAAATATTATGTCACGGCTAAAAGCCGAAGTGCGGTTACACGTAGTTTTAGACAGTTACAACTGGATGCAGCATATTGCGTTTTTTTATATGAGATGTAAACGAGCATGCGGCTTATCTGATGACAAGTGACTACCGCCGCCCATCAACAATATTATTATAGTAATATATTTATATATATTTAATATAGTAGTCTATTCCTCAAGGAAGTTGTGCGAGGAGGAAAACTAAATCTAAATCGCACAGTGGTGGACCGCCAATCACCCAAATGGTATGGGTGGTATCGCGAGTTTTGTCGCGATGTGCTATGGTGATATTGAGCGACTGGAATTAGGTTGGTTAAACTTATGTGTATTCAATTAATTTATGGTCTTAACTAGAACCCGGATGCTTACGGGCAAAACTAGGGTATGGTAAACTTCGAATTGTTATTGCCTATAAACTCAAAAATACGATCAACTATCAAGTTATATCAACGATAGTAGTCAATTAACTATGACTTCTGTTAAATTTGTCTAAAAGAAACTCATAGAGCAACATGGGCCACCGGTGGACTGGAGGGGTGTAGAGCCATACGCAGGCGTTCCCCTTTGTCAAAGTATAAGTCCACGCAATCCTATGCGTACAAACTAGTTGCAGTCGCATTGCTCACTAGACTAAAACTAGTTGCGCGGCTGAATCGACGTCCTACAAAAATACAAATTGTTCATTTTTTGCTGCAAAAAGAAATCTGCCACGTCAAATTTACAAAAAAAGGCGTTACCTTTAATTTATTAGTAATTTTAATCACATTGTTGTTATTTACTTCTTTATAAACTTAAAAATTACATTTATTGTACTTTTTAAGTTGTATTGTTTTAGATTTGTTTACCAACACAGTCCACTAACCCTTGTTAGATTATTATAGACAATAAGATGGGTAGACAATTAAATACTAGTTTGTAAGGTAGTTGATATATTTTATTAATAATATATAATTACTACACTTTAATAAATCTCACACCCTTATACAATATGCAGATCGGTCAAGCGACTGATCTGAGTCTGAATCCGAGTTGTCGCGGTCACCGAGCTTATACTATTATAATGTGTGTGTGTGTTATTATTATTTTAATAGTTATGTGTGAGCAGATCTCCCCCAGCAAAAATGACAGTTTTGTATTGGAAAAAAACTCTGTGGCTACTCACCTCCGGTCCGCCGGTGGCCCGTGTTGCTTTATAATTACAATAGGCGGGATTAATACCTTATGGCATTCTCTACCAGTCAACGCAGGGAGAATATCATTATTAGGAATGGGCTTAATATGGATTTCACCGAATACGAATATTCGGCCGAACATTATTCGGCAGGATTACCGAGGTACCTAAGCAATTTATGTCAAAACTTGTTACCGTAAAGCGCGCGGGATTACCGCCAGAGCCTTCCCCTCGCTCCCCCGCCACACCTGACATGTTATTGCATCATTTAGTACTGAGCAAATTGCCGGCACATGCTTATGTTTTGGCTATTTTTATGAGAAAAAAGTATTCTTAATAAAAATTGATAAGTATGTGGTGAAAATGAATGGCAGGAGATCTACTATTTGGACCAATTTTAGAGAAATTGACGACTGTAATGTAATGTTTCTTTGTTTGATTCCAAACAAAATTTTATCAAGCACTTTATTTGCTTTAATTGGAAATAAATGTACAGTGCCTCAAAAACTTAACGTTATACAAGTATATTTAACCCATAAATAAAATATACTTTCAACAGTAAAATTATGAAAGACATTGCATTACTCAATTCGTACATTTCCATACAGTGGATACTTTGAGTACCACTTTAACGAATATTCGGTAAAGCTGCCGAATACCGAATATAAAACGAATATTCGGCCCATCTCTAATCATTATATCAGCGTCAGTAGGTAAAGAAAGCTATAGCTGGGCTGACCCTAGAGACATTTATATTTTTTATTAATTATAATTAGGCTGTACTGTATGCTAAGGTACTAATTGAAAGAGTTATGAAAGAAACTGATGAAAAAATTTGGGATGTGCAAGCGGGATTTAGAAAGGGAATGGGGTGTACAGATCAAGTCTTTTCCATGCGCATGATCGCGGAGAAGTTTTTGGCGAAAAACCAAAAAGTTTTTTGTGCGTTCATGGACTTGGAAAAGGCTTACGACAGAGTGGACAGGGATGTGTTATGGCAAACGCTGAACGCATTGAGGTTGAGCGCTGGTTTGATACAGGCATTAAAGTCTCTGTATAGGGACTCGAGTGCTTGTGTTAGAATCAACGGGGTCTACTCGGACTGGTTTGGCATCCATAAAGGTGTCAGACAGGGCTGTGTAGCTTCCCCGTGGCTGTTCAACCTATTTATGGACAGCTGTTTGAAAAATTATAAAGTTGAAGAATGCGGGTTAAGAATGGGTGAGTTAACCATCAAATGCCTTTTGTACGCCGATGATCAAGTCATACTTGCGTCGTCGGCGGCCGAGTTGCAAATGATGGTTACATTAATGAACAGGTCATTAAAAGAAAGGGGAATGAAAGTGAACGCAAGTAAGACGAAAGTGATGGTTTTTGAAAGAGATAAAAGCAAAACGGTATGTGAAATAAGAATAGGAGAGTTAATTGAGCAAGTGGATAAGTTCGTATATTTGGGATGTGTATTCAGCAGGGATGGGAGATATGATAAGGACATTGCACGACGAGTGAATGCAGGAAATAAAGTAAATGGGGCTCTACACTCTATTGTGAAAAGTCAGAATGTGTCAAAAAAGGCACGTATGGCAATTCACAGTGCTGTATTAGTCCCTACTTTAACGTATGGTAGTGAAAGTTGGGTGTGGCAGAAGAAGCACGAGAGTAGAATAAATGCAGTAGAAATGCGGTCGCTAAGGAGTATGTTAGGGCTGAATCTGAGTGACAGGGTGAGAAACTGTGTGATAAAAGAAGAGTGAGGTTTGCAAAATGATGCGGGGACCAGGATTAAGAAAGGAATGCTTCGGTGGTTTGGTCATGTAGAAAGAATGAATGCGGAAAGACTGACAAAGCAAATATATGTTGCAGAAGTGAATGGAAGAGTCGGAAAGGGACGTCCTAGGCGGAAGTTTGTCGACCAAATTGGCGATATACTAAAAATGGGCCAAATTAAGAGTACCCTTAACCGACGAGCATGTATGCGTAGGTATATGGATGTGGAAGAGGCGAGAAAGGTATGTCAGGATCGTGCTAAATGGAAGTCTGTAGTCTCTGCCTACCCCTCTGGGTGACAGGCGTGAGTGTTTATGTATGTATGTATAATTAGGCTCAACCTAGGAGTGTTGTTTTCATTTGCGTTAAAATAAGCATTCTAAAAATGTAACGTTAACATAGCATTGAAGCAATTTATCTTAGAGTATTTATGAATATTGATTATCTACAAGTGGCAAAATTAAAAAATTTGTAAAACCGACTTCAATATAAATAAAACGAGTACATCATCAATTTATTCGAAGTCAAATACGCATTATTAAGGATAATTCACAAGCTACTGGTCAGATCTTGATCAAATTTGTATGGGATCATACGAGAAGCACCAGCTTTCAAATAAACAAAGAAGCATCAAAATCGGTTGACCTAGAAAAAAGTTCTGAGGTAACACATTAAAAAAAACACAGTTCAATTCCTTTTTGAAGTCGGTTAAACTTAGAGTAAACAATTAGAGAAAATATTAACTAATTCAATTTTTTTTATTTGGACTTAAGTGTACATAATATATAACAATTTTAATAGGCAAATCGCAGCTATTGACACACTTTTCGATCAATTTTCTGATGAAAAAGCTAGCAATCGGAGAATAATTAATCTTTTCTTGCTCTCCCGAAATTTAGAAAAAATTGAGGTTCGTCCCTTTGCGGCGTTAGCGACGAATTCGTAAGTAGCCACGGCATTTATTCATAAAGAGCAATGTTTAGGCAAATCTAGCTACGTAAAAGCAAACTATGACTTTTAGGTATCTCGTTACTATTCTTTTATACATTTTAATTTTCGTTGTATTGAAATATAACTATATTAGAGTTTAAAAAAAAACAATCGATATTATAACTATAAATATGACGAAAAACGATAGACAATAAACTAAACTTGACTAAATCATGCAGTCCTCGAATTAGTCGGACCAAGTGTTAACATTAGTACTAAACTAGATTGACCAATGTCTTTAGAAACGCAATGAAACTCTCTGACAAGTAGAGACTTCAACTCTTAACCACAAAAAAAAAATTAAAAAAAATCTTTAATATTTAATAACCGCCCGAAATTCTAGTTTCTCCATTTTGCATACGAACTGGTAGTTTTTCACTCACCGGCACTGCACCGTTACGGTGCCGGGGCTCCGTTTTTCTGGTGCCGGTGCCGATCTACGTTCGGCTTTTGAACAACACTAACACAGACTTCAGTTTTCTACAACAGTTATATGACTTACATTTAAGACAAAACTATAATCAACGCAGAGAAGTCAAGTTTTAAATTCATCCAGTTTAAAAAAAGATACTTAGAAGCACACGGCTACATACATAATACACATGCAGTTTTACCGGCCGGCACCGAGTGGGAAGCTTGCTATCGAGGCGCTTTTGGTAAGAGGAAACACATGCCATATATTATATACATTTCCCCGATGCCGGGAAAGCAAGAATATTTATTATAAAATATAATAACGAATTTAGGATTTGAAAAAAAAAAGAACGTATTTCTATAACTCAATGATAAGACCTATTTCGAAAATTAGTTGATCAATCTAGCAGTAATATTCTATTCTAGGCTCTTGATTTATATTTTCCTCTACTTTATTTTTGAATCCAGTTTTTTTCTTTTTTGGTATTCAAGTGATATACTTTACTCTTTTTATAAGTGCTATCATAGTTATTTCAATGTGAAGTAAGTAAATAGTAAAGGTAGATATAAATATGTAATACCGTTAATCTTTATATAATAAGTATGAAATTCTCGCGCGACACTGACCGCAGCCGCAGCTACTTACTACTGCGCGGGCGAACGACCCTGTACGCGGTCGGGATATTAAAATAGTGCGTTGGGTTATACGATGCTACAGCCAAAGGAAGTGACGATGAATGGCTTCACTTCCTGTGTCGCTATCCGGGATGTTCGTCTCCCGTCTAACATTTCCTGCTTCCTTCAATACACCGACGCCTATACCCTATACGAAGTTACGGCGTGCATTATAAAATCATACAGCCGTAAAATATTTTTTATGGATAATAGTAACTCGTACTGTTGCACTTTTGCCAGTGTCAAGTTATAAAATAACCTGTATATTAATTTGATTAAAGACTTCTTTATCGTATGTTGACGCGTCAAATTTTTGAAGTTTTGGGAGATTTCTCAAAATCTTATAAGGTACGTGAGGGTAATATGGTCTTAAGCTTTGCCGCCCTATAAAACCAAAACTAAGAGGAGAACAGAGTCAAAAACACAAAGTCGTATACAATATGCTAAGAAAGAAATAACAAACTAGCTTTGGCAATAAGTATTAGGAACACTTCGAAAAATGAACTTAAAAAAACTAACTACACTATATCATACTAAAATCGACTAAAATATTTACTATAATGTGAAGTGTAAAAATGGTGTCGATAAAGCAGTGGTTTTTTGACCCTTTATTATTTGATTGAACGATGAAGAGCTATCGTATCACAGAGCCATCTTTGCAAACAAGGCTGTAGTTTTTGAGTCATAAGAAAGAGACCATATTAACCGGATGACCATATTACCCTCACGCATTATATAGTCATCAGTCGAGAAATGCCAAAAATAAGTAGATGTCTCATGTCTCAAGGCGGCTAAACAACAAAAAAATCTTGAGTTTTACATCTTCATCGGATCATGTTTTATCTTTTACACTTATAGTACAGAGAGGCAGACATTCAATACACGAAATCACACTTCATATTTTAACGATGACAAAGGATCAGCAATCCTTTGGTTGCGGTCGACTTTCCCGCCAAAACTCCCTTAGAAATAAAAATGGTTTTTAATTCAAAATTATAAATGTGTTTCGTTGCCAGTGTGTATTAACATCCTGTTTGTTTATTTACCATATACTAAAGACTTCATCGTCACTTACAACGAGGTGGGGTTGTTGTTAAATACTGGCTTATAAATAAGTAATAAAATATTTTTGTTTACCCGATTATTTTAAAATAACTTTAAAGAACTTTCGTTATGTTAAGAGCAGAATATTAAAAATCTATATTGACTATAATTCATTTTTATCGTATTATCATTGTCTATTAATTACTTAGAGCGTAATATGTCATCCACATGTTATTTACAATATAGCTAGCATGCACATCGCATAGCTGGAGAGTGTAGGATCGTTTAAATTGGGACACGCAACAGATGTCGACAGGCTGCCGTCAGCGTTCGTCTGAATCCCGGATGGGGCCTTGCACGTGATAAAAGCAAATTGGTTATTGAACCTACAATAGGTAGGTAAGGGATACACACAGGATTTCAATCAATCTGTAAATTTATAATCTTAAAGAATCAATGTATGTTATGAACAGACATAATATATGACTAAAGCAATTAAAACGAAATTAAAATATTTTGTTATTACTTATGAACACGTTCAGAAATAGTATGTCTATTTGTTAACGCCTACGTAAGATGTTCGACTGCGAATATAATAAGGGGCGACATTGATGAATCTGTAGAAGCAATGTGTCATACCGAAGCCCTACAATGTGTCGGTACCACAAATTTGCGCCGATATATTTTGGTCCTAACTGTATCGGGCGCCACTAGTATAAGACGTCGGCTATTTATTCTCGGTGTGCGTAAGCGCATGACATCGAGTATTAATGCTCTATCTATATTTGAATTTAACATAAGGCTCTACGTTCTTTTGCATTAACATCTCTAAATAGATACTTACACCGCTCCATTTTCGTTTACGTAAACACGAATACGCTGATGTATTATAACACATAAACCTGTTTGTTCCGAGTGAATTCATATTTTAAATTAAGAAAAGTACCTATTCTCCCGCTCGAAATACATTGGCCCCGCGGATCTTTTGACCTTTGCTATGGAGGAGATGGATCATTCGTGTCATTGTAAGTTTGATCCGGGCCGCCATTTACGTGGCGTTTGTATTCATGAGCATACTATTTCAGTGTCAAATATTGCTATTTATTGATCGCATTCTTTGACCCGTGACCTTTGTAAATAATGTAATGGCACTTCGACTGTTTGATGAATAGTTGACGAATAATGCTTTAGTGGTAAATAATACATAGTGTGACAACTGTATTCCCTGAGGAATTAGGCAGAGTCCAAAGAATACTAAGGTACTCGGACCACGTCTAGCCTAAAATATATGGGTTTAGATGGAAAATTGTAAACGAATTGGTAGGTGGTAGCCACCATTACATCAGATTTGATAAACCACAAATCCTTGCAAAAGAACATCGATTCCTACCAAGGATAATACGCGAGGCTATTGAAATTTAAGAAAAAATACCCTAATTTCAATAGACATATTGGGAATCCCATAATTAATAAAATTAAAACCAAACGCAAGCTTACTATTGGAATACTTCAAGATACTGTAAGCTGTAAATCGAACCAAAAATTATTATTTAAAATTTGAAGGTAGCTTTCGTTTACCATTACATCAGGACACACAATAAATCAGTTAGTCTAAAACCACAGTCCCCCCTCGTGAACATGGTTGCTTTAAAGTAGAGATAAAATAGATATCCGGTAAATATCCGGTATTCGGCCTATCCGGCCTAAAATTACTATCCGGCCGGATACCGGATAACAAACAGCTATCCGGCCAAATACCAGATAAAAAAACACAAAATATCTAATTTAGTTAAGTATTTCATTTATGTTACTTAGCAAATATAATCACACAATTTTTCACAAAATTTTCATTTAAAACTTACAAAATTAGTACTTATACTTCGCTAAGGTACAGAATAAATTATAGTACTACGTTGATAAGGGCGAATTATGATGAATAAATACTCATTTCTCTGCATTGAAAGGTAGCAAGCGGTTTCGTCCGTTTTCGTAAACAAGGCCAGCTTCAGAAAAAGTCTTTCGATGTACACACTTCTGCAGGGTTCTGAAAGATAGATAACAAACTTTGATAAATTTGGGTATTGTTTAGCAATACCTTGGGTAGGTATAAGGGTCACGATCGCGAACAGTTTGCACTTACTTTACTTTTCGCTTCTTGCGATGCACCAAACGGCAATGTTCGGCAGAATATCCGGCGGCCGGATATCCGGTTATTCGGCGATAAGACTAGACGAATATCCGGTATTCCTCTAAACGGCTATCAGTTTCATCTCTACTTTAAAGTGCCCGAAACATCGGGAATTAAAATAAAGTTAAAATTTAACGAGATAAAATCCGTACAATTACTTTTACTTAAGGATGTAATGATGATAATGAATGATGGCATAACCACATGAACTGTACATTCGAAGGCTAACCATCAACTTCAGATGTCTGATGGACGTCACATATCAATTTAAAGCGAAAGATTCCTGGCTTAAACGCGAACTTCAAGTAACAATCAAATTTTTTTAATCAATACTTACAAACCTATGTTAAAACAACATATTAGTTTTAATAATCAAGTGCTGATTTTGTTGAAAGGAGTCTTTACTTAAGTTGTGCTTTTTTAAGTAAATTCATTTCTCATTAGACGATCTAAGAAGATTTTCCTATTAATAAATGTCCATTAAGTTTATACTAGTGTTTTGAAAATTAGCATAATAGTGAGCATGACATTTTGTTGATTTTTTTTTTACATATATAATAAGGGTGACAAACGAGTACATAGTCCACCAGATGGTAAGTGAACGCTGTCCCTAGACGTCTACATTTATCCCAAAGTAAGAATCAAAATGCAGATGCGTTGTCACCCCTGATGAGTAAAATGGAACGCCTCGTTTGCAGTAAAAAGGGTCTCTGTTTATCTACACTTACCATACGAAACACAGCAACATTAAACTGCTATTTTACGACTGTATTCTGTGAGAGGGTGTTCCTACTACAGTTCAGTTCAACAACTTCTACTACAGTTGAGCTAACCCATTCGTACTATAACCATAACATAGCTGCAGCGTGGCTCTACCTCGTATAAAATATACACATATATAAGAAACGTATGTTTTCGAGCGAGTAGCTTGCACCGCCGCATACACTAAAGATAAGACGGCGCGGCGGGTCAACTAGCAGGAAGCGGCTGTTTCAAACGGCGCACTCCACCGAATGATAGCGAGCATTGGGCAATAGTTTACGATGATCACTACTCGTTGCCGAGCTATCGCTGTGCCGGAATTAAACAATTGCGTTTACGACGTATCCTAGCCTGCCTAAATTTTTTCCGTTCAAAGCCGTTGAAGTCAACTGAATTTAAATTATTCTTATAAAACGAAATAGCTCTGCATCTTTCATTGGCAAGGGGTTTGTCAGACATAATGTAACAGTTTGCACAACTAATGTTTTCTATAGGAATGTCCGATGACCGTTGATGTTCAACAAACATTGATAATATCGATGTTGTAACATTAATTATGCATTGCTAATGCATCGTAACATCGATGTCACAACGATCGCGAAATATCAAGTTACCAATAAAATATTATTTTTTATTGTTTTATTTATTAATAAGTACTTAATACTGTGCCCATAAACATTGGCTTTGTCAACAAAAGTGTTTTATTTATTTATTTATGCTTTCATGCACAAAAAAGTACATATGGCGGACTTAATGCCATAGGGCATTCTCTCCCAGTCAACCATTAGACTAAACAGAGATAGATATTATGGAGGCGGTGCAGCAATAATCAAATAGAGAGGATAAAGTAAATTATATATATATATATATATATATATATATATATATATATATATATATATATATAATATATATACATACTCAATAGGTTAGAAAAATATGAAATATATACGAAAAAGAGAGCTGAGTTAATTCAAACTTGCAACGATTTAATCATGTACTTACGGACTTGATTTTTAAAGACGAATTTGTTGGGAGCTTTTTTTAATGTCAAGAGGAATGTCGTTCCAGAGTCTGATGGCCATGAGGGCGAAAGAGTGAGATAAATAACCAGTACAGTGTAAAGGAGTGAGCCACTTAAGATTGGCCGAGGAACGGAGAGAATAATTATGAGAATCTCCCAGGTATTGAGTACATGGATCGTTCAAAATTGAGAAAAGGGTGCAGAGTATTCTAACATATCTGCGCTGACGGATAGGCAGCCAGTTTAGCTGTGTACGAAAGGAAGATACATGGTCGTATTTACGAAGACCATAAATGTATCTGATGCAGTTGTTAAGCAGACGATCCAATGTATTAAGATGAAGTTGAGACAGGTCTGAGCAACACACATCGACATAATCAATAATCGGTACAATAAGTGATTGGACAAGTAAAATCTTGTTATTGGTGGGAAGAAAGTTTTTAAATCGATATAAAGATCGCAAAGTTCCAGTAGTTTTGCGACTCACCTCCTGTATATGTTTGTTCCATGTTAAGCAACCATCGATGTACAGACCAAGGTTGTTTACGTTAGTAGAGAAGGGTATTGTATATTATTATTAAACATAATTGATGGTAGGGTGGGAATATCCAGTTTAGATAATAATCTTGAGCTACCTAAGATTATCGTTTGACATTTAGACGGGTTCACGTTTATGCCATACAGAGTAGACCATTCTGAGATATATTTCAAATCATCATTTAATAGTGAAATAGCACTTAGGATATTTGAAAGCTCCACTTGCGCATATAACTGCAGATCATCAGCATACAAATGGTAAGATCTGCTCTTGAGATTTAGTGTGATGAGATTTATAAAAATGGAAAACAGAAGAGGAGAGATAATACCGCCTTGAGGGACGCCAATTGACACATCACGCCAGTCAGATAGTATATGACCAGTACGCACAGCCTGTTGGCGCCCTCGAAGATATGTTGAGAACCATTCCTGAGCTGAAGACGAGATATTCAAATGAGAAAGAAGAGCTAACAAGATACCATGATCGACAGAATTAAATGCATTAGAACAATCAATTAGGATGAGAACAGTCAGTTTTGATTTTTCCGTCCCCTCACGAATATCTTCCGTAACCTTGAGAAGAGCAGTAGTAGTAGAATGACCCGGGCGGAAACCAGACTGATAAGGGGAAAGAATATTCTTTGAGAAAACAAAAGCAGAAATCTGTTTATGAGCAACAGCTTCCAGAACCTTGGAAAGAAAAGGCAGAATAGAAATTGGTCTGAAATTAGATAAAGCGTTGCATTCAGTTGCTTTCGGGATGGGAATAATAAAGGCTTTACGCCAGAGAGTTGGAAAAGCACCATTCGTCAGGGAAAAGTTAATTATATGAGTTATCACGGGTAAAACAGAATCCAGCACGTGCAAAACCATTACCCTACTCACATCATCACATCCAACGGCTTTCGATATCGAAAAGTGTTTTGTATTTGATGATCATCCAGCAGACTACGTTGAGTTACCTACTAATGTCATTATCAATGTTTTGTGATATTTATCATCTATCCATTTTTGCAACATCTTGATTTTATAATATCTTTCACATCATACAACATCTACGGAAATAAAAACATGCTGAGACTTACTAGAAATAAAAATGTGGAACATGATAACTTCTAGAAGAGTCTACCAAAATGAATATGATTTGATGAAATAAAATAAAGTAGCTGGTTTAAATATCCAATATTGCCAGATTGCAATGAGCATTAAGGGGAAATATAACCTCAAATGGCTTAGCAAGATCCTCCGTTATGCCGAAAGAATTGCAGCATTAATTTTGAAATAAATATACTGTAAAGTTGAGGATTAATGTTAAGGATTATGTTAGACGAAAACACGATTCCCTAAAATTTTCTCAATAGAAAAAAAAATCCAAAGTTACCTCCAAACTGAACAATAAACATCTGTTATTCATAAAATACTTTAAATAAGATCATGAAACTTTGCATACTAACTGAACTAACTATAAAGCAGTGCTTATGTTATTTACTTTTTTAAATACCATTATTTTCACTGTCAAAAGAAATTACCCAAACTATCGGCGTCTTGAAGCTTGATTCCTGCCGCCCGCTTAGTATCGCTTCGGCTTTTGAAGAGGAAGTTGTGTCGCTTACGATCAGAATACACATTACGCAACAAGAGGACGTAAAATTAAAATGGGAAATAACCGTAATAAAAATAAGAAGCGACTAGGTTGGCGTTAAAAAACAGGCATATATATGATAAACATAATGAAATAAGTATCTAACGACCTATCTACTTAGAGTATTAGTGATTACAAACATGTCGGTACATAGCATACGACGCGCGGGGAAGTGAGGGCGAAATTAGAATTTGAGCTGACTTACTCTCACCTCTTAATAATAAACCAGATGGATTAATTTTCATCATCTGTCAAAAATAAATACTATAGATGTTATGATGAATTAGCACTATCGACATCATTTTTTATAGGTTAAGGGTGAAAAACGAGCACAGTCCACCAAAAGGCAAGTGGATGCCGAAACCCATAGACATCTGCATCTATCCTCGATTAAGTATAAAAATGCTGATGCGTAGTCACCCCTGAACACTAAGATGGAATATCTCACATTTAATCATAAGGGCCTCCGGTTCTCCACACTCATCGTATAAAATACAGCAGCATTAAGCTGCTATTTTACGCTGGTATTCTGTGAGAGCGTGGTCCTGCCCCGGTCGAGGCCACCCATTTGTGCTACAACTATATAGCTGCACTGACTGCCTCGTTGGTTTAGTGGCGCAACTACTGGTCATGAGGTCCTGGGTTCGAATCCCGGGTCGGGCGAAAAAATTAATTATTGAGTTTTTCCGTCAAGCAGTTCTCAATAGCTGCCCGGAGTCAGGAAATTGGCGGTATATCACCCCCGTGCTTCGGAAGGCACGTAAAGCCGTTGGTCCTGCGACCGGTCTCTCTCCGGTCGTGTCAGTTTACCGTCGCATCGGATTATGAGAATGAAGGAATAGAGAGTGCACCTGTGCTTGCGCATACACTTGGACACTATAATCCTGTCCTGCGCCGATGGCTAGTCTCCGTTGAGGCTGACCGCCGTGACCGAAATTTGGTCTGGAGGACATTATTATATAGCTGCAGCGTAGCTCTACCACGTATAGAATTTTACACAATACTAGCGATATGAAACGGCGACATCGCTCGGGTGATACCTGGATTCTTCAACAGCCCCACTATGCCAACTATGCTATGCGGAAGTGCAAGCAATATGTTGACAAAGTCTTACCGCAATCTGATGAACGGTATGGCAGCACATACAATACGAACAGACAAATATTAATTTATGCAATAAGTAGATGTGATAACGTTGTGGTCTAAACAAGTACTGAAAAAAACCATTGCGGTCACAAATAGGTCTTATTAGCATCTTACATTATCTCCTGCGTTAGATGTTGGGGCAACGAGCTCACGAACACTGGCATACGCATCACTGTACTGTGCGAAGCTAGAATATCAAGGTAAACATAAATTTATTCATTCCCTATCTAAGATTCCTGCGTAAACAGTGTCCGCTCAACGAAACCATAAATCGATTAATTCATACGACGTTTCGCTCAATCAATCAATCGCGTATAAATAAAAGATGGCTGCGGCGTACGGGAGAAGCGACTTCCACTTCAAATTCTCACGTCAGTTAGGATGGATGATTTTTTTTATTCAGTGTCAGTTGTCTCTCCGAAGAATAATGACGGTATGTTGGATTTAAGTTCTAAGAACAAGTTTTTTACATCGAATGATTTCTGTATTGTGTCAAAAAAAAAACCCGGTAACATTGAATAGGTTACAACAACGTAACATTAATTAGTTAACCCGGTAAATTAAATGTTTGCTAACATAACCTGTTAGGGAACGTTGTAATTAGGGTTCCCACCTCCCGTTTTATGTTTTACAGGATTTGATAAGACTAAATAAATTATATAGGATTAAAATTAAGGGTATCATATTGTTTTCAATAAAATACTGTTGTGGTAACAGTGGCAATATTTATTAATATAAAAAAATGTTAATACACAATGTAACATGGTTTGTCTTTCAAATATCGCGCGTATACTCGTAGTATTACTGAGGTAACGCAGCGCGTCATCTCCAGTTTAAATCTTTGGTCATCTCAATTATTTTTAAATTCTCTGACCTCAACTAGCAGACTGAATGTCAATAGGCGCGATATTGTCTTGCCCTCTATTACAGATTTCAAGTTAGGGGACAAGATCAATTTTTGGGTCAGAAATACAAGACGTCCTTTATAATAAAAGACTTTTAAAATAAAGGACTTAAATCGGTAGGATCTTACATATTTGCGTAATAATTTAGAATTTCGTAACATTTTTATAATGTAAAACGGTGACTCTAGCACTAACTGTCTCCTTGATGATAAATGGATACCGTCGGCTCCTGGACAAGGTAAATTACCTCACGATCTGTAATTAAATTGCCTCTTTTAAATATAGTTGCGAACCTAAGAAGGAAATAGAGGACGTCTTTTAAAATAAAGGACGTTTGGCGATAGGTAGGATCTTTTTTGCGTAATAATTTAGAATTTCGTAACTTTTTTATAATGTAAAACGTGACTCTAGCTCTGTCTACTTTATGACAAATGGCTTCTGTCGGCTCCTGGAAAAGGCAAATTGCCTCACGATATATAATTAAATTGCTTCTTTTAAATATAGTGTTCGCCACTAAACTTAAGAAGAAAATAGTTACCTTGACTCGCGATCTATACATATTACATACGGGTACATTTTTTAGGCTTCGGTGTGTTTCTCATTTCATTTTTAAAAGTCGTGTCTGTACTCTGTAATTCCAATATTTTCTGAAAAAAAAAGGCCAGGGGACTATAGTATGTGCCAAATCAATTGAGAAAAACGGACAATGACCTTTCGGTCGTTTAATCACGGGTAACAAACCTTCAATATATAGACACATTTTATATTCATACGTTCTTAAGTGTAAGAGGTCTTAGATGTAATTTTATACTTGGTAGGCTCAAGAGGCTAAAAACCAAGGAGTTTTCAATTAAAAAGATTAATGTGACAGGAACAGTGGAAATATTCCATGCCCGATACTTTTAGTGCAGCCTAGTACGCGCTGCGCGTGTCGATGCTGAGCTCGACGCGATGCTGCGGCGTCTTCCAGCACGTTCACTGCTCCCACCGGGCTTCTCCACTAGTATTGGTTAATAAATCGGATATGTACGCATTGTAATCCATGTGCCATAAAAAAGTGACAGTTGTACTAGATGTATGATGCTAATGTAATTGTGATAAACTCACTTTTAGTTTTTTGTTCCTTTAGTATTTTATATTGCTAAATTTCAATCATTACCGTCCAATAGTCTCCAGAAATTTAAAAAAAATCCTGTGACTAACAGAAATAAAGACACAGATATCGAGATGAATACAAGTAATTCAGTTTTGCTAATTTCGACACGGAATGTTCTTAAATTGAAGTCCACACTAGCGCAACCGCGGGTAAAAACTAGTAAGTAAATATAATAAAATATGTGTACTCTATCATTATATACAATTATAGTAAATAGTTCCGTAGTCCAAGGGATTAGTAAACTGAAATAATAATAGGCCGACCATACGTCGAGGAACCGACAACTACATGAGAAGAAAGGTTCTCGAGTGACAGCGTGGTACCGATAAGAGGTGTGTATGGCTGCCCCCTAGACTGCATTATGACTTGGTAAGACATGCAGGAAGTCGATGGATGCAGGTTACTCAGAACCGTGCCTTGTGACATTCCTTAGGCAGGCCTATGTTCAACAGTAGACTTGTGAATGGTTGTAATGATGATGATGAAGGTAACTATAAAAAAAAACATTACATTCTTCTTGACAAGAAATCAGAAATAGGGGTAGGACAAGACAGAAGGAATTTAATTTGAATAAAACTAATAGGATTCGATCAACTAATCCAGTCCAGATCTACAGCCAGGTTAAACAATCCGGAATTAGATAATAACAATCACTGAAAAACAAAAACTGGTTAACGCTCGCTGTAAATATAACAGAACGTGAGTAACCTGGGTTCGATCCCCGCCGGCACCATTGAAATTGTTAATTGCAATTTTAAGTGCTGATTTACCACGTGCTTGGCGGTGAAGGAAAACATCATGAGGAAACCTGTATGTCTAAGGAATAAGAAAAAAATAATATTGCGAAGACATGTGAAGTTCGCCAACACGCATTGGGGCTGCGCGGCGGACACTTCCCCACCCTAAAACCCTCAGAAATGAGGGGAGGCCTGTGCTCAGCAGTTTAAGTTTTTTAAAATCATCAAACACCCAAAAAAACCTTCTCCACAAATGTGGATAATTTAAACAATGCTCTCAGGCAAGATATTGTCATTATTGATGTCCATTGACACGAGTGCGTATTTAAATATAGAACGTTATACGTGTATGTACTGTTAGGTATATTTTCGCCTGCTTTGCCGCATGAATGGACGAACAAGACACTACAGACGATGGCTGAGAGCGTAGGCGGCGGCAATGAGGGCACATTTTTATCGGCTCCAACTCGACGGTTGACCGATGACCGTAGTTCGCAATGTCGGCAATTTGTTTAATAAGAGATATCGGGATCCAGCTAGCTATTCTGATAAACTCTCGCTTAAACCTGACGTAGTTCGATACGAAAAAATTGACATTATCTTCTTAAAGTCAGAGTTTCTTATATTGTGGTATAATGGTGTCATGCTTTGCTTATCGAGATACTTGTTTTTAATAAAAATGAGTAACTATCGTCTGGAGGCTATCTATTTTTAAACACTCGCTTTGTGTTTCCGTCCAGACGTTCATGGTGTAGGTATTATGTAAGGAGATAAAAGGCTTGTCGAATTCACAATTTTAAACATACTTCTTCTAGATGGAGTGACGGCCTGGTAAGAGATGCGGGGGAAGTCCATGGATGCAGGTAGCTCAAGACTATGCTTTGTGACATTTCTTGGAAGATGCCCACGTTCAGCAGCGCAATGATGTGATGATGTAGTAGATGTAGCTCTATGTGGCCGTGGTCCTTTCCCGGTCGAGCATTACAACTACATACGTGAGTTCTGCGTCTGGGTTCTTTAGCCATAAAATTTTATTTTTAATTGCTTCGAAATATATCAGTTGTGGTTGCCTAGAAACCAGTATATAATAAAGTCAACATCGGTGAGCGTGGTCCGTTTATTGCAAACTTGGTGCGAACCAGTTTTTGTGTGGGACGATTCGTGGGAGCTGTCAATTTATTCTCTTCTATTGATTACTGGTTCAATTTTAGCTGGTGTGAACCAGTTACTATAAGACAATTGCGCATGTTGATGTATGAAATCATACGTAAGCAG
>CAJQZP010001030.1:3042500-3195000 GCA_907164705.1 Parnassius apollo | reverse complement strand
GATCCCAGGAAGCTATTCTGACTAATTTCACGTGGATGTCCGTACGAATGTATGTATGTGTGTGTGTGTGTGTGTGTGTGTGTGTGTGTGTGTGTGAGTGTGTGTGAGTATGTGTGAGTATGTGTGAGTATGTAAACCTTTCATAACTTTTGAACGTCTTGTTCGATTGGGATGCGGTTTGAGGCGGCGTTGCGGTGTTCTAAAGATCTCAATATGGAATAGATTTGGTGATAATATGAATTGATTCGGGAGAGTAGATTTTGAGAAATCACAAAAACAGTTTTTTTTTGTAATAACTTAAACTGATTTACCGATCGATTTCAAAAACTAATCAGCTCTTAATCTCAAAAAATTACGTCGACTGCCGTTTGGAAAAAAATAGGTTGATTGTGAGATATCGAAGGAGATAAATTTTAAAAAAACGTTTTTTTTTAAATAACTTGGAGATTTCGCAACACGATTTGTTAAAATTTGGAGCGCTTTACATTTAAAATTAGCGGGAACGGGCCTGCAGGCCATCCCTGGAACTTCCAAAAAGTGAAAGAATTTTTTTAAATATTTATTCTTTTACTTTGAGCTTATAAAATAATTGTTGACAAATGTGCACATCATATAAATAATTTGATTTCTAACACATCTGTACATTAACGCTCTGTTAGTTAGAAAACGATACATGTATTTCTTTTTCAGTTTTGCTTCGTTTATTTCGGTTATTATTTTTGTTTTAATTTATTTTCTCCTTGTAGGATATTATAATTTCCAGATACATTTGCCTCACAGTTTTCATATACGTGTGTGGCGGCGCTGTCGTCGCACCGCAAGCGAAACACACCGAAGCCTAAATCACGCTATCAATATTCCGACTCATAAACAGTATATATAGAAGTATATATAGAACATCTCCGAACTGTCACACGGAGTGTTGGCCGCTCCCCGTGCAGAACACCTTGCCCGGCGGGAGATCTCCCCTTTTCCTTCCACGGCCACTGTAGTGACTCCGACGTGATCTGCTTGATAGCGTGATTTAGGCTTCGGTGTGTTTCGCTTGCGGTGCGACGACAGCGCCGCCACACGTGAGTTTAGTCAAGGTGATTTTATAAATGTTTTTTTTTTTGTTTTTGATTACGGAATCTTAATAATAACATATTAACGTCTTAGGATTTTTATGAACAAACTAAATATTTATTTTACTTTGTGATGAATTTCTAATTAAAGAAAATTTTCAAGGTATACATACCCACAACTTAATTTTTAGAATTAAAAAAAAACATTATTTATAAAATCCAATTAGGAATTGACTCCTTATTGCTATTTAATGTTTTTAGGCATAATGTCTAGTTTTATAAACTTTATATTTTTCATTGTTTTAATATAAAATAAAATATTGAAAATTCCTTTTATGTTTTACAAAATGTGTGTATGATAACAATATACGGTAAAACGGTACAATTTAAGGCATTTTTTTTATATAGAATAGGGTGACAAACGAGCACATAGTCCACCTGATGGTAAGTGGTTGCTGCGGCCCATAGACATCTACATCTATCCTCTATTAAAAATCAAAATGCAGATGTGTTGTTACCCCTGAGGACTACGATGGAACGCCTCGTTTCCAGTAAAAAGGTCTTCGGTTCTCTACACTCTCGGTATATTCTATACAAAAAAGTATTTATAGTCCAGTCTGTGAGAGGTCTTTACATATATTGTACGACTTCGACGATTCTCTGACGATTTACTGATGAAAAATCTTTCAAAATGGCGGAAATGAATCGAAAGTTTTGACTACGATTTATTTAATTTCATCCAAAACAATTTTTTATTATTTATTTATTTTACCATTAATTACAAAAAAATAATAAAGTGATTTAGTTGAAAGCCTGTTTTTCTCTTCGTGAAATAAATTTTCATTATGGAATCGAGAGTAATTTGCAACAGCAAATAAGTACGAATTTGTTAACGTTTTAGAGCCACGTTGCAATATATTGTGGCTACAGCACGAATGGATCGGCTCGACCGAATAAAGACATCGCTTTAATAGAACACAAGCGAGAAATAGCAGCAGGATGCTGCTTTGTTTTATATGGTGCGTAACGAGAATAGAAGACCCTATTTTACTGATAACCGGGCAATTAATCTTAGACCTTAGGAGTGACAGCACATATGGATTATTTTTTCTTATTCAAAGATAGATGTTAATGTACATACCCCCAGTATCCTCTTGGCATCAGATGGACTCTATGCTATATAAAAATAGCTTATAGACGTTTTATGCGGTAATGTGTAGCGTAAGTAGTAAATTTACTCGCGAACAACACCTTTCTTGTCGAGAACGAATATTAAACCTTTCTAGCTCTTAACATGAGAGCTTTAAAATGTGTAATAAAAACTTTTATTAAATATTACATCTTGAAAACTAATGCTATTACATAAATATAAACATAACTTGATGATAAAAATACACGGATTTGTGTGAATCTAAGTGTGTTTTTATATTAATATACTTAAATATATTTAAATATACTTAAATATATTTTTATACTCACAGTTTTTTGATCACACTGTGTCGTCGGTCTATGGTCGTAAGCGGTACTACTGAGTATGTAGACCCGGATTCAAATCTGGAGTCGGGCTAAAATCAGTTATTTGGTTTTCTGTCAAGAAATTCTCAGTAGAAGCCCGGAACAGTAAATTTTCGGTGTTTCACCCGCGTGCCTGAAGTTAAGTACTTAACTTTTGTACTTGGAGTACTTAAACTTTTGTTGCCAATTGTCATTATAAAGTTTGAAGTAAGGACGGACAGGGGCATTCTGACAGATATTTTCTACTTCTGAGTTTTCTTTTAAAGTTTTGGTTATATACATGTAAAATAAAAACAGTTCAGGGAGCTAGGAAATACAAAATACGTAAAATAAGGATAAAGCAACGAAATAAATTACAAAACATAAAGAAATAGAACAAAAATAGTAGGTACAAAATTTATCGCTAAATTAAAATTAACTCACAATATCACGAACACTGCGGCAAACATTGGTTGCTATGAGGTTGTCGTGTTTCGATGACATGGAGCGGACTCGAGTTACCGTGAGACCCAGAGAGGCCATTGCAGGCGGCACCCACGTGGTTGTGCAGTGGGAGTGCAGTAACTCAAGGCAGGCTCACTTGCAGGGGATGGAAACTGAAAGCCTTGATGAACTTCGCGTTGGTGATTATGCCTCAAGCTTCCGAGGCTGAGACATCGTTGGTGATTCGGATGACGTAGACTCACACTCGAGGGATGGTGACTTATGCCACCGATATAATAATATAACTTGTTATATCCTAGTTCTGCACGTGCACAGTTAGTCCTTATATATTATCGTTTTTACGTCTATCAGTTATCACAATTATAGTCGTAGTCGTAGACTTCTATAAGAATATTTGATTTGTTGAGATGACAATTGATAGCAATCTTGGGATATAATGGATTATGATGATTCAAATCTACAATATTTCCTTTTTTTTTTTTTGTATCCCGCCTTTGTCTCTTGCCAACGCACCCAAATATTGTTTCTGTGATAAAAAAGGGAATTACTAAAATCGGAACCGATAGATGTCGCTGCTGTAAAGGAATGTTTGGAATGTATCTCATTGTGCCACCTACTGTAAAGCTCGGAACAACGTCTATCAGGCCAGCTTTTTGTTTTATAAAAGTAAAAAATAGCCAACTCAATAATTTATTCAGTAGGAAACTAATATTAAACCTCCCTATTTATGTTAAAACGCGCTTCAAAGACTTTATTCAAAACATAAGAGCGCTGTAATATAAAAATACGGCAATGCTAAAAAATTTCTTCACGTGTTTTATTTTTAGCGTAACTTCAGCGCACTTAGTGCTCGACTCATAAATTTTATCACAGAAGAAGCCTCGGGACTGCTAAGCCGTCGACTCTATTTACACTGACAATGTGATCGTTGAATTTAATGTAAGAAATATTTATTAAGTATAATAAATAAAACACAATCGTTAAGTTAATCATTTCTAAAATCATTTATTAAAGTGGCAATGAAGACTTCTTTATATATACACAAAGAGCCACGAATAAGACGAAGCATAACCGATAGTCTTGACGTCCCCGGATCCTCAAGTCCAGTTATTCTGTCAAGAAATTCCAAGCAGCATCCTGTTGTCAGGAAGTTAGCGGTGTTTAAACCTATGCCTCGAAATGCACGTAAAGTCGTTGTTCCTGCGCCTGATCTCTGGAGAGAGACTACTGGAGCGCAGTATCCGATGGACGTTTCATCCGGCTATGAGAGTGAGAGGATAGAGAGTGCACCTGTGCTTGCGCACACACTTATGATGTATAATTCTCTCCTGTCTTTTGCTGGCTTAAGATTAGCTGCGGTGACCGAAACTCAGTCTGGAGGGCATTATTATTATTAAACACGATAGGCTTCAGTCAGATACATACAGAGTATGGATGAAGGTAGTTGGAGAACTCACATTAAGGCTGTGGGGGAGTCTCACGTTCAGCAGTGAACTTGCGATGGGTAGCTACGAAGACAATGATAATGGTTTAGGCCTTTATTGAAGAGGTGATTGTCTTTAACATATATAATTTTTGATATTATGTAGTGTGACCACATTTGACACTGTGGCGGCGCTGTCGTCGCGCCGCAAGCGAAACACACCGAAGCTTAAATCACGCTGTCAACATTCCGAATCATAAACAGCATATATAGAACATCTCCGAACTATCACACGGAGTGTCGGCCGCTCCCCGAGCAGAACACCTTGCCCGGCGGGAGATCTCCCCTTTTCCTTCCACGGCTACAGTGGTGACCACCCGACGTGATCTGAACACGCAACCAAACACCTTCGGAAACTACAACTTCAAGCCTTCGTCATTATCCTCAAGAACCTCTACCATTCACTACTGAGAATCGTCTTCTGCAGTCTTCAGTTCCTGCAAGCCAGTCCAACTTGTCTTCATCTCGACTCACCGCAGATTTATAAGGCAGACTTCTGGCACTTGCTCCGGCACATCGTTCTCACCGGCATCACCTGCCAGTGCGTAGTACGGCATGCATTACACATCGGCATATCATTCGCACCGGTGTCACTTGCCCTTACGCACACAGCATGCATTCCCCACCGGCATTAAAAGGACACACCGGCAATCGGACTGCACTATCGACCTCCGGTCTGAGCAGGGGGTGATGTGGCGGCGCTGTCGTCGCGCCGCAAGCGAAACACACCGAAGCTTAAATCACGCTGTCAAAAACAAAAACCAAAACGGTCCCAAGCTTTTTTGTTGTGTTTAGGCTAAGTTTCATATAGTAAAGAAGTTGGAATCCCATTTTCAATTACAATTATTATATGCTGGTTCGCCTTTGCTGAGCGGAAAATGGAACCGTCGAGAAAGCTAATATCTACATGGATTAAAATATTTATTAAACATAATAAAGGTGAAGTCCACTACAAAACACTGGAGTAGGATTTTAATAATGCCGTAGTGCGACAAATGGAATGAAACATGGGACATGCAGCAGTATTTTCGTGACATAAACTAAAACTAACTTGAAATATTGTAAAACTGTGGTTACCATTCCGCCTGCCAAGAAAGGAAACTATAGCCTATGATGTGATCCATGGTAGATACTAAA
The DNA here is from genome assembly GCA_907164705.1 of Parnassius apollo. Taxonomy (NCBI): domain Eukaryota; kingdom Metazoa; phylum Arthropoda; class Insecta; order Lepidoptera; family Papilionidae; genus Parnassius; species Parnassius apollo. The sequence continues at coordinate 3,189,357 of CAJQZP010001030.1, read as the reverse complement.
AACAGGACTGTTGATAGGCTGTAATTAAGGTAAGAAAAGAAAGAAAAGAAATCATGTTAGAGCGGAGAGTGTAATACTTTCGTAATTGGCGTACTGGTAGATGTGGAGGAGCGAGAAAATAGAAGGTGCACCGCCGTCATTCCGCGTTATTTATACAGCTACAGTAGTAGTGTCCTCTGTGTATGTTCCACGACGAATCAAACCCGGTGTTGATGAGAAAATCATAAACAAATAATTTATTTCAAATAACTAATTGGTTGCAAGTTTATAGTTCATGTTGCTGTGAAGCCAATAATTAATATAAGGGTAATTTGGCAGAAATTACCGGCTAAAACTAAGTAGCTATTTTCCTACCTTTTCAACGTTTTATTTTAAACCCATCATGATAATAGGAAATTCCGTATAACTTTACTATTACTACTATTTTTTTTCTATTTCTCATACATGCAGGTTTCGTCGTGAGATTTTTTTCACCGCCTATCACGTGGTAAGTCAGAACATAAAATTCCTATCTTTAATATATGCTTATTGATATTAAGGCGGATTTATCAAATTTCTTAACTTTACTTATTAAGAGACAACTTGATTGTATTAAACATTTTTTACTTTACTTGTCTTGTTACTTTCTTACCACACTCTTACCAATTTCAGTCGCTAAGCATTAGTGCGTGCGAGTGGACGTGGAGAACTAATTTGATTACATGTTAATATAACTACTCATAATTCATCTTTCTATGAGAACTTTAAAGTGAAAAACCGTACCTTACGTGAACCTAATTTAAATGCTTTTATTAATGCCACCCAAAAGCGTGAAATAATAGGAAAGGAAATTTTTAATTACATTTTTTTTTTTCTATAAAAAATTATCTTTATTTATAAAACTTCATTTCTGATCTTGAACTTATACGCGTATTATACCTGTCCCAGCCAAAAACTTAATAAAATTTACGTTTTAACAAAATTCAAAAAGTAAAGAGTGCTAAGACATAGTGTATCAAAATATTAAAGCCCCAGTTCAGATACTGTAAAGTAGATATGATTTTGTTATTTTTAGTCTTTAAAGTCAGATTTTGCTACTTGTTAAAAGTTTAATGTTTTATTTTATTCAAAAAAACGTTATTAATTATCTTAGAACGTTTTTTAAAGAATATTAACAATGCTATAAACATTACTAAAATTCCCCTTAACCACTCGCGATAAGCTTAAACTGCTTGTGTTACGAGTGGTTCACGCTAGTATTCGAGTGGCGGATTCGAACCCACGACCTTTTTGAGTTCGCGGTCCGCGCCCTGCCATTAGGCTACTGTCGCTTCCAGTATTTTTCAAAAGTATTATCTATCGAAATAACAGTAACTGTACCTGTCTGAATAAAAGCTGAATGTTCAGGAAACATTTATTTGCAAAAGTAATCAAAATAAACACGCTCTATTGTGGTTTTAGAAACCCCAGTCCATTGTCCCGTGGTTAAATTTAGTTTTGAAATAAGCTATAATATTATTTTCTCATATGTAGAATAAGAAGACTAATATGGCTTTTACTACATAAGTGTATTATTATGTATCATTCACATGATGGCAAATTGAAATTATATGATCTGTGCACTTACGACATCAAGTTTTTTTAAAGTAAAGTTCATCACTATTATCAGCACTGCAGCTCTTCATAAGTCCACTGCTGAACATAGGCCTCCCCCGAGGTATGTGATAAAGCACGTTCCTGAGCCACCTGCATCCATTGACTTCCTGCATCTCCTACCATGCCGTTGAAAGGGGCAAACGAATAAAATACCAGGGTAAAATTGCAGCTTAATGCTACTGTTTTTCGTATGATGAGTCTAGAGAACCGGAGATTTTGACTGTAAATGAGGCATTCCAATTTAGTTCTCGTGGGTGACAACGCATCTGTCTTTTATTCTTAATCGAGGATAGATGTGGATGTCTTTGGGCTACGGTATCTACTTACCGTCGAGTGTACTGTTTGTTTGTTTGTCAGCCTTATTCTATAAAAATGATTAAAGATATGACTATCTACATACAACAAACATAAATCTTTGTCAAGAGACATAAATGAGAACGGTGGAAGCTCAGAAGGTAAGCTCTTTAAAATTTAATAGTACGCAAGCAAACCTAGTTCATTCCCGCCGGGAACCATGAAATTATTGTTTGTATTTTTAAGTGCGGATTTACCAGGAGCTTGACGTTAAAGAAAAACATCGTGAAAAAACCCGTATGTCTGTGAAATCTAAAATATTTCTGGCCATGTGAAGTCTCTGAACGTGAGTTGAGATAGCAGAAGGTTAGCTCTTCCCTAATCCAAAACAATCTATTAGAAAAACCTGTGCCAAGCTGTAGGATTGTTTGTCTGTTGTGTGTTTGTTTATATGTTTACCTCTCCAAAACTTTTTTCTTAAAGTTAAATAAAAGAATTGATCGACCCTTCATCATAAGAAAAAAATGTACAACTTAGGTAATTAAGTTAAAGTAAAACGTCAATTTACTTGTAGATATCGAGATTTTTAATAATTTAAAAGTCACTGCTTGAAAAACCACCCTACTATATTCATTATTAGAGCCTGACACTAAAAATCCGTGAGTCATGTTTATAACAAACTTTGGATTGAAAAATTTACGATATACACGTATATTACTTTGAATATTGCAGAATGCGAACGTAGAATACGAAGGAAATGTTGTTAATCAGTTTTAATATATTATTAACTTTAAATATATATTTTTTTAAATTAGATCAAATATTTTAAATTTGTTTGAAACAGAAGCGAGTTAGTTCTATTTATGAGTCTAGTCGGAAGCTCCAATTTTATGGCTTCCGATAAGCATCTCGTATTATACGCATGTGGTGTATATTGTTTATGGCTTAAAAATCTCTTTAACACTTGTTAATCATTTAACAAAATTAAATTTATAAAAATAAACCGTTGTCACTATCATACACTGAAAACCTTTATATTGATACAAAATAATTAATGTAAGTGTACTTTTGTTTGAACCCGGTATCAGATGAAACCTGACGTGTGCAGACTACGTGTAACAACTCAATTTTATAGAATGATCAGGTAAAGATTTATTTTGCAATCACGTGCTATCGTTACGGCTTGCTAATTGTATTGGCACAATTTATTTTCAGAAAGCTTTTTATATTACATGCAATTTAGCGATCGCTTTTTACTTTATTTCTCTTGCATATTTTGTGACAACATCCGCACAGAAAAAAGTAAAAAAAAACGTCACCCTCACAATAGGAATTTCCATATCGCAGAGGCAAGATAAATTGCACATACACAAACATCTTACAGGAAATAATTATTACAGCCATATTATAAAAGTAAACAGTTATTTCGTGCGAAATTCAAACAATCGACCCATAGCCGTACGCAAACGTTTCTTATACTCCAAAGTATTGAAATTAATAATTAAATTAATGAACCTAATTGAAGAGAATACTACATTAATTTTATAACTATTTGAATTTTATACGTGGTATAGCCACATTGCGGTTCAGCCTGGGTAGGACCACGCTCTCACGGAATACCACTGTAAAATAGCTTAAAGCTGCTATTTTTCGTATGGTGAGTATATGAAGAGAAAAGTGTAGAGAAAGAGAGTCAACATACCTATCTAATTTTTTCTAATTTAATTTTCAGATAAGGCGAAAAGAGTCAAAACTATTTAAATATGTTGAGACTAATTCATGCGTTATGTTTAAAATGTGAAGAGGTCATCTCTATACTACATAGAATGTATATACAAAATATGGGAATAAGTAAAACTGTATCTTTATTTTCAACCGACATCAAAAAGAGGAAGAGGTTCTTAATTCGTCTGTATTTTCTTTTATGTTTGTTACCTCAGAACTTTTTTCTAGGTAATTTTATGGAGTAATGCCGCACTTGTGTTCCCATATAAATTTAACCAAGATCTGATCAGGAATTTTTGAGATATCTTTAATAACGTAGATCATTATTGTCCACTGTGTATCCAGCTGTGATAAAGGCAACACATTAAACACTCGACTTCATTTTAGATACTGCTTTGTTAGGTGATAAGTGAGCCCTTGAATAAGTCCTCAACAAACCTTCACCAATAGATTAGCATTGAAATATGTCCTTTCTCTTTTGCCTTTTAATATGAAACAATTCATAAGTTTCAAATACGGTATTTGTTTTCAAAAATTCATAAGCTTCTAATAATGGGATGCCAGTAACCACGCAAGATATATTTTGCTAAAAGTAGTAAGAATACGATGTTTTTTCTTATCTGAACCACTCTTAAATGTTTCCGAAAATGTGTTAGCACTGGTAGATAATTATTAAAAGCTTTAAAGTGCGCCCTTTGCATTATTTTGAAAAATGAATGCAAAAAAGACAAAATAAAACAATTACAAATTTTATTCTAAAATACTTACACTGTGTACCGTATTATAGAATAAAAGAATCAGTATATCTAGATACAGATTCATAAATTTCTGAAGGCCTCAGCAGTGACAATGTATTGAGAGCTTTAATTTTTTTATAAATGAAAGTTAAACAAGTTTTGCAATAGTATTTTACAAGGAGGTGTATTAGTTCGGTGGCTATTATTTTATTATAAAAACATCTACTACTATGCATTATTTAGGTTTTCAGTACCGTCATGTTATTCCTATTATAATATAACACTATATATTTAACGTTTTAGCAAATGTTGATAATAAATACAAAGAATTAACTCTAAAATAACTATGAGATCATAAATTAATATAGGTTCGTATATTATTATGTTAAAAAAGTCAAATATTTAAAATGTTATTTTAACTTTCGCCTATATTTCGATGACTGGATGTTATCGAAATATAGGTGAAAGAAGTATACGTGGTAGAGCCATCCTGCAGTTATATTATTAGCATAGTTGTAGCACTAATGGATCAGCTCGACCGGGGAGCGACCACGCTCTCACAGAATACCTGCTTAATACTGCTGTGCTTCGTGAGGTGAGTGTAGAGAACCGGAGACCCTTTTTACTGGTAACGAGACATTCCATCTTAGTCTTTACGGGTGACAACGCATCTGCATTTTGATTTGTAATCGAGGATAGATGTAGATGTCTGTGATGTCTATGAGCCGCAGCAAACACTTACCGTCAGGTGGACTGTGTGCTCGTTTGTCACACTACTTCTATAAAAAAATGTTCGATGACTGGATGTAATCATCATTCATATTCATTTCATTAGAGCCTATCGGAGGTCCACTGCTTAACATAGGTCACCTCATAGATTGCCTCACAGGGGATAATTTGGCATTGCTACCATTCTTCTTAGCAGGCACGATTTTACAATTTCGAAACTTTTAATATTTACCACTTATCATCTAGAAGATGTTGCCGTCCATCTTCTGTGTCAGTTTCGAAGTGTCGCCTCTTACGTCCCCATGGGAGATATTATGATAGTGGATTACCATAATCGGTCACTACAAGGCGGAATTATAAACATGTCCAATTTCCAGATACATTTGCCTCAGAGATTGCATATGAGTTTAGTCAAGGTGATTTTATAAATGTTTTTTCTATTACGGAATTTTAAAAATTACAAATGAACATGTCGGGATTTTTATGCACTAAATATTTATTACTCTGTGATGGATTTCTTATTAAAGAATATGTTAAAGGTAACCCATAAATTAAAATGTTTAAAGTAAAAAAAAATCATAATTTATAAAATCTACTTAAGATTTAACTCTAAAAATATCTAAACTAAATGATAAGCAAAGCTAAATAATACGTCATATAAGTAAGTGCTGCCATTTATTTATAGCTACAGCCAAAATGGTTCAGAAGCTGTGGGAAAAACACCCACCGAAACATCTGTCGTGTGCAATTTTATCAAAATTGCATCCAAGTACGTCGTCCGCCCCAGAACGTGATCTTTGAACAGAGCGAGAAACGTAGCGAGATTTTCATCAACTAATGGTCTTAGGTGAAAGATTAAATCACGTCGTACGGAAATCAGGAAATTATATTATTATTTTAGAACATATGGTGTGTAAAATATTTCCCGAACAACTTAGTTGTAGTTACATCTGCTGCTGCCGTTTAATATACATAAAGCGACAACTTTTCTAGAATCAAAGCGATTTACTAGCATTTTAAAACCAAACATGTAATAATATGACAAAAAATTTAACTTTGTATAAAACCAAACGTTAATCAATAGTGAACCTTATTGATTTCACATCAATTATGCAAGTCATTCTCATAAAAATAATCAGCATCATCATCTCCTGCATATTTTACCAGGTTGTCACTACATCTATTGGGCATCGCCCTTCACTGCGACTACCGGTACCAGGCTACCACTCTAGAACCTTTTTTCCCGGTTTCGGTTGTCGATTTTCCGAGCTCTTTAGCCGGCCCATTTCCCGTTCAGCTTACTAATTCATTGGGTGATGTCGGTCACTTTGGTTCTACTACTTATATCCCCATTTCTAAGTTTATTACGCAGAAAAACTCTGAGGCCTTCTCCATAGCTCGCTGAGCGACCATGAACTTTCTCATACAGCTAGCAGTGAAGGACCAAGTCTCAGGACCATAAGATATGGACCTCAGATCCATAGGATATTGTGGATCTGAGACATGGTCCTTTTCTGACACTGGCAACACGCACTGGTTTTACAATCTGGTTTGTAAGTTTTGAGGTATACCTGACGAGAAGATGTGGCCAAATTTTTAGGACGCTGTCCAGCCGAATTGAATTTTTAAGCGATAGACTCAAAATAATATACATATATTCGTATTTACCGGGGTATGATTGTGTAAGAATTATGCACTACCCTATATCGACCTGTTGGTGTCGTAAGAAATGACAGTGTGAAGAACATGGCCAGCAGCGTTTCCCCAATAACAATAAGAAAATAAAACCTATGATTGCCGACTCGTTTAGTTCAGTTCAGTTCAGTAGTGGACTTTGATAGGCTTTAAATAAATTATTCACGATTTTTTATTTATTTATTCTTTATTGCTTTTAGGCATAATATCTAGTCTTATAAATTTTATATTTTCTCATTGTTTTAAAATACAAAATAAAATATTGAATATTCCTTTTATGTTTTACGTTATATGTGTATGATAACAATATACAGTAAAACGGTACAATTTAAGTGATTGGTTGCACAGAGGTGTTTGGATACGGCCCTGGCGGCGGGTTAGTTTTCATGGAACACAAAATATTTGTAAGGCTAAAATAGTTTTTCCTGGTGTATCCACGTTTAATTTATGTTATTTTATTTTTTTCCATGAAACGAATTGAATAAATGTTCCAAAAATATACAAACCCAAAAAGAATGTGTGCTTTTTAATAGAATGGGGGTACAAACGAGCATACATTCCACCTGATAGTAAGCGGATGCTGTGACCCAGAGACGTTTATTTTCGATTAAGAATCAAAATAAATAAAATAGCCTTTTTATTCCTCATTTTTTACACTTATTAAATTCGTTAGAAATTCATTTTTAATAGCTTTAAGTGCATGCATTATTCATAAATTCATATAATATGTATGTTTTGAATAAATATTAGACTTACATTCCATTTGAAAATTTCATTTACACTCAAAATCAATTTAATAACTTTAAGTACATGCATTTACTATAATGTAAGAATTATAGAATCAAAATGCAAATACGTTATCACCCCTGAGGACTACGACGGAATGCCCAGTTTCCAGTAAAAAGGTCTTCGGTTCCCTAAACTCACCAAACGAAACACAGCAGCATTAAGCTGCTATTTTACGCTGATATTGTGTGAGAGCGTGATCCTTCCCTGATCGAGCCGATCCATTCGTACTACAACCATAATACAGCTGCAGCGTGGCTCTACCACGTTACGATAAACATAGTGCATAATGTTGGTTTTTATCTCTAAGCACTCTCTTTTTACTTTCTTCTCTTCTAGGTGTGCAAAGCTATAAATCTTAGTTTAAAAGAAATTATATTAAAGATATTAAATTTTATGATTTTGTAGAAATATATTAATTTTTTTTAATAATTTGTAGTGTCGTTTTACATATATGTAACGTACAATAATGCAATTTAAAGTATAAATTTAAACATATTTAATATACTTATAATTCATTCCTCAATAAATTACACAACTCAACATTAATTAAAATGGAACAAGAAAAGTGTCTAAAATACATCTATTTTTCAAGAGAAAAATTTCATCAGAGCTTAGCAGCCGGTCTCTTCTATACAAATAAGTATTTATAGTTCAGTCTGTGAGGTAACTTAATATAAATGTTACATGGACATTTATATTTAAATATTATATAAGGCTTAGAAGATGATCTGACGAATTACTGATGAAAAATCCTTCCAAATGACGGTAATGAATCGAAAGTTTTAATTACGATTATTTAAAATGCATTCAAAACATTTTATTATCATTGATTTATCCTATCATTAATTACAAAAAATGATGACATAAATTGGTTGCAAGCCTGTTTTTCTCTTCGTGAAACAAATTTTCATTATGGAATCGGGAGTAATTTGAAACAGCAAACTCAAGTATTAATTTAATCAAAAAATCAAATTTTAGAGCCACGTTGCAATATATTATGGCTACAGCACGATAGTTTGGCCCGACCGAATAAAGACCTCGCTCTCATAGAATACGCGCAAGAATTAGCAGCATGATGCTGCTGTGTCTTATATGGTAGACAACGAGAATAGAAAACCCTAATTTACTGATAACTGGGCAATTAATCTTAGGCCTTAGGAGCGACAACACATCTGGATTTTTTTTCTTATTCGAAGATGGATGTAATGTCTACTACGCACAGCATCCTCTTATCATCATAATAACTATATGCAATATTAAAATAGCTTACAGGAGTTTTATGCAGTTATGTGTAGCGTAAGTAGTAAATTTGTTCGCTAGCTATAACTTTCTTGTCGAGAACGAATATTAAGCCTTCCTAGCTCTTAAAACGAGAGCTTTAAAGTGTGTAATATTTTTTTTATTAAATAGTGCATCTTAAAAACTATTTAATGCTATTGTATATGTTATATTAATATTGTATATATGTTTATATTATATAAATATAAACATAACTCGATGATACAAATACAAGGATTTGTGTGAATCTACGTGTGTTTTTATATTAACATCATATTGAAATATACTTAAATATATTTTTTATACTCGTAGTTCTTTGATCACACTGTGTCGTCGGTGTATTGTGTGTCGTAAGTGTAGTCGCGCTGGTCATGTAGACCCGGATTTAAATCCCGAATCGGGCTAAAATCAGTTATTGGGTTTTCTGTCAAGAAATTCTCAGTAGATGCCCAGAGCAGTAAATTTTCGGTGTTTCACCCACGTGCCGAAGATAAGTACTTAACTTTTGTACTTTGAGTTCTTAAACTTTTGTTGCCGATCATCATTATAAAGTTTGAAGTAAGGACGGACAGTGGAATTCTGTCAGACATTTTCTTCTTCTTATTTTTCCTTTAAAGTTTTGGTTTTATGCATGTGAAATAAAAAATATTATAGGGAGCTAGGAAATACAAAATTTGTAAAATAAGGATAAAACGACAAAATTAATTACAAAAAGGTAAAGCAATAGAACAAAAATAGTACACAATTTATCGCTAAATTAAAACTAACTCAAAATATCACAAACACTGCGGCGAACATTGGTTGCTATGGAGGTGTCGTATTTCCATGACATGGAGCGGAGTCGAGTGGTCGTGATAGTAAAATGAATGAATGAATGAATGAATGCATTTATTCTCTCTTCACAATAGGTATTCTTAGTGCTAAGTATTACAAAAGTGCCAAACATATATTTTATACGTGGTAGAGCCATGCTGCAGTTATATTAGATGTATAGTTGTAGCACGAATGGGTCGGCTCGACCGGGGAAGGACCATGCTCTCACAGAATACCAGAGTGCAATAGTAGCTTAATGCTGCTGTATTTCGTATGGTGAGTGTAGAGAACCGGCGACCCATTTTACTGGAAACGAGGCATTCCATCTTAGTCCTCACGGGTGACAACACATCTGCATTTTAATCGAGGATAGATGTAGATGTCTATGGGCCACAGGAACCACTTACCATCAGGTGGACTGTGTGCCCGATTGTCACCCTATACTATTAAAAAAAAAAAACAGGTACCTAAGTTGTGAGAGACTGGTGCCTGATGTAGGTATAAAAAACCTGTATTACAGGTCACCAGGGCTCCCCCGCGTATAATGCAACAGTCTGAGGAATACAAATCAGAAAGGAGATTATAATTAAGTAAACAAAATGAACTGCAGTGATTACAAATTTCACATCAATAAGTGTGTGTACTATGAAAAGAGTAGTTGTTCGTGTGAGCTAGTGCAAGCGCGTGCCTGTTGTGTGTGTGTGTGTGTGTGTGTGTGTGCGTGTGTGTGTGTGTGTGTGTATGTGTGTATATATATATATATATTTTTTATTTTTTGTGTGTGTGTGTGTGTGTGTGTGTGTGTGTGTTTGCATGTGGGAATGTGTGTGTGAATAAGTGCGTGTAAGTGATTGTGGACGTACCTGCTGTTGCGTGAGTTAGGACTAACATATAATTGCATTTAAACCCAAACAGAATAGGGAGAAGAAAGTATGAAGACTTTGAGGACATTACTATAAATTATATGACAATACTATAAATTATATTATTAAAATGACAATATCTTAATATTTATGAATGGAAACTCTATAAAATAATATGTTGCTAGAATTATTGTTAAGTAAGCTAATAGATTATGTGTAAATGTGTACATTCACCTTCTTTTATATTTTCTAAACCCCATGGTGAAAATTCTAAAAGTGATTTTTTCCAGTTTAGTGAATAAAAAATGTAAAAAAAAACAATTATTTCAATAAATATTTACTTATTTGCAATAAGATAAATACACTTTATAATAAATAATAAAAAAACACAACTCTGCGTACTTTTTTTTACACCACAAGCTCGACAATAATGTGGGCCACTTAAGATGACCCGAAACAGGCACAAAAAGGCACATTTTGTACTTCAATAGCGACAATTCCATACCGAGGTAAGTAGGCAAATTATATTAAAACAATGGTGTACGAGTTAGAGGGAGATACAGATACATTGCCGTGTAGTGGCGGTTAAAAATATCCACTATCCCACATCTTCCCGTGGGTGTCGTAAAAGACGACAGAGGGAAATAGGCAGGAGATGGGCAGCAGCATCTTCCTGATAACAGCAACTGTACGACAAAAAAAAACTGCGGTTGCCAACCCGCTCGCCAAGCGTGGCAACTATGGCAATATACCCCCCATGAACAATTACACAAATAGATGGCCCCCAGTCCCCGGCGGCCCCGCTATTCCTGGCTACGGTGGCGACCATGGTAACGGCGGGGCAGGGGGTGCTAAGAATCTCCGATGGAGGTTCGGTTGCCACCTACGACGACTCGACCTGGCAACATTTAACGCACGCACACTGAGGACTGACGAGAAGATCCTGGAGCTGGAAGAAGAGATAGACAAGTTGCGCTGGAGTATTATAGGATTATCCGAGGTCCGAAGAGAGGGGGAGGACACGGTGATTCTCGAATCCGGCAACTTGTTCTATCACCGGGAGGGCGACCATATGTCCCAAGGAGGTGTCGGATTTATCGTCCACAAGTCTCTCGTCAACAACGTTGTAAAGATTGGGAGTGTGTCGACGATGGTCGCGTACCTGATACTCAGAATCACCAAACGGTATTCGCTGAAGGTCATACAGGTTTACGCACCAACCTAGGCACATTCCGATGAGGAGGTGGAGGAAATGTATGAGGATACTTCTAGAGCCATGCATTCCTCCAAAACCCACTACACGGTTTTGATGGGAAACTTCAACGCAAAACTAGGCACAAGAGAAAACGGTGAGCTGAAGTTAGGGAAATTTGGAGTAGGGCAACGGAACCGAAGGGGCCAGCAGCTGGCCGACTTCATGGAGAAAGAGGGACTCTTTATGATGAACTCTTTCTTCCAGAAGCGGCCCCACAGGAAGTGGACCCGGTCGAGCCCCGACGGTTCGACAAAAAATGAGATTGACTTCATTATGACGACCAGACGCAAACTGTTCAGTGATGTCTCAGTGATCGCAAGGGTGAAAACTGGCAGCGATCACCGAATGGTTAGAGGCACACTGAACCTAAACGTTAAGTTGGAGAGGTCTCGTCTAATGAAGTCAACGCTCCGTCCCCCTCGTGCTCTAATCCAAAATCCCGAAAACTTTCAGCTCGAGTTACACAACCGCTTTCAGTGCCTACAAGATTGCAATGCAGTGGACGATATGAATGACAAGCTCGTGGAAACTGTCCATGCGGTCGGAGCTAAGTTCTGCAAGACCCGCCGCAGAAGAACACAAAAACTTTCCGATCACACTCTTAATCTCATGGCTGTTAGACGGGAGATGAGGCTGCAATCGTCAACAGATTTGACAGCATACAGGCAACTGAACAGACAGATCTCCAAATGCATGCGGCGAGACTTACGCAACTTTAATACTGCTCGTATTAAAGAAGCGATCGAGAGGAACCAGGGCTCCAAAGTCTTTGCCAGAGATCTGTCTTCCCGTAAGAGCCAACTGTCAAGGCTGAAGACTGAGTGTGTGACTGAGGTTCTATGGGCAGCTGTACACACGCAAGTGTGAGTAACGATCCAAGAGCAAGTCTTATCCGACACTATTCCGATGATATCCCGGACGTCAGTCTAAGCGAGATTAGAATGGCTCTCCAGCACCTTAAAAACGGCAGGGCCCCAGGCGAGGATGGAATTACAGCGGAGCTTCTGAAAGCAGGTGGAACACCGGTACTTGAAGTCCTTCAGAAGCTCTTCAATTCCGTCCTCCATGGTGGCACTACTCCAGAAGCGTGGAGCAGAAGTGCGGTGGTCTTGTTCTTTAAGAAAGGCGACAACGCTCTCTTGAAGAACTACAGACCGATTTCCCTTCTGAGCTACGCAGCTTCAGAGCTACGTGCTGTTTTCGAGAGTCATTACGAATCGTCTCGCACGCAGACTCGACGACTTCCAGCCTACCGAACAAGCCGGTTTCCGAAAAGGCTTCAGTACCATAGACCACATACATACCCTGCGGCAGATTGTACAGAAGACTGAAGAGTACAATTTGCCACTTTGCCTGGCGTATGTGGACTATGAGAACGCCTTTGATTCCGTCGAAATTTGGGCGGTGCTGCAGTCCCTACAGCGGTGCCAAGTTGACTGTCGGTATATCGAAGTGCTGAAGTGTTTGTACAGTAGGGCTACGATGGCTATCCGAGTACAGAACCAGAGCTCGAAACCTATCCAACTGCAGAGAGGTGTAAGACAGGGTGACGTTATATCCCCGAAACTCTTTACCGCTGCTTTGGAAGACGTTTTCAAGCTACTGGACTGGAAAGGATACGGTATTAACATCAATGGCGAGTACATCACTCACCTTCGATTTGCCGACGATATAGTCCTTATGGCAGAATCGCTGGAGGACTTAAGCATTATGCTCAATGACCTCAATAGTGCCTCCCAACGGATAGGTCTTAAGATGAACATGGACAAAACAAAGATCATGTTTAATGTCCATGTCACACCTATGCTGGTAGTTGTTGGGAGCACTATGCTCGAAGTTGTTGATGAGTACGTTTACCTGTGACAAATAGTCCGACTAGGTAAGTCCAACTTCGACCGAGAGGTCAATCGACGGATTCAACTCGGCTGGGCAGCGTTCGGGAAATTACGACACATCTTCTCGTCAGGTATACCTCAATCTCTGAAAACTAAAGTGTACAACCAGTGCGTGTTGCCAGTGATGACTTACGGATCAGAGACGTGGTACTTCACTGCTGGCCGTATGAGGACGCTCAAGGTCGCTCAGCGAGCTATGGAGAGGGCTATGCTCGGAGTTTCTCTGCGTGATAGACTCAGAAATGTGGATATACGCAGTAAAACCAGAGTGACCGACATAGCCCAACGGATTAGTAAGCTGAAGTGGCAATGGGCCGTCCATATAGCTCGAAGAACCGATAACCGATGGGGAAGAAAGGTTCTCGAGTGGCAGCCTCGTACCGGTAGGCGTAGTGTGGGGCGACCCCCCACTAGATGGAGTGACGACCTGGTAAGATATGCAGGAAGTCGATGGATGCAGGTGGCTCAGGACCGTGCTTTGTGGAGCATTACTTGGGGGAGGCCTATGTTCAGCAGTGGACTTGTGAAGGGCTGTGATGATGATGATGATGACAGATACATTTACTACGGCTGTTTCGTGTCTGAAGTTTATAAGTAAATTGCAACCTTCTAAAGGTTGTGGACAGAAGCGTACTTTTTAATAGCGACCTTTAGAAGGTTTTGGACAGTCGAGAGGTTAATACTACTGTGTTTCGTATAGTGAGTGTAGGGATCCGGAGAGCTTTTTTTACTGGAAACGAGGCATTCCATCTTATTCCTCAGGGGTGACAACGCATCTGCGTTTTGATTCTTAATCGAGGAGTATTCTATTTAAAAAAACTTGGCGTTGGTGATGATGGCTCAAGCTGGTGAGGCTGAGACATAGATTGTGCTTCGGATGACGTGGAATCACTCTCGTGTGGTGGGAACTTCCTATTGATCTTGATTCAGAGTTTTCCAGGATTTGGTTGCCACGCCGTATATTTATATACCTTGTTACATCCCCGTTCTGCACGTGCACAGCTAGTCCTTATTTTATTATAATCGTTGGTACGTCAGTTAATTATCACAATCATAGTCATAGTCGTAGACTTTTATAAGAATATTTGTTTTGTTGAGATGACTATTGATAGCTATCCTAAGATATAGATGGACCATCACTATTCAAATTAACAATATAATAAGACCAAGAACAGGTAGATGGTGCTGCGCTCAAGGAATTTTCGGAGTGTAACTCATTGCGCCATTTACAGTAAAGCTCGGAACAACGTCTATCAGGCCAGTTAGTAGTTTTATAAAAGTGAAAAATAGCCCACTAAATATTCTATTCGGTAGAAAACTAATATTAAACCTCCCCCTTATGTCATAACGCGCTTCAATGCCTTTATTCAAAACATAAGAGCGCTGTAATGTAAAAATACGGCATCGCTAAAAATTTTCTTCACGTGTTTTATTTTTAGCGTAACTTCAGCGCACTTAGCGCTCGACTCATAAATTTTATCACAGAAGAAGCCTGGGGACTGCTAAGCCGTCGACGCTATTTACACTGACAACGTGATCGTTCAATTTAATATAGGAAATATTTATTTAGTATAGTAATAAAACAATCGTTAAGTTAAAACATTTATAAAATTGGCAATGAAAACTTCTTTATTTATACACAAAGAGCCACAAATATGACTAAACATGAACGATGGTCATATCGTCCCGAGTTCGAATCCTCGAATATATAGTAGATCGTCCTGTGATCTGGTCATTCTGTCAATAAATTCCAAGTAGCAGCCCATGCCTCGGATTGCAAGTAAAGCCGTTGGTCCTGCGCCTGATCTCTGGAGAGAGAATACTGGAGAGTAGTGTCCGATGGTCATCCCATCCGGCTACGAGAATGAGAGGATATAGAGTGCATCTATGCTTGCGCACACACTCATGATGTATAATTCTGTCCTGTCTCTTGCTGGCGTAAGATTGGCTGCGGTGACCGAAATGTAATCTGGAGGACATTATTATTATTAAAAACCGTAGTCTTGAGTCAGGTACATGCAGATTATGGAAAACGGTAGCTCACATTATAGCTATGGGGTTCGTGTTCAACAGCGAACTTGTGATGGGTAGCTGCGAAGACAATGATAATGGTCCTTTATTACAGAGGTGATTGTCTTTAACAGGTATAATTTTGATATTATGTAGTGTGACTCGTCTCCTGAGGGAATCAAAAGCCTTGACGAACTTATCCTTTTTTCAATGCCACATAAATTCCGTACATTAACAAATATAATATCATTTCTATAGGTAAGGAATAAGAATATAATGAGTAAATAACTATTTTCACCGAAACAATTAACTTACTGAAATTTATAAATTATAGGTAAGGTAAGCATCGAACATCTTATCTAACGAAAACTTAAGTCGGACAAAGTTAACTTTCTATTCGAAAAAAATGTTCCCACAATTAGCAATTTTGCAAAACAGAATAATTTTATGTATTTTACGAAATTCTGCTTTTTTTTGTACTGTAAGTAGACTTTTGCTAGCAAAATAATAAGATTCTAGGTCAACTGGAAATATTCTAAAAATGTGACATATATGGCCATAAATGGCCGTATCGTTTACTTGCATTGACTAAAAGCTTAATTTTTTTTACAGAGGGATTGCAGACCTTGGTATATTATATTAATTTCAACTCGGTACTTCTGTTGTACCTTGTCTCCTGGCAATAGGGTTATCAACCGATAGATAGACGGGCAACAAAGTGATCCTATGAGGGTTTCGTCTTTAACTTTTAAGGCGCGAAACCCAAAAAAATTTAAAACACAACTACTTATTTATGCTTTTATTTTAGAGTCATAATATACATATGTATATATATTCCACAATTCTACATAAAAAGAGTCAACATACGTATCTATTTTTTTCTAATTTAATTTTCTGATAAGGCAAAAAGGGAAAAAAATATTTAAAGATATTGCGAGTAATTTATGCGTTATATTTACTTGTGGTAGAAGGCCCTCGCCCTCCCTTAACTAAGTACAATTAACATAAGAGAAACAGTGTGTGTGTGTGTGTGTGTGTGTGTGTGTGTGTGTGTGTGTGTGTGTGAGTGTGTGTGTTTTGTGTGAGTGTGTGGTGTGTGTGTGTGTGTGTGTGTGTGTTTGTGTGAGTGTGTGGTTTGTGTGTGTGTGTGTGTGTGTGTGTGTGTGTGTGTGTGTACGTATGAGAAAAAGACAGTGAGTGAATGCATTTATAGGATAGATTCTAATAAGGCTTCAGTTTGATCGTAATTAAGTGTCTTAAGCCACTGCATTATTTTTTTCTTACAATCGTATGTCTTTAAAGGATATATTTGCAATATTTTGTTAATTTGATTATATAAGTGTTCTGATCGTTTTTCATATTGATTTTTCGCAAAGTTGGTTTTCGTACTGCGTATAGGAACTACACTATAATTTCTTCTTTTACTACCGTAAGTAGGTTTAAAAGACAAAGACTTATGTTTTTTAACAAAGTGAGTAATATATACAACTGCCTCACCGAAATCACCCCACAAGATGAATACAAAATGCTAGTGGGGAACCTATATGGCTTAAAATGTATAACTTTCAATAAACATCTTTGAGCTCTCTCAGCTTCAATAAATTTACTTTTATACGTACCCCCCCAAATAGGTATACAATATATTATTATAGATTGAGCAAGTGCTACATAAATTTGATTTAAAAGGTCTGGACAAGCAACATATCTTAAAGTTTTAAATATCGAAGTGAGTTTTCGAATTCTAGTAGACACTAATTCGACATGTTTGTACCAGGAAAGTCGTTGGTCCACCATAACGCCCAGATACTTTATGTATGAAACTTTTTCAATAGATGTACACGTACAGTTACCGCTGGAAGGATTGTAACATTTATGTATTTTAAGTCTAAAATCATCTTTTGGCTGTGATCGGCTAGTTATAGAAAAACATATGAATTGAGTTTTATCAACATTCAAATTAAGTAAATTATTGTCAAGCCAACGAGCAACCTCAGCTAATTGTTTTTCCGCTATCAATTGCACTTCTTCCCAAGTGTCTCCCCAAAATAATATCGCAGTGTCATCTGCGTATGAGAAAACTCTTCCTCTATTCACACTCATACTACACAGATTATTAATATACACTAGGAATAACGTAGGGCCGAGTACGCTTCCCTGCGGTACACCATAATTAACATTTGTATAGCTACTACTGTATTGACCTATTCTTACAATCTGTGTCCAATCAGAGAGGTAATCCTTTAAAAGTTTTAGAGGTATACCTCTGATACCATTCTGTTATAATTTATTAACAAGAGTGGGGATTGATACAGTATCAAAGGCTTTTTTTAGATCCAGGAAGACAGCAAAACATTTTCTGCCGCTATCCAAGGTATTTACAATTTGAGAACTTAACGCGGCAACTGCATCTTCCGTAGAGCATCCCTTTCTAAATCCGAATTGAGAGTCTGCTAATATTTTAAATTTAGAGAGATACTGTATAAGTCTATTGTTAACTAACTTTTCCAAAATCTTTGAGAACACAGGCAGCAAGGAGATTGGCCGATAATTACCAACTTCTTTCTTATTTCCACTTTTATAAATCGGTATTACAATAGATTGCTTCAGCAGCTTCGGAAAGACACCCTTTTCAAAGCATATATTAACAAAATGGCAGAGGATGGGGACGAGTAGTTGTTTAGCCATCTTGAGAAATCCGGTTGAAATATTGTCCCAGCCAGGGGCGGAATCTGATTTGAGACCTGCAATAATACTGTTGATCTCTTCCGGATAGGTTTCAATCAAAACAAAGGAAGAATGTGCCTTTACAAATACAGTTTTTTGTGCTTCATCAATATGGCAAAAAGATAAACAATTATTAGGATCGTTAGTAGTTATTTTCTCGGCAAGATTTTTACCCACACTAGCAAAGTACTCTTTTACTTTATCAAGTATACAATTTAACTTTGTATAATAACAGAATATCATACAGTATACAAAATATTATACAGACTGTGTTTAGTAACTTAGTACTATACAGTATACCAAATACTACACAAACTAACTATTTATAGTAACTGAATACTACACAGAATGCATATACAAAATATGGGAATAAGTAACCCTGTATCTTTATTTTCAACCGACATCAAAAAAGGAAGAGGTTCTCATTTCTTCTGTACTTTCTCTTATGTGTGTTAGTTACCTGAGAACTTTTTCTAGGTGAATCGATTTTGATGATCTTTTTTTTAATTTGTAAGCTGATGCTACTCATATGATGCCATATAAATTTGATCAAGATCTGACCAGGAGTTTTTGAGATATTTTTTACTAATTGATTTTGACTACATTGATGTTTTTCTTATTATATATATATATATATATATATATTGAAGTCGGTTGTACAAAATTTTTATTTTACCTCTTGTTTCTAGAAAATTTTATGTATTTAAGTGTTCAAATAGTTTTTATTATAGTGTTTTATACCACAGTTTCATGATGGAAACGTTTACGACTACAGACGTATAGAGTATGGAATTCGATATTTAAAATTATATCTACTTTACTGGTTATATTTTACTTGGTCAATATCAAAATTTGTATAATATTTATGTGCATGTAACGTCTTATTTGGAAATTCAATTATTATTCAGTACGATAGAAGAGGCATTTTATTCATTTACGTACAAGAGTTTATTTCTAAAAAAACACAAAACACAAATAAAGTGTGATATAAATTCTGTGTCGATTATTCATAATTTAATAGAATAATTCAAAACTATTTTTAATTATTTTATGAAATCTACGCAAAACTAGGTACAAGCAGACGAGTTAAAGTTAGGGAAATATAGAATATGGCAAAGAAACTCAAAGCACCAATGACTTCTTATAGCAGGAGGAACTCATCTGATTAGTTCTTTTATCCAAAAGCGTCACCACAGGAAGTGGACCTAGTTTTGCCCAGGAGGTTTGGCAAAATATGTTGCCAGTGATGATGCATGAAGCTAAGATGTTGGCCTTCATTGTTGGCTGTATAAAATGTTTAAAGTTGTCTAGAGAGCTATGAAGGGAGCAATATTCTCAAGGATTCTTCATAATGTTTGACTTCCTACTACTTTGACTGATTACTTAACGAAGATTTCCGCATTTGAAATAGAGTAAACAACATATCCCAACGAATGAATAAGCTGAAGTGGCAGTTGACCGGCCATATCCAACAACCGGTGATTTTCGAGTGAAATCCTTGTACCTGTGAGTGGCTATCTACTAGAAAGGATGACGCACTTGTAAAACATGCACGAACTCGTAAAAACAGGTGGCTCATAACTGTGTTTTGAGGCATTTCTAAAATGTCAGTTGCTGGCATATTTACCAAACCAAAAATGAAATTAATTATTTTCGGATCAGGGATTTTTTTATTCGTGAATATATAAAAATATATTTACGGACTGAAAAATTAAAGTTGCTGTTTTGTGTACACTGTTTAAATCATTTTCAGCTATTTTCGACACTAATGATTGTTGCATTGCCAGTATTTCCTAGAAAACTCTATCATAACAAAAAACGAATTAAATAATTCCTTTCAGTTTACAAGCCAATATTAATAAAGGCACATAAGATGTAGCATATTAAATGGAAAGGTCCTTTGAGTAGAAAATCCAATAACAAATTGAAACAAGTTTGCCTTGCGGTGTACGGTTGTACTGGCAGAACTTGGGATGTTTTCGAGATAATTAACAGCATGTTTGGTATCATATATTTTAATATACTGTCCTTTATATTAAAAGAAGCGAAAATGTTCGTTAATTTTATTATTACTTAGCTCTTGTTGGTATATAAGGTTGTGAACATTGAATTAAGTATACAATTATTTTACCTTTACTCATAAATTTATCACTTAGGTTTTGATTTATTAATCGCATCGGATACGAACACCGCTGCAAGGATTGAGTAAATATGGCTTTTAGAACCTCAATAAAACAAATATAATAACAAAATTTTAATTAAAAGTAGAACCGACATTAAAAATTAATATTTAAATATATTTTCCACTTAGTAGCTCCTGATTTCAGTGATAGGACATAGTGAATCAACGAATTACGAGTAAAGGTCCAACTACAGAAAATACTATACGGGGTTATTTTGCAATATACGCCCAAAGGAGATAATCATTTTTGGGCCCACTAGAAATATTAACGTCGTTTAATGGTATTTACACCAAAAAAAAAACACACCAAATTATAATACTAAATGGCCTATAGATTTTTCAAAAATGTAAACAGACTCAAGAAATCTGAAAAAAAAAATTTGTTGTTTTGATATTCGTGTTCTGATCATTGGCTAAGGTAATGTAATATTTAAAAAATTATTGTCTTAGAGATGTACCGTGATAACTCGAACTCGAAAATCGACTCGAGTTGAAATTCAGGTAACTCGATTTTGAGCTCGAGTTACGCAATTCAAATTAGCTTAACAAAGCTGTGTCAATTTGTCACAAATTATTTTTATAATTGTTCTTCCATACAACACATTATTATTACATATAGCACCTTATTATTTATAGCACCCTCTGAATCTATACGATGCGCCGAGTTAACTCGGTAACTCGGTAAAATTTATTTTCAATCGATTATCGAGTTCACAAATTCACTCGATTCACTAGAGTGAAATAAACATGGTTGGAGTCGCATCATTATGGTCAGAACAAAATGAAGTTTTTATTTACAAGCATTACTAGACTAATGTTTAAGAAAATATGGATATTATCAGTTATCATGAAGGTTAGCCAAATATTAATTGACACAAGTACGTATGTTTTTCTCTTTTTATTTTTTGTGGTAAAATTCGCAAATAAAACTGACGAGTTTAGGTTAATTAATACAAGAGTTTATTAATTTACACCTATTCTAGTTTGTGAAAATCCATTATTAAGTTTGTCGATTTTACCTAAAATAAATACAAATAACAAACGGGTCTTAGAACTTTATTAGTTTGATTAAATGATTAAAACTATTTTTACGGATTTTATCGCGTTTATTTTTACTTTTTATTTACTTTTATTTTTGATTCCCGACATTTCGGGCGCTTTCCAGCACCCATGGTCACGGGGGACATTTATTAGTTTGTTAAAAGTGACAAAGTATTAAGTTTAATGTTATTATTAAAATCTAAATTAAATAATAAATTGAATAAATGCACAAAAGAAGTTATTATAATGTTAAAAGAAAATTAGAATCTTTGGGTCGAGGGACTTAAAGAGGGTTTTCAAGAGCAATTCATATAACTGCATTTGTGTACAAATAGGTACCTTATGTATTCAGCAAGTTGCTTAATACTAAATGGCTTTTTTGTTAAGCCAGACACGGATCCTGGATTTATACCAGCCATAGTAGATAGGCAATATAAATGGTACATATATTTATGTATAAAAATGTAGTAATTATTTGTACTAGAAGCAAATATACAGTTTAATAATAATAGTTTGCATAAAAAAAGGTAAGGGTTGTACCTATTATGCTTAGACAGCTGTGTTGTTCACTCTGCAGAAAAGAATATTATTTTGTCATCTAGAATCAGATATACTTAATATAACAATAATATATTTGTCTCATATGTACATGAAACCAGTGAAAATAAAATGTGAGACAACTTTTACATAGTTGAATATCATTGATGTTAATCAATAATTACTGCTTCTGTATTTGATCAGCTGGAGCTGATTAATGCTGTATAATTTATAATAATTTCTTTATTATTTAACATATTAAAAGGCAGATATAAGTATATGGTCACAGAAATATGCAAATACAGTTTATTGACATTGATAAGCATAGTCTTATCTCCATATCCTCTTATTATTAAAAATGTCTTTTTAAATCCTATATAATATAAGAAAAATAATATATTGATAAGAAATATTATTTAGTTAAGACACCTTTACAATTCTCATTAACTTCTTTTCAGGTGGATCGCTTAGAACAAATCTGTATGCCTTGCAGGCTGAAAGCTTGCAGAGACAAAAAGTGTATGGATATTGAAGACAACAGTCTTATCAGACAACTATCATATCATATCTCTTATAATTGAAAATGCCTTCTAATTGCTTACAATATCATAAATGTATATGTTACCATCAAGTTATTTTCAAAAAACCTTTAGAAATATATCTAACACTGAAATGTTTCTACCTATGTACGTTATAGACAAAACATAAGAAACCATTCAACCAATTTCAATGAAAATATGTGTGTGTGTGTGTTTGAATGGATCCCTAGATGGTTTTTTTATTTAGATTTGTTTTTATATTTACATTTGGACCCGGTAGATGACACTGTTGTCGAGATCCATAAATCATCCGTGCTGCAGTTGAGGCGCATCGCTAGTAATAAATACATTTGAATTAAGCTTGTGTTTTTGTAATCCTCACACAAACTGTTTAAAACATCTTACTTCCTCACTATTTATCATTGTGTAATAACATAGATAAGCATGTTAATTCCCAGTCATTTTATTATGATGTATACTACTTACTAATCAACCAAAACATATTAAAACAAAGTCTTGACACCGCTCCTCTTATATTTGTCAGTCAATCATCAAACTAAGTTTGTATAAAAGGGGTTATTATAGTATAAAATAATTTATGGATAACCCGTGGGTAAGGTGATCGCTACCAAGCTATTTCTAATTTGTTCTGTGTTGTAAATTATGACATGCATGTTTGTAAGCTGGCTTTTTTTTAAATGACCTACTGGGTATTTTGCTGGTTCTCTTCAAGTCAGAGGTTTTTTCCGAACCAGTAGTAAATTAAAAAAGTGACTTTCAATAAGTATTATTTAAAATCTAAATTGAATAAAAGGTTTCTGTTTCTGTACCTACTACTGTTTATAGAATACTTAAATAAATTATGATTTACAATAATAAATAGAGTTAACTACATTATATATTTTTTTAAATACAACCAGCTTAAACATTTCTTACTGTGTGTTGGTAATATCATAAATATAAATAGACATTATCCCTTAGCCATCTTGGTATTTAGAATTACACCACAGACTACTAAGAGGATACAATTACACTCACAATCAATCAATACATGTCAAAAATAGAATACATACGACATTTGTGCATAGACAGGCACTATGTTTTGCCGGAACTAGTGAAAGGTTTTACATTGATTTTAAAATATTTATAAGAGCTGAATATATCTACAGCTTAGTTTAATATATACTATTATTCAAGTGAGCACTATTTTAACTTATAATCGCTTTCAGTTTGTTTTTAGGTTATTGTTAAATTCACATTTTATTTGTTAATTTCTCAGGAATCCGTTTAGATGCAGTAAAACTAATAATATTGTTGTAATCTATGGATTATAAGGAATAAATCGACATGCATTTCATGGATAATCTTTAAAATTTGTAGTGGGCCCATTCTCCATAGAAAAATTGATTGTCTCCTTTGGAGAGAAGTTTCAGAATAAGTATTATAAGCGGATGGAAAAGAAAAATTAGTTAAAAAAATATGAAACATTTATTCCGTTTTATGTTTTAAATCAGGATACGTGGTAATGCATTATTTAAACTGATTTTCATTCATCAATATCTAACGCCTACAATATTACTATGCACTCTTGTAGGGGTTGCCCGGTCGGCAACAACATTGTGAATTGAATCCCACACAAATTAGCGCATGTACGCATAATTGTTGCCCATAATTTACCTTCAGTTTGGGATAATTTTAAATAAAAGTAGGAGCCTTATTTACTCATATTTTCAAAAATGTAAAACGAAATATCAGTATGTATATATAATTTAACTTAATTATTAAATTTGGATTCTCTATGAAAAATAACCCTGTATAGAAATTATTGTAATTTAAAATTTTGAAGTTGGTCTACTTTTTTTTTATTTAAAGTTTAATTATTTTACCCTTTTGACAGGTCTGAGTAATATCATAAGTTCAAGTTTCAGCTAAAATATAACCAGAATAAATGTCAAAATAGATACTTTTAAGATTATTAATACTTATCTATAGGAATTAGGTAATTAATTTTTAACATCCTTAAGATACATTCTCTATTTTACCACCCTAAAGAATGATTTTTTTCTTAACTACCCCTATCTCTACTACTAATTAATCTATATACTACTAATTATTCGACATATCCCTGAAATATATAATATATTCATTTTAATAAAAAAATATCGTGTAAATCAGTTTGGCGTTATTCGATAAATTGGTTATAATACGTGGAAAAAACCTTCTTGTTTTTTGAACTCGGTCAAAAATGCTATATTCCATGATAACTAAGAGAAGATCTGGACGTGGTAAAGGCAAAGGTAAAGTCTTGTTCGAATCGTGCCGGTTTATGATTCCCCAGTGGACGCGTGAATACGTAATACAAAGACTGCTGGGAAAGGGAAATTACGCAGAGCGTGTAGGTGCCTGCAATCTTGGTCGCTGTCATGGAGTACTTCGCCGCTGAACTTCTCGAGTTGGCCGATAACGCTGCTTGGGACAATAAATAAACCACAGTCATACAGAGGTATCTTCAGCTTGCTATCTGCAACGTTGAAGAGTTGAACAAGATAAATTCTCTGGAGTGACGATTGCCCAAGGCAGTGTGCAATAAGGTTTGGGAATTCCCGACAATTTCGAATTCCCGGGACACGAGACAGCCTAAAATCAAAGTCTCGGGAATTCCCGGGACTTCGACTCTTTTATGATTTTTTTTGTTTTTTATTTTAAAAGGCTATATATTTATTTAAAATTTTAAGAGGAAAAAAGGCAATTTATTGTAAAAATCAACATTTAATAAACATTTACATAAAATTAAAGCTTAATAACTAACGTTAATTACAGCCTTAATTTTTTTACTTCTTTCAATCACACACAAATTCACTTTTAAGCTATAGTTATAAAACGAACTTAGTTGAAAGTCATACTAATTCTTAATAACTACTATTATCTAGTAGTTCTAGTATCTATATCTAGTCATTGGTCATAATCACACCATTGTTAATTATCATAATCACAGATTTGTTTAATAATTAAATAATATAAGTATAAATACTAAAAGAGACTTACAGATCAGTCTTTTAAATATTCAACTAACACAATAATTCGATTTCTTTGCTGATTTAATAAAATTGGCTTTTAAAAAAATCAGAGCGTCAACAGCTTTGTCCGACAGTCTGTTTCTGATGTTTGTAATAACGCCACCGGACAAGGAAAACACTCTCTCATTTTCAACAGATGTCGGTTTTATTGTGTTTAAGGCTTTATACAGTAGTTCCATACTTTCTGTACGTTTTCCGGTTGCTCCAAACAACTGAAACTCCTTTTTTAATGTTGCTCTTGTTTTTTTTTTCCAAAATCTCGTGTACATTTTCCTGGATATTTTTATTCCTTGTTCCATTCGATTCACAAAAGACTCCTCATCGTTAGGCTCGTTGTGTACTTGAGAGCTACTGTTACTAGGTTCAGCGCCCATTATTTCCATGTCTGGTGTCCGTATACTAGGGACATTTTCAAAAAGCCTACAATACAGTTCTTCCGCAAAGCCAATTAGTGCAGTTTTACTAATATTCGAGTTGAAAAGATGAAAGTGTGGTGGCCAGTGTGCAAATATTTCAACAAGCACACAACTCGTTGTGGTCTTCTCTCTTCCAGGCGAGCTTTCAAAGTTTCGAAGAACCGCTTAGCCAAATTATTATTAGTCATTGTCGATTGAATTTTTTTGAGTAACACGTCAATTATTGCTTCGGCTGTAAGTAATGAAGCGTTTTGTCGACATAAGGCTTCCACAGCTATCTTAACTGGCTGCAACAAATCAACAATTGACTGCAAGAGAAGAAGATTGTCTTCATTCCACTTATCTAACATATTTATATCAATTAACGCTTTCTTCACGCAAATTTTGAGTAACCGTTCTGCCATCACAGTAATATATAGTAAGTAAACTGAGTTTTTTCCCAAATTCAGATTTCACATAATTCTGTAATTGACTGTTTTTCAATGGACATTTTCTAAATAATTTCACTAAAAACCTTGTTTCATCAAGCACTCTTTTAATTTCATCTATTGGTTGGTAGTTTGTTTCGTAGTCCGTTTCATCATCAGTAGAGTTTTCCATGAATTCATCCTCACTATCTTCGCAGCTAAAAACTATGCATGTGGTAGAAGCCTCTTTCTTTTTATAAAATGTATCTACGACTCCTAGATGGATTGCGTGGTTCATACATAAAATCATCTCGCTGGGGCTTTCCCTACCAAAATTCTTCATTACGTTTGGGCCACCGCTGATGTTGGCCACAATATGTTTTTCAAAAACCAATTATATCTTATTAATGTGTCTTCTACTATTTTCCTGGTCTCTTCGGCACCACATTTACCTGGTATATAGATTAATCCCAAATTGAAAACTTCTCCATCCTTACCATGCAAACACAAATTAAAGTACCTTCGATTTCGGACGCTGGTCCATTCGTCTACGCGGCTGAAACGTGCACAAGAAGCGACAAAATCTTTAAAATTCTGAATCATTTCTTCTTTTTTTTTCTTCATAATAATTTAAGATGATTTTCATGATATCAGTCTCGTTCTTAGGCATTTTATATCCTTGCTGGGTAATACTCTCACGAATGAACTTACTCCTTGTTTATTTTATTTATTTATTTATTTATTTAACATAAAAAAACATAATTAGTTATTTTTACAGTCTGCCAAACTGCTCAGCAGTTTGTTGGCAGAAAAATGCTCTCATACTTTCTAACATGCAAAAAAAAGAAAAAAAAAAAAAAAAAAAAAAAAAAAAAAAAAAAAAGAACTAGCTTAATACAATTATACTACCACTAATATGACAAACCAATAGTATTACTATAACATTGTTCAATAATTTAAAGGATAACGGCATTTTTCATTTATGCATAGATTTTGCATGTACGCTCACACATATACATACATACATGCGTACAAATATATGCATACCTAAATATTACAGCTTACCTATGATGTTGTACAATGGATCGTCATGATACATTCCATTTTTACTTTTTATTAGTATAAAGTTTTTTTAACTTATTTTTAAAATGTTGTTTTGATTTATGCGTAAGGCATTCATGGGGTAAATTGTTATAAATTTTTGCTACTAAATGTTGGAACGTTCTTTTACCATAATAATTAGCACATTTATATTGTAAAGTAATTACTTTATGCGGTCTGCGCGTATTCTTATTTATGGGGATAAAACTACGCAATGCGTCACATAAGATTGTATAATACTTTTCACATGTCGCAAATGATATTTTAAATTGCTCATGTATCGGTATTAAGTTACACTCCTGGAAGAGCTGCTCATAATTATCCCTATATTTTATTTTAGCTTTTGGGTTCACTAATATTTTCATAAATCTAATTTGAAACTGCTTCAATTTATCTAAATATGTTTTAAATGTCCTTCCATATGCTACTAATCCATATTGTAACGTTGACTCAACTAGTGCGTAATATACAACATACAGTAAATTTTTAGGTGTTACTTTCTTCAAAAAATAGAATTTACTTAAAATACCTCTTAATTTATTACATACCAGTTCTATATGGCTACTCCAATTCATATTTCTATCTATTGTTAAGCCCAAATATTTAAATGTTTTTACAAATTCTATAACTGTACATTCACATTTAAACATATTGTCGTGTATACATTGATAAGAGTGACCCACTATCCTGAATTTTTTTTGCATTCTTTATATTATGCGGTGATGACATATGTAGTCCTTTAGTTTTTGCTGTATTAATAATAATTCCATTATCGTGAGACCACTTAGTTATGTTGTTAAAATCACTTTGTATGTTTTTCTCTATCTCATCTTGATTTTTGTCAGCATAGAGGATGCACATGTCATCTGCATACATAAAAACAGTACAGTGTTCAATTACGTTACATATACTGTTAACATGCATTAAATAGCCCACTGGTCCATAAACGGATCCAGTAGGTACACCTGACTTTACATTTTCCTCGTTTCCCGTAATGTTTTTAATAACTGTCACTATTTTCCTATTTTTTCAAATAATTACTTAGCCACCTATTAATAGGACCGCGTATACCACATTCATCCATTGCTTTCAACAAGACATTATGTTCTAAAGTGTCAAAAGCTTTTTTAAAATCAATAAATATTCCTGCAACATGTTTTCTTTCATTTAACCTTTCATTTATATAGTCTGTAAAACTAGTTATAGCTGAAGCTGTACTCCTATTTCTTCTAAATCCATGCTGATGGTCGCCTAATATAGAATTATCCTCTAAGAAATCCGTTATTTGCTTAACAATTACTTTTTCAACTAACTTATTTATGACAGAAAGTATGGCAATCGGTCTGTAATTTTCATAACTTTTATGGCATCCTTGCTTATAAATGGGTCGAACTTTTGCCATTTTAAGCCTATCGGGATATGTACCTTTTTCTACACATAAATTAATAAAATTAGCAATGACAGGACTAATCTGGTCTTTGACATATTTTAAATCTTGGGCCCTTATTCCATCAACACCAGGAGCTTTTTCACACGACAATTCATTAATTAACTTTGCAATTTGGCCTGGTGTCGTTTTTTTAAATCTTATACTTACCAAGCTTTCATTAACATATTTACTCCTGTCCAAAAAATTAATATTACATTTATGGTTGATTCTATCTACTTCGTGTGTAAATGTTTTAGAAAAGCCTGTACAAATCGAACTGATATCACTATTACTAGAAAAATGTTGTAATACAATATCATCCACACTTAATTTTTTTTTTACCTATTCATTCATTAATATACATCCATTTTTTTCTCATATCATTTCCGCACTTAATAATTAACTCTTTTTTTATAGTTATTCTTAGCTTGGTTAATACATTTATTTAATTTATTTCTATATCTTGTATATTCTAACCGATAACACATGTTTTGAGGAGCAGATTTTGACCTTTTAAAAAGTTCATCCCTTTTTTTTGACATTAGAATTAGTTCATTTGTAATCCATGGTTTATATCTATTATTTTTCTTCACAGTTTTATATTTTATAGCACATTTATATGTCTCATCGAAAATTTCACACAATTTATCATAAAGTTTTAACGGACAGTCAATTAATAATAAGTTTGACCAAATAACTGCACTCAATTTTTCTATCACAATTTTGTTATCAATAAATGTACTTACATGCTCAGGCCTTTCACCTTCTCCATAATTACGTGTACGCAAAGTAAGTCCCGTTAAATAATGATCCGTTATCTTCTGAGCTGTATAAACAAACGACGCAGGCGGCGCCGAGCATCCTCCGTCCCTTACCCACATATGATCGATGCAGGACACTACTAATCTCCCATCAATTATCTCTTCTCGCGTTACATCGTCATAGGCGCACTGCAATCCGTACCTACATAACATGTCTTTATATCTCGACGTTGACGAATTTTCTGTACCATGTAAAATGTTAATGTTGACATCACCCGCCAGGATAACATCGGTCGTCGCTGGGACACCCCGCAATAATTCATCCAGCTCTTCCACAAATCTATTTTTATTAGTATGTGGGGGCCTGTACACGACGAAAACATATATAGGTCGATCATACATAATTGTCATAAAGCCATGCAACACCTCACAAGATTGCCCGCTATACTCAGTAGGTGTAAAAGTTATTGTATCTTTAACAAACATTAAAATTCCTCCCCCTCTTCTGCTATTTCTTGTATACGCATGCGCATTGTAGCCCGGTATGTAATACAATGGTGTTTCATATTCTTTTATGTTTATTTCGGTTAATACTATAATTTCTAGTTTATTCAAATGTTCATCCAACAACATTAATATTTCATTAAAATTTTTACGCATAGATCTTATATTTAAATGTACAATATTTATTGATGCATTTTGTTCTTTTATAAATAGTTGTAGACGATCTTTGTTATTAATTCGTTCATAGTAAATGCCATTGTTATCATCTTGCACCATGGTGCCCTTTTTTACCATTAAAGACGCATATTACAATCACCTTGAAGGTGTTTTTCGATATCCTTCTCATTTTTTGATTTGGTGAATTTTATTTTCAGTTTCACTTTTCTTAATAAGTATTTTAGAATTTTGTATCCATATGAACCTATATGAGCTTTTTTAATTTGTTCTTGGTAAGGTAAAATAATTCTCGAGTTTGTGGAGAAATATTTTCATTTATGTAAATTGGACCTTCGGTGTTATCTCCATACAGCTGATTATTGTTTATACCTCGTTTTCGTGCATTCAGCCATTTGTCGCGAGCCGTTCGGCTTCGCAATCGCACAAACACTGGGCGCGGCTTTCCGTTATTTTTTTCTCTTCCCACCCGCCAAGCACTCTCTATTTCATCTTCTACTCCCATCATATGTGAAATTTTACGTACAATTTCGAGTATATTTTCTTTTTCTTTGTATTTAACACCAATCAACTCAATATTTTTTTCTCTTTCTCGATTTTCAAATACACATATACGTTCTTCCATCATTTTATTGCACTTCTCTAGGTGAATATTACGTTGTTGTAAATCTTTAATTTGATTTTCATGCTTAGTGAATTTTTCAGTAGCTTCCTTCTTAAAATCTAACATTTCTTTGTACTTCTCTGCGTAGTATTTAAGCTGTAAGTTAATTTCTTCCAATTTTTTGCTCATTCCCTCCACTATAGCCATTCGTTCGTTAATTTGCTCAAGTACGACTTCATTGTCTTTAGTCGTTGGCGAGCGTGGCGTTCCGCCCCCTGTTTTTACCTCTTCACACGTATCACAAATGCCTTTAGCACTAAAACAACTTATATCTTTTACACACTTCCTATGAAAGGCATGTTTGCACTTTTTACACTCCACACTGTCTTCCTTGGTATTTGGTAAAAATTGTTTACACTTTTTACATTGCAACTTCGGCATTTTGCTTTTAGTTAGCCGAGCCAAACGTGGACTTGTCAAATTCTATTACGCAACAGACGTCTGTTCGCTGAGAGCGCGCGCGCAGACTGATTGCCCTTATGGTAAGTCCATCCTCTGCTGCCAAGCGGGAAATAATTTCAGGCAAAGACTTTTTTGCATTATATCCTGTAATTTCAAACTGTTTTTGACGTTTAATTTTTTTTTTTGATACCGGTTCGAAAGATGTACCAGGCTGTATAAATGATTTTGATTCTCCCGGTGGTTGATTTACAGAAATATTGTGAACTCTTTGGAGGTGTCTGTCAAGGCCTGAAGTATTTTTGACCGATACCGACCCTTTGCATGAAATTTGTTTTGGACATAACGAGCACTGTGCTGTTGATTCGTTTATTTTTTTTTAAATGTTTCCACACTTGCTGTACGTGTACGCTCCATATTATTTATTTTTTTTGTAATAACTATCTATCTGTAACAATAATAGTAACAACCCAAAATTAATTTTATATTACAGCACTATTTTTACCTTTCTGTTTGAGAGCATCGACTTCACCCATCTGATGGTCGTGGGGTCAACATTTTTATATGTCAGTCCCCCAATCAGCAGTGACGTGGGGCTACTGTCGAAGGCGCCCTCAATATCTAGAAAGGCACAAAGAGCTATTTCTTTATCCTCCAGTGCTTTTTCGACCCTGTCAATAACACTGATCAGGGCTGTTTCCGTAGATTTGCCTCTGCGGTAAGCATGCTGGTTGTAATGTATGGGCCTATTCGTTGAGTGAGTGTATTTGTTATATGTTTATTCGGTGAGTGAGTATCACATTATTATCTTCTTTGTAAAATAACATTAATTAATACACGGCACCGCAATAGATTGCGAGTTTTAACCCGACCAAATTAAAAGAATAAGGTGTTCTTTAAAAACAGCTTTATAAACATGACCTATTAAACTTACATGAGACTTATGGCCTTCATCGATTTTACAAAAGCGGCGTTACAAAAGAAACACCACACCACACTCATGTCATAAATGAAATTGACGAGTGACGACTAACTGACTCAAATGACATAAACATTCATAATCCAAACATCACAGAACAACCAATAAGGCGGCATGATGGCGGCGCGGCAAACCCATTTATTGTGTTGTGTACTCGGTAGCTACCTAGTAGATCAAGTAATTATTCATTAAGCTAGCAGATGGCGCTTGGCGTTGGCTTTGCAATTATTTGAAAATAGAAATGATTACATAAAAAATTCGACAACCTTGTCTCGTCTCGAGTCTCGACCTGAAAATCTCGGGACACGAGACAACTAAAATTACGGAAAGTCCCGGAACGTGTCGTGTCTCGAAGTCCCGGGACTTTCCATAATTTTAAACTTTAAACCCAAACCCTAGTGTGCAACCAATATTCAGGCGGACTTTCTGCCCAAGCAGACCAAGAAAAAGGGTTAAACGAGTGTACCCCCGTTACCATACTACTAGGCCCAAGAAAACGGTTGAACATTAGATGAGAGAATGTGTCGACGTTGTCGGTAATGCTCTAATTGTACTATGTACGTATTGCATTTACTATTTTACACACTTAGTAGCAATCGCCGTCCATCGACTCGTCTCTATTGCTACCTACAATCTGTGGTATCGAATCATCGTTTTTAGTCATTTTATATGAAACCCAGCACTATATTGATTATCTATTTGACTATTAAGAACACGCAAAGGTCATTTTCTCATCAGCCTGTTAAAATGACTGCTGCACACAGATTTATTCATTAGGATAGCCCTCTTAAGGAGAAAAATAATGAATCTGTCTTGTTACCTGCTTACCACTCTTTTACCGATTTCTGTCGCTAAGAATTAGTGCTGTTGTGCACGACAGCTGTACTTCCGATTTTTTTTAAAGGAGAGGGGCAAACGAGCATAAGGTTCACCTCATGTTAAGTGACTACCGCCATCCAACACATAACAACATACAACTGCAACACCAGGGGAATCGCAGGTGCGTTGCCGGCCTTTTAGCAAGGAGTAAGCTCTTTTCTTGAAGGTCCCTATGTCGTATCGATCCAAAAAAATCGTCGGTGGTAACCTATTCCACAGACAGATCGTACGCGGAAGAAAACTCCTAGCGAAACGCACAGTGGTGGACTGCCAAGCATCTAGATGGTGTAGATGGTATCGGCAGATTTGCTACGTAGTGCGCTCGTGAAATTTGGCGGCTGGGATTAATCCGGACAATTCCTCAGAGCAATCCCTGTGGTAGATGCGATGAAATACACAAAGAGATGCAACATCTCTTCGCAACGCCAGTGAATCCAGCTGATCGGAAAGCACTCGGTCGTTAACGATTCGAGCCGCTCTGCGCTGGATGCGTTGCAGACGATATGCCGAAATGGAACACTAACCCGCTCTGTTGAGCACGCCAAGCATTTTAGAGGCTCATTTGGCCTTCTCTTCCAAGTTACCACGAAACTGCACGTTTCTCGATAAGCCGACGCCGATGATTCCGATACTAGCTGAGGCAACAAGGGGAGTGCCTTGAAATTTAGAAGATACGACAAGGAGGTTCTTTTTAGCGGTTAACGCGCAAACTTGTATCTTCTGAGGGTCGTCCAGGAGAGGAGTCCAGTTTAGGACTGGATTTAGTTGCCCCAACCCGTGACTTTGTTCAGCATTGAATCGACTTCAGACACAAATGTATCCCGGTACTCGGAAACGTTTTCCCGAGAAATATTTGAACGGCCGGTGTACAGAGCTCTAACAGTACTGTCACCTACATAGCAATGAATGTTACGGGTTTGCAACATATCATTGATATGCAGAAGAAACAGCGTTGGTGATAGCACGCAGCCTTGTGGAACGCCAGCATTAATAGTCTTGTAATCGGAGCATGCACCGTCTACAACGACCTTGGTGCTCCGATCTGCAAGAAAGCTGATGATCCAAATGCATAATTTCTCGGGAAGCCCATAGGAAGGGAGCTTCGAGAGAAGCGCTTTATGCCAAACCCAATCGAAGGCCTTCGCAATATCCAAACTAACGGCCAATGTCTCCCCCTTGGACTCTACTGCCTCCACCCATCGATGCGTTAGGTAGACCAGAAGATTACCGGCTGATCGACTACGATGAAAACCGTATTGGCGATCACTAATCAGCTGGTGATTCTCAAGGTACCGCATGAGCGGGCAGTTTATAATAGATTCCATTATTTCGGAGAACAAGGAGGTGATGGCGATAGGCCTGTAGTTTGACGGGTCTGAGCGGTCGCCTTTTTTAAGGATCAGGTAGACGAAAGCAGTCTTCCATGATTTCGGGACTACGCCTAGAGAGTAGGAGTACCGGAAAAGACGCGTTAGAACTGATGCCAACTCTGGAGCACAAGTCCTCAGCACCATTAAGGGGATTCCGTCAGGCCCACTCGACTTGTGGATGTGCACCACAGGATTGGAGAACTAATTTGATTACAGATTATGAGACATTTCATTTAACTACGAGTATTATGAAGTGAAAAACCGTACCGCAGGAGAACCATATTTAAATGATTTTATTGATGGAATAATAGGGGAAAAGTTTTTAATTAAACTATATATACGACACTTAAGTTCTGGCCTTGAACTTTTAATCATCCATTTTCAGCCAAATACGTAACAATTTTTTTAACAAAATTCAAATTCAAAAAGTAAAAAGTGTTGAAATGTTTAAAAAATATAGAGCCCCGTCTTTAAGTGCTATAAAGTGGAAATGATTTTGTTCTTTAGTTTTTAAAGTCGGATTCTCCTACCTATTAAACGTCAAAAGTTTTAATTTATTCCAAAAAATGAATTGTTAATTATCTTAGACCGTTTTATCGTTCAAACGCATTATCTATCGAAATAACAGTAGTGGTACTACCTGTCTAAATAAAAGGTAAATATTCAGGAAGCATGCATTTTCAATAGTAGGTTACTAACAACCCGCTCTATTGTGGTTTATGAAACCCAGTCCATTTGCTTGCGGTTAAATTTAGTTTTGAAATACGCTTATTTTCTTTTATGTAGAAGATAGAATAAGTAGACTAATACCGGTTTTACTACATAAGTTTAGCATATTATTATTTATCATATATATGTTGTTTAATTGAAATCTTATGATCTGTAGTACTTACGACATCTAGATATTTTTAAAGTAAAGTTCAACATTATTATCATCGTTTCAGCCTTTCACAAGTAAACTGCTGAACACAAGCCTCCCCTAAGGTATTCCACAAAACACGATCCTCAGCCACCTGCATTCATCGACTCATCAGAGAGGTCGTCACTCGATCGCCGTACACTTCGCCTACCGGAAAGGGGTTGCTCTGTGTGATAAACTTAGAAATCTGTATCTGTATCTGCAGTAGAATTATAGTGACCGACATAACCCAACGAATTAATAAGTGGCAATGAGCCGGCCATATAGCTCGAAAATCCAAGAACCAATGGAAAAAAAGATTCTCGAGTAGTGGACTCATACCGGTGGGCGAAAGTAAAGTT
This sequence comes from Parnassius apollo, assembly GCA_907164705.1. Taxonomy (NCBI): domain Eukaryota; kingdom Metazoa; phylum Arthropoda; class Insecta; order Lepidoptera; family Papilionidae; genus Parnassius; species Parnassius apollo. Next base: position 3,153,196 of record CAJQZP010001030.1, on the reverse strand, counting down.
AAAAGAATGGAATTCATTAATTCATTCATTATAGCCCCAAGGAATAACATAAAGCGTGGTCCTGAGCATCTATCGATTTTCTGCATCCTTATCAGGTTATTGAAAGGTACAAACGAATACAGTACCAGCGTAAAATAGCAGCATAATGCTGCTGTGTTTCGTATGATGAGCGCACCGAAGACCCTTTTAACTTTTTACTATCACCATTTTTATGTCTATGTTTTTGATTTTTAATCGAGAATTGATGTAGATGTCTATGGAATACCACATCCAATTACCATCATGTGTAATTGATGTTTGTGTTATTTACACTTATTCTATAAAAATATTAAAGATATCGCTACCTACATACAACAAGCATACATTTTTGTCATGAGACATAAATGAGAGCGATGGCAGCTCAGCGGGTAAGCTCTTTAAAATTTAATAGTACGCAAGCAAACCTAGTTCATTCTCGCCTGATCCATGAAATGATTATTTGTAGTTTTAAGTGCGGATTTACTAGGAGCTTGACGTAAAAGGAAAACATCGTGGGAAAACCCGTTTTGTGAAATTTAAAATATTTTCTGACGATAAGAAGTCTCCCAACACACGTTGAGATAGCAGACGGTTAGCTCTTCCCTGCTCCAAAAACTCATAGAAAAACCTGTGCCCAGCTGGGCAATAGGCTGTGTACAATTTTTATCCTTAACGGATATAAGTAAAAGGATTTAATCGTATCGTTTGACCCTCTGTCGTAAGATAATAATTTTTTACAATTTAGGTAATTAAGTTAACATAAAACATTAATTTACTTGTAGATATAGAGCTTTATAATAATTTAAAAGTCTCTGCTTGAGATGAGCCACCCTAAAGTTTCTCAATATATATTCATATTTTAAGTCTGACCACTAAAACTTCATGAGTCACGTTTATAACAAACTTCAGATTGAGAAGTTTATGATGCGCGTATTACTTTGAATATTGGGTAATACGAACGTGGATATAAAATTTGACTAAGGAAATAGTGTTAATCAGTTTTGATATAATATTTCCTTCTAATATAATTTATTGGATAAAATATTATGATTTAGTATTTTATATTCTTTTGTAACGGAAGCGAACAAGTCATTTTTAGGAGTGTCGTCGAAAGTGCTAGTAAGATCTTATGGCTTCCGGTAGATGGTGGTATGATTACTATATCATATAAATACCCAAACAGATGGTGTGCAATGTGTGAAAGTTCTGTTATTGTTATGATCAATTCGCCTGACACGCACGCAATTATGGCATATCGTGATTACTATAGAAGAGGCCCTTGTACAACATTGGACCGTTATGAGTGGACAAAGAGGAAAAAACATAACAGGACATTACACTTGTTAATAATTAAAAAAAAAAACTAAATAAAAATATAACCTTTGCCACTATTATGTGTGTATGCATTAAAAGTATTTCATGTTGATACAAAATAATTAATGTAAGTGCACTTTTGTTTGAACCCGGTATCAGATGAAACCTGACGTGTGCAGACTACGTGAAACAACTCTATTTTATTAAACGATCAGGTAAAGATTTATTTTGCAATCACGTGCTATCGTTACGGCTTGCTAATTGTATTGGCACAATTTATTTTCAGAAAGATTTTTATATTACAAACAATTTAGAGATCGTTTTTATTGTATCTCAACCGTACGTTTAGTGACAACATCCAATCAAGAAAAAAAAGTTAAATACGTTACCCTCGCAATAATAATGCCCATAACGTGGCAGCAAGATAAATTGCGATTAAATAATGAAACAATTGTTTGTGAGCCGTATTATAAGAGTAAGTTCCTTGCGAAATTCAAACACGCGGCCCATAGCCGTACGTAAACGTTTCTTACTTTAACCCTCTGTGACTGACGTGGTAGTCCAACAGACACCGGCAAAATATAAAATTCGGTTTATTACCATTAATTTTCAAATTTGAGCGTCGCCACTCTTAGTACCTTGCCATAGTAAGCTCGCGCGTTGGTCGGTGTGCGGCAGGGTGCGGTAGCAAGCTCATGTGTGCATATTGAGAGGAAGGTGTCCACGAGACTACCACATCAGTGTTAAGGTAAGTGTCTACCATACTACCACCTCAGTAAAATGTTTATTTTTCCATAGTGTCTCCTAAACTACCACATCAGTTACTAAGTTTAGTTCATCTTACGATAAGTTATTTTTTGTATTATTTTGAGTTATTTCACAATTTTATTTTATTTACATAATTTCTTTCTACGCTAATATTATAATAAAGGAGATAAATTTGTATTTTTATTCGAAATGAATAAACTCAAAAAGTACTGGGACTATTTAACACATTATTTCACTACTATGATGCCATATTATCATTGAGTAACATAGGTTTTATCGCGAAATAGTATTTATCGTCCACGCGGCTGAAGTTGCGGAAGTTAATCATACGTAATTTATAGGACAAACTTATTTTTTAGATGGCTGACTCAAGTAAAAACCCTAGGCCAGATGCTTCTTCTACTCGTAAGAGAACGTCGTCTGAAACTTTTGTTGCTCATCAAAATCAAATAATAGAGTGGCTGGAAGAGGAAAGTGACCACGAGTTTAGTGATGTTGACGATCTAGATGACCTTCAAGAAGACTTTATTTTATGTGATGAAGATCCAGAGTCAGACATAGAAGCGTGACAAGATCCTGCCATTGTAGTTGAACGCCAACGATTTTTAGACGTGTTAGAAGACCACTTCACAGGTAGAAACGGTTTCATTTGAAGTAAACAAGAGCGTCCTAGGATATTACGTATTGCAACTCATAATATATTTCGATTACCAGGCCGTACTACAACAACTAATTTTAAAGGTTACTTGGAACTTTCGTCTTAGCTGATTGACCCCACAATGTTAAAATCTCTTGTGCGAAAATGAGGAGAGCAACTTTTTTATTTAATTTGGCAAGAGATATAGTGCTGAATCATATGAAAACCATGGTATACAATGAAAGATTGCCAAGGGAGCTTCGCATGACAATCACTAGGGTTTTTGGTAAGGATATCCCCCCACCACCACCAGTAGTTTGGTCTGCTCCACCAAGTGGAAGAAAACTTTGTTCTATTAGTCCATCAAAAAAAAAAAACTAAATATTGTTGCTGTGATTGTTCAAAGCCAATTTGCTTTCAGTGCTCCAAGCCACTGTTTGATAATTGTCAAATATAACTGTGATTTTGAAAATGTATAATTTTGAAGTCAACCAATGAATGTATCTGATTTTCTTTAGACTGATTAGTGTACTTGTTAATTTTTAAAATGTCTAATGTGAAATTTAAAAAAGTTGATTTTGTAATTTTTTCTAAGTCATTAATATTTAAGTAGAGATTCATAGACTAATTTGTGTAAAGTCAATAAACACAGTTTATTTTTGAAAATACAAATTGATTTATTAATTTTAAGTTCACTTAATATAAATATTAGGCTAATAATCTTATAGATATAAATAAAATCCCTGTATAATTTAATTCTATAAAAATATTTGCTTTTGAAATGGTGTCTCGTATACTACCACGTCAGTACAATTGTAAAAATTGAGCCACGTCAGTTGCAAAGGGTTAAAGTACTGACAACTCGGTATAGAGCGATCGCCTATTGATGGATGAAGTGAAATATTAAGGTCTACCCACACGTACCACAACCCCAACCACAACAGGTGGGTGAGCGTATTTTGTATTGGAAATGAATAGTACACACATTTTGCCGTCGTAATCGACTGCGTGAGTGATACCGACCACAACACAACCACGACGCAACCACCATCGACAATCGCAAACACAACACTGCGTCGACGCCACCAATAGGGTTGCTGACTTTTTTTTTGATCCAATAATAACGGACATTTTTGGAGAATAATTGATTGATTACTGTGCAGTTTTTGAAGGTCAACAAAAATATATAAATTTATACGCTCTTTGTTTTCAATCCTCCTTACCACAGATGAAAATTTCATACTTCAACTCATAGGCAGTATGTTGCTCTCAAATTAATCACTATAGCCTTAGCCTCAATAAATTAACACCTTCTTTTACGAGTACGTATTACAATAATCTATTAACTGTTTTACTCACCTCAATGACATTGCCAGACGTTCTAGAGGAGGTATACTTTTTTGATGACCATATCTTTCTTTTGTAAACTTCTATTAAGTTCGTTTAACAACTAGTCAAAGTAATGTATTCTTGCTCATCCTAAATATTTTATTAAACTTCTTCTTTAACCTTCTAAGTATAGCATAATCAGTACGAAACTGGCTTTGGCTTTTGTTTTCCAATAAAGGATTTACCCAATAAATTTTATTTTGACGACTACGCTGACGTCGTCGTCTTCTTCTTAATAAAACCGATATCAAGGATAGCAACAAATGTTTCCTGTTCCAATTCATGACAATGACAGTAGGTGTGTTTCCTCTATGAGAAGCGGAGTCGAACTGTGTCTGCATACGACGTAACTACATCGCAAACTACTAGCAACAAAGCAACCATATCGAAATCTTTGTCGCATAACCACAACACAACTGCAAAAATCTGCAGCGACACTATTCACACGTAACCACATTTTTATCGCTGCGATGTGATGTGGTTGTGGTACATGTGAGTCAACCCTTGTGAAATTAATGCGTTTTAAGTTCTGATTTACCACGTACTTACCGGTGAAGGTAAAAATCGTGAATGAACCTGAATGACATGAAATATTTCAATGACATATGAAGTCCGCCAAAACTCATGAACGCGAAGATGCAGGTCCAGGACAAGGGCCTTATTACGACGTTGCATAATTATTAGCATGCCCGCTTATTGATATTACATAAATCAGCAAGCGAGTATGCTTACTCATATACGATTATGTAATATATATCTATATTATTATTATTATTACTATTTTCTATAAATAATAACGCAAAATGGTTGTACCAAGAAAATTTCGATCGCTTTTTGTGAAATACGGATGTAAAATGAAAGGGAATAATCCAATTAGAGATCGCAAAGCCATTTGTTAATGTCAAGATTGCTTTCCATCTTTGTATTGGTTTACGAACGACGGGACTTCGTCCGCAATTTGTAACGCAACGATAGTTACAAAGGTATAAAATATAGAAAAAGTCTTGTATACCGTATGTCTTATGACATCGTCTACAATTTACCATTTTCTGGCCTTGTTATCGCATTCATTGGTGTTTACTAGCACCTTTTTTTAAACTAAAACCGCATGAAATTATATAGCAAAATCTGGGACCAATTGGAACCAGAACCTATTATAATTTTTTTGTTCTTATAGCACTTTTTTCCCCTTTAGAGCGATGTATTTCCAACTCACATTTTATTTTTTTACGTGAATCTAAGCAATTTGTTTTTGTCAACATATAATTCAATTTATTCTTTGATTTATGACAGCCATTCACAATTCCATTGCTTAATACGGGTCTCCCCCCACGAATGTCATAAAGCACGGTTTTGAGTCGATATTTTACATCTTTTACTAGGTTATCACTCCATATAGTAGGGGCCTCACTACACCTAGCTTACCGAAACGAAGCTGCCACTCGAGAACTTTTCTTCCCGATCGGTTGTCAGTCTTTCGAGCTATATACCTGGCATTGCCGTTTCAGTTTACTGATCCGTTGGGCTACGGAGGTCACTCTGAATCCACTGTTACTATTGGAGGAAGTTTATCTTCACATAGTCAGCGTAGATGAAACAAGGATAAAATGGTATTATGTAGTAATTAAAAAGGAGGATAATATACCTAAGTAGATCAAACTTGATAATTCGGCAGCAAGATTCGAAGCAATTTAATTGTCATTTCTGAAGGGATTTGTTCCTACAATATCAGCCTAAAATAAAACGAAAAACGTCATTTATAATGCTACTATTGAAAACAAATGACTTCTTTTATTTCTTTGATCACATTCACTGTTGAAAAGGTTTGTTTTAATCTTAACGCTCATATCTAAGTCAGTCATGTAGAAAAATTCCAATCATAGATCTTTCCTTTTAAAAAGGAGTAAGCTATTTTCTTGAAGGTCCCTAAGTTGCATCGGTCCGTAAAAGTCTCTAGTGGTAGTCGATTCCACAAAGAAGTTACTTGAGGAAGAAAACTTCTTTTAGATCATACAATGGTGGATCGCCAGTCATCCAAAAGGTACGGATGGTATCGCGAGTTTTTGAGGCCAATTTGGCCTTCTCTTCCAAATGACAACGAAACTGCACGTCACTCGATATGTCGATGTCGAGAATTCCAATACTGGCTGATGCACCAAGGAGAGTTCCTTGAAAGTGAGGAGATACAACGAAAGGGTTCTTTTGAGCGCTTAACTCGTAAACTTGTGTCTTCTGGGGATTGAACTGGACTAGAAGTCGACCCCAGTCCAAGACTTTGTTCAACATATTCTCGACTTTAGACACACGTTTGTCCTAGTACTCAGCGACGTTTTCCCTAGAAACATTGGCACGGTCAGTGTATAAAGCATCACCAGTGCTGTCGTCCGCATAGCAATGAATGTTACCGGTTTGCAACATATCATTGATATGCAGAAAAAACAGCGTTGGTGATAACACGCAGCCTTGTGGAACACCAACACTTATGAGCTTGTAATCGGAGCATGCACCGTCTACTACGACCTTAATGCTCCGATCTGCAAGAAAACTTGTGATCCAATTCTACAACTTCTCGGGAAGCCCATAGGAAGTAAGCTTACCGCAAGAAGCGCTTTGTACCAAACCCGATTGAAGGCCATCGCTATGTCCAAACAAACGGCCAACACATCCCCCTTGGACTTTACCGCCTCCACCCATTTATGAGTAAGGTAACTCAGAAGATCACCAGGTGTGCGACCCCGACGGAAACTGTACTGGCGATCACTAATCAGCTGGTGATCCTCTAGGTACCGCATGAGCTGTCTGTTAATAATGAACTCAATTATTTTAGAGAACAAGGAGGTGATGGCATATAGTTTCACTAATCAGAGAGGTTACCTTTTTTAAGGACCAGGTGTATGAAATCTGTCTACCATGATATCGGGACTACGTCTCTCTAGGCGGAGTCCCGAAATCATGGTTGATAGCTTAGACAGCTCCCGTAGGAGTATCAGAAAAGACGAGTTAGTTATAACTACGGTGCCAACTACGGAGCATACGTCTTCAGCACAATAGGAGGGTTGCAATCAGGCATGCTCAACTTGTTGACGTCCAGGGAGGTGAGTGCTCTACGCACCGAGCGTTGGGTAAACATCACATCCTGCATGGAGAATTCACAGTATGGTCGGCGGAGAGAGAGAGAGAGCCCAGCAGGTCGGCTTTATCCTTTGCAGCATGGGCCAGTGAGTCGTCCTCTCTGTGCACTGTTTATAAAGTACTATCGATCCTCCCCGGCTTCGTACGGGTGATTTCTGGATCTCGACAATAGCGCCACCTACCGGTTCAATTATGAATTTACGAGTAATCTATTCGCTCAAATACACACAAAAAACTCTATAAAATTAGTCGAGCCATTTTCGAGTTTTGGCAAGACTAACGGACAGTAATTGATTTATATATAGAGAAATATAGGTTTATTCAGCTGCACTAATATAATTATTAAAGTAACCAACGAGCACGTGAACACAGCAGCAAGTGACATCGCGTATGCACACGGCAATTATATGACTCGCTGGCCTGATGTAATTAAATCGTGCACACTGTACAGTTTAGTCCAATGTTTAAAATAACGTACATATATTGTCTGATGCAAATTGTTTATTGCGCAATAATGTTGTATCTTTTAAATGTTACTTTTGCATTATTATAAGCATCTTTAAACATAATCTTTATATTTTTAAGTGAACACTTCTAAGGGCACGTTGAGCATTATACAGACGAAAATAATGTTTACATGTTTGTGAAGGTAAGAATTTTTCACTTCTGACGTGCAGTCCAACGACCGATAGTTCATTTATTTATTTTGTGATAAAAAGCTTTTAAGATAGCTATTGAAATTCCACTGCTGGTTTTAAAATATTTGCCTATTTTTTTGGCGTAAACATTTTTATCATCAATGTTTCTAACTTTGCCAAATTTTATTTGTTTGAGACAAACATTTCCTATATTATTGTGTTGTTAATAAGTCTTACACAATCCATAAAATTCGAAATAGACCAAAAGAACAAAGTCACTATATTATATATATGTTCTGCTCTCCTCTCGTTGTTATCTTCTACTAAATAGCATAAATAACATTTTGTGCTGAAATAAAGACAATATTACGTCATATGGAGCGTAAATCCCGATCCCCTCGAAAAGCAAACTTCAGTGAATTGGAAGATATGATAGCGGTAGTCTTCAAAATACATTATTTTCCGGTAACGCAACGTTTAATTTTGTCTTTTTTATTAGTAATTCCAAATGAATAATGAAAATACATGAAATTGGTTAATTATTTCAAATAATTTAAACAAATAAATTAAATTACATACAACTACATATTTGTTAAATAAAACAATTATATTCACCTTTAAGTAAAATGCCAATGAAAAAACTAACTTTTTAAAACATTTATATGTGCCTTTTCCTACTTCTTCCTCTAACGTGGTAGAGCCATGCTGCAGCTATATTAAGGTTGCAGCATGAATGGGTCAGCTCGATCTGGGTATGACCACGCTCTCACAGAATACCGGCGTAAAAAAGCAGCTTAATGCTGCCGTGTTTTCCATGGTGAGTGTAGAGAACCGGATACGCTTTTTACTAGAAACGAGGCATCCATTCCATCTCAATTCTCGAGGCTGGCAACGCATCTAAATTTTGATTCCTAATTAAAGATAAATGTAGATGTCTATGGGCCACGGCATCCACTTACTAAGAGGTCCATTTTTGAATAAAGGTCCAAAATCCACTCATCGGGTGGACTGTGTGCTCGTTTGTCACCCTTATTCTATAAAAAAAAATCTTTTTTTGAACAGTGCGTAAAAGGTAGCTCTCGTACTTATTCCTCTCTTATTTTACGAGAATTTCTTACTTACAAATTGTAATCCAGAACTTACTTTAATTTTTTTAAGGATAGGGTGATAAACGAGCACACAGTCCACCTGATGGTAAGTGCTAGCTGCGGCCCATAGACATCTACATGTATCCTCAATTACAAAAGAAAATGCAGATGCGTTGTCACTCTTGAAGACTAAGATAGAATGCCTCGTTTCCAGTAAAAAGGGTCTCCGGTTCTCTACACACACCATACGAAATACAGCAGCATTAAGCTACTATTTCACGCTGGTATTCTATGACAGTGTGGTCCTTCCCCGGTCGAGCCGATCCATTAGTGCTACAACTATACTACTAACATAACTGCAGCATGGCTCTACCATGTATAATCTAAAAAATAATTTCAAAAACCTTCTCATACAAGAAATTGTTTGAAATTATTATCAGTTTTAAAACTAGTTTTAAGTGAAATGCGAAGGAAACTATGCGAATTAAAATCTGTAAAGTATAGTATTTGACAAAAAAGATCAATTTTCTCGAAGATAGCGGCGCTGCAACTCTGTGACTTCTAACTCTTCTAAGAATCAATAAAATTCGTTTTCTAAAAAGACCTAAAAAGGAGGAAAATTCACATTACTAAAATTAGAAGCACATAATATAAATCACATAATGAAAACTTATCAGTACGATCAAAATATAGTAAAGGTACCTGAAATTAAACTAGAAATTAAATAATATATTACTAATAGATTTTTTAGATTGATATATTATACTGGGTTATTTTTAAAGAGTAGCCAAATTTTAGACTTAAGTTCAAATATATAAAAAACATTATTACAGTTTTTTTTTCAAATAATAAGGCTTTATGTGAAATTATCCCAAATTTTATGTGATTTATGGGCAACAACGTTTTTACTTACCAATCGACCCTTACAAGTGGGTGCGTGCACAGTAAAATCAGTTAAAATTATGCATTACCATTTATCACGCATTTTGAATTTAAATTATAAAAAGCATAATGTTTTTGATTTTTTAATTTAATTTTTCCTTCTCGGCAGATTTGGCAGGTTATTGCAAAATAACCCTGTTTAATAGTAACAAATAAAATTTAACTAATAAAATAAAACTTTATTTTGTTTTCTTTTTTTAAAACTCCTCTTAAGGTCATGCTTGTGTTAGGAGTAGTTCACGACAATCGTCGAATGGGGGCTTCGTACTTACAACATTTATAGTTCACAGCCCGCATCCTACCAATAGGCTACTATCGCTTCAAATTTCAGACTTTATATATGTTTCTTAAATATTCTTTGCTTCTCAAACACAAAGACTTCTTCATGGTGTTTTACTTAATCGTAATTTTTGACTCCGACAAGCATTTTCATGGTTGTCGGAGTCAAAAATCAAACTCTTCCTCACATGTTTTTCTTCATGTCCAGCAATTGTCACAATTGTTAGATTGCAATAAAATTTAATCTATTTTAATATAATAATATTCAGTTTGTTTATAAAGGTAAACATTTGTAGTAATATTCTAAGCATTTTACCGCTTTTGTGGTTTTTTGACATTCGCTTCATTTGACTGTGGTTAAATTCAATTCCGAAACGTGGTCTAACAGGTTTGTTTGTCGAAATTAACACGATAGGTTAATACGAGTTCTGTTAAAGTTAATGTTTCCAGGCATGTAATAATACTGATGCATTATATGAATAACAATTCCTTAATTTAATCAGTGGTCATTATCGGGATGATTTACCCGTAATTGCAAAGTTTGGCAAAATTACTAACCATACTGTTATGTTGGATATTGATAAAAATACTAGTAAAAAACTGAGGGTCTATTTCCATAGCAATAATTTCACTTACTATATACTATCCCTATATGATTTAATTGTTCATGGCATTGATATAGACTGAATATATTGGTCCACAATCAAATTCAAAAGAGTTTTTACAGTTTTTATGAATTTTATTTAAACAAACACGACATCCGTATAGCTGTAAGCTCGCTGTAAGATTTCATGGCACGGGAGAAAATAGTATACGATTCTGCCAATCAAACTGGTGTAGTGTAGGAAATATTGTGTTCTGATTTTCCACGTCTTCGGTAAAGTAGTAAAAAATAATTTCATGAGGAAACCTATGTGTATGAGTAGCTTTATAAAATAATCACGGACTTTTGAAAACCCCTGATGCAGTTTAAACTAACTCTTTCCTGCTGACGAAACACTTTCGGTATATAGGAGTTTTATGCATAGTCGTGAGATGCAAGTAAGCTGCTTTTTTACTTTTAATGAGACTCATAAAACAGTTTGCCATATTAAGATAACTTTCATATTTTCAGACATACCTATTAAAATTTTTGAGATAGTCTTGGCTTACAAGGCTCTTGTGAAAAATAGGAGTAGTTAAAATATAAAGAAAGCAAATGTTACTTAAAACAGGTTTATTTTAATTTTAACTATGAGTAGAACTGCAATGCTAGAATTTTGAAAATCACCTGTCATAGTTGGTTCCAAATGTATCTGTATAATCCAAACGTAAATTTCATAGTACGTAGGCAACCCAAATTTCGGAAATTATTTTATGTCATCCCGCGTTGGGTTTAGCACAAGGAACTCTTATTTTTTCTAAAACGTGCTGTGGCTTACCCAGTAGTGGGTTGTATGTAGGCTACTACTTTTTTTACTTTTAATGGAGTTATCATACAGATTTTGGTATTCATATTTTCGGAGATGTTTCATTTCTGTTTTCATTGGGGCGTAATGAGTAAAACTCATCATCTTCATCATTACAGACTATTAAAGGTCCACAGCTGATCATAGGCATCTACATAGATTTCCAAATGGGCTGAATATTGGGTTGAGTTGCCATGCACTATTTTGACCTTTTATCGGGAAGACACTGCTGCCCCTCTCCTGATTCACTTTTCCTCCAGGACGATATAGGGTAGTGGATGCTCTTTCGACGCCACTATAAAGTGAATATATTTCTATTCCCGTTTATGAATGTACTTTTTTTAAGTTCCCCTCAAAAAGAATATTTATAAAATTTTGAAGGCTACACAAATATCACAAAATATCTGTAATTTTATGGTGCCAATCAATATCCAATGCGACTAATGATACAAAATAAATATCGATAATAATCGGACTAATATAATCGGACCAAAAATTAATATTCAAAAAATTAAAAATTAAAATTAATATTCAAAAACTGAAGGTAGCCGGGCTAACAATGACATTGGGACGTCAAACATCTCAGTCCCCCCCGTGACCATGGTTGCTGTAAAGCACCCGAAACGTCGGGAATTAAAAATAAGTAAAATCAGTTAAATAAACGCGATATAATCCGTAAATTTAGTTTTATTCAATGTGTAGTGTTCGCGTAAATTTAAGAAATCATTATCGATAACAAGTATTATACCGTTTATTTATAGAGAGGGCCATCCTATCTGCTTAGGATCCTATAATTAAAAATTGATTGGATTTAAATCCCCAAAAAAAATCACTTGGATTGAAATTAAATCCCAAAATAAGTACACAACTGCACAACTTTAAGACACTAACTATACCTTGGAGCGGATCGTAGACCTCGGAGCGGATCGGAGCAAAAACATTGATACAAAACTAGAGGATTAATAAACCACATTACCGCGCGTCGAAAAAAGTGTAACCTCTATCCAACCGCGACGACGTAGCTTTGAAATTACTAAACATTTTTAATAAACATATATCTGTCTCACCAGGTCTAAACAAGTTGCGAAAACAGTACCTTCACTAAGATTAGATAAAGATAGACACACCAAACACGCAATAGCGGGTTGGTCGGCGAAACGTCGGAATTATAAAATAAGTTAAAATATGCGATGTAATACTTATAAACTTGTTGTATTTAAATATCGGTGTCATGTTGGTTAGTAAAAAGTGCTATGTGTTGTTTCTAATACCACTGAAATCAGTGTCCCGATATCGATGAGCCTGTATTGATGACGGTATATCATTATCGTGTCGCCCAGTAATAAAACTCTCTAAGGATAACAAAGGTATTGATTTGTATTGGATATGAAACATTTTAGCAAACTTTAAAAAATAAAGAGCGATACTAAGATTATACTACATAGGTGTACTACATAGGTGTAAGTGTAAATTCGGCAGCCAAATTTCGGTGACATAATTCTTTTAAGCATGTAGCATCTAAATAAATTTCTCATGGGCGAGGGTTTCTTCCGCTGTATTTGTTTTCATTTTCACGCGTGGCAGAGAGTTTCGGCGGGAACTTGGCCGTAGACGGATTGTCGCTCCTGTTTTGTCGCTTGAATAATGGTCTAAAGTGGATTTTGATTCGTTAAAATGATGGGATATTGTGAATTAAGTGTCCGCGCGTGTGAACTTTTAAAGGAAACGACGAAACAAGTGCTTTGATGTCGATATAAACTTCAAGTTATTTTGATCGCTTAGGTGCCTTATGAACTTGAGTGGCTGTCGTCATCAACTGTCCGCTGGGTTGAGCTGTCGTCGAAATCTCCGAAGGGCTTCACAATGTGACGCGTCAGCATATAGTGAAGAAAAAGAATATAAAAATGAAGATTCCGAAAGAAATGATAGGCTCAGAAGGGCTAGAACCCAGAGCCGTAAACCCGGTTAATAAAAAAAATCACGCGTGGCAGGCCGGTTAGCAACCGCATTGTTAAATGTTTTTTGAGTTGTTATCAGGAAGATGCTGACGCTCATCTTCTGTTTCAGTATTCCTCTGTCACCTCTTACAACAACTACGGGACGATATGGGGTAGTGGAAAGATTTACATCGCCACTTCAAGGTTAAAACCTTGAATAAACTTCTGCAATCTGCTTATAAGGATTAAATATAATAATGAATTACGCGTTGTATTTGTACATTTTGTGTTGTTGTATATGTACGTTTACCTGAAAAAAATCTAAGTGGGTAGTCCAACTATGACCAAGAGGTCAATCGACAGATCTAACCAGGCTAGACAGCTTTCGCGAGATCACGACACCTTTTCGTCACGTATACCTCAAAACTTAATAACTAAAGCAAATAACTGGAAATCAACGTGGAAATCTATATAAATCTATGGTCTATATCATAGATTATATAAGTATAATCTATGATAAACCTACGGTCAGCTTTAATGTTTTTGTTACGCTGTAATATATGTATTATGTATGCACAAGACTGTAATGATTTCAAATCAAAATCAATGGTATTATTTAAAAAAATACATTATTTCTTAAACCATGTGGCTGTGTAAGAATATCCACTGCCTCATACTTGTATCATCCCGGGGTTGTCGTAAGAGACGACACTTACGGAGAGAGAGGGGGTATCTTAATAATAACTAAAAAAACTGCGGTTGCCAACCCGATTGCCAAGCGTTGACCACTGCGACAAATATTCCATTTTGAGGTAATCTATGAACATAGGCCTCCGCCCGTTTATAGGCTGTAACAGAACGGACGTAATTTTTTATTTTGGTATTTTTTACTGCTGGAATAAATGTCTGTAAGTAATAAAACCTAAATTAGGTTATATTACTTACAGACATTTATTTCAGCAGTAAAAAAATATCAAAATTATGGAAGTTCATTAATCTTAATACTTAAGTCTATCTAATGGTTATACTGCGATTATGGTAAGGGTGTTTAGGTGCACTGGAAAGACACTGAGATTGTTCTGAGGGTTGGTTGCTCTGCGAAGGCGAATAGAGAGATCTTTATTTAGTCATTTTCTCATAATGTACATGATGTGTATAAAACGAATATTGAATATTTTTTTCTGGAGATAACTTCAATGGAGTAGACAGAAGACGCTTAAAAGTCTTTTAGATAAATCTCACAAAATCATGAAAAGAAAACATTGGTAAAGATTGATTTAAATTTGTGACGGGAAAACATCCCGTCAAATCATTAACTGTTTCTAATTTAATAGTTTTATATTTCCCAAATATACAGGAATTGAAATAAAAATTAATTCTGTATCGATAAATTGTTTGTGACAGCAGAAATTCAAATTTTAAAATTGTCCACCTGTAAGCAAATTTGTGCCCAACAACGTATGAAATGAAATTTGGCATATTGTTTCACGAACAATGCATTCACTGACACGTTACAAACAATTTTATGAATCGATTGTTACTAAAAGTAAGAGAGAGTTAGTAAACGGTGGAATATCAACGAAATGTTCTCGTTGTAGAATGTTGGGTCGAAAACTAAGCGATTATATTTCTTTCAGTTTTTTTGTGAAGCATTACATATACTTCCTTTCCTATTTCCTTTCTCAAAAAAAATAATAGTAAATTATTATTTATTTATTTATTAGGGATAACAACAGGCTTCATATGTGAAAACAATATTATAATATGTTTTACATAGGGCCAATAATAGTCATCCACTTTACACAATTTAGCACAAATAAGAAGTATGAAAAGTTGAAAAAAAGAATATTACGAAACCTTTAATCAAAAACGATATTTAATTTAAAATGTTTGTCATGTCTGACCTAGAAAATTATTTATGCTTCAATGGGATAATATCAACACATGTAAGCACACACATATACATATAACCATATTATATATAAATACTTATATAGGTAAGTATACTACATACATATACTAACATTAAAAAAATATACATACATACGTGTATATTTTTTTAAATGTTAGTATTTTTAAATATACATACATATGTGTATTCATGTACACATTCACGTACATACATTATATTAAATAATTTTTGTGTCAATTAGCGAATTGAAGACATTTTACTTGAGATGTTACTACGGATTTACAAAACTATAGAGAACAACATAAACAATAAGGGTTAATTGTCTACTCCTGTCAAACAAAGCCTGCACTACCTTTCGCTTAAATAAATTTTTTGAATGGATAAGTGGGTCAATATGAGAAAATTTACTATTAAAAATTCTAACCATTCTGGTGTGGATACAATTCTTGCCATAATTAGTATGATGTAAGGGAACACCGAATAAATGTGTATGTTTAGTCCTACGTCGGGGCACTTTAAAGGATATTTGTGAAAACAGAGCAGGGCAATCTAGTTGAGAGCGTAAAATATCGAACAAAAAACCCATGTCTAAGATCTCACGGCGTTCCGCTAACGTGAGAAGATTAAATTTACGACAATTATCACTATAAGACATAAATGTGTGTGCAGTGCCATCGCACCTGAAATTTAGAGATTTTAAAAACTTTTTCTGAATACGCTCTAAGCGTGCCTTATAAACTTCATATGAAGGCGACCGTATAGAAATAGCGTACTCCAGTATGCTTCCCACATATGCAAAATATAACGTTTTCAATGCTAAAATACCTTTAAACGGTTGACAGGTTCTTAGAATAAATCCAAGCATACGGTAAGCTCTATCTGCTATATTATCATAATGCTTATTGAAGAGCATCTAGGAGTCAAAACAAATGCCGAGATCGCGTACATCATTGACTCGCGTTAATACTTGATTATTAAAGTTGTAAGGAAAGACAATCGGATTTTTCTTGCGCATAAAGCTTATACTCTGACATTTTTTTTCATATTGACGAAGATCTTGTTTTGTTGATAATAAGAAAATAAGAAAACAGTTTATCCAAATCGTATTGTAGCAATCTATAATCTTAAACAGAATTAACTGGCCGATATATTTTGTTTTTCATCTGCATATAATAGGTGATTAGAATAAAAAAAACAATTGGCAATGTCAAAGATGTACGCATTGTAAAATAGCGGGCCAAGGTGCGATCCCTGAGGGAAACTCGAGGGAACAGTTACATAGTCGGATCTGTATCCGCCCAGCACTACAGCTTGAGAGCGATTGGAAAGGTAGGAGCACACCCAGCGGAGTAGGTCTCCTTGAATTCCAAGCAAATAGAGCTTGTGGAGCAAGAGGTCATGGTCTACACGATCAAAAGCTTTTTCAAAATCAGTGTAGACCACGTCCACCTGACCACCATTCTTCATATGCAGGAGGACATAACTTGAGAACAGAGACAAATTTGATACCGTAGACCGTCCTTTTATGAAGCCATGCTGTGTATCAGGAATACCACGGATTATAATGGGGTAGATGAAGCTGTAAACAATTTTTTTAAAAAGCTTACTGACAGTGTTCAATATTGAAATCGGACGGTAATTTTCAATTGACAAAATAAAATTGTAATAGGCAATGACAAGCTATCAGCACATGAAATCAATACAATAGGGGGAATACCATCGGTTCCAGGTCCCTTAGATTTATCAAGTGATTTTAGGAATTTAAGAACTATTTCTCCAGTAATATGTATGCGGGATAATGACTCCGTACTGGAGTACTCAGATGTGTAATGAGGCTGAGTTGGGCTACTTGGTGATGATATAATAAAAACACTTTGAAAACATTTATTAAAAGCTGAGCAAATACTTGCACCCTCGTCATATATCTGACCTTGTAGTGTAAATTTTCTTGAGTAACTGGAACAGCCTTTTTTCGAACTGACATATTTTCGAAAGTATTTAGGATTGGACCTAATATATTGTTCAGCATTGTTTGTAAAAAAGTTAAAACAATTAAGTTGAATACGGTGTTGTCGTGCTCTTAAAAGCGAAAATTCATCATAATCTCTTGGGTTACGGTATTTGTTCCAATTACAATGAGCGCGCCATTTTTCGCGAATGATTTTTATTAGTGAAGAAGAATACCATACAGGATAATAATGTCGATTGTTAGAATACATGTTAATGGGTACGTAAATGGAGAAACATTTATGTAATTTACTATAAAAATATCTACGGCTTCATTAATTCTGTCGGCGGCATTTAATTCTGAGGGCCAATCAATATTTCTAAAATAATTATTCATCTTCACATAGTCATATTTGAAAAAGTTAAAACGCGGATGTTTACGTTTTTTAAAGGGTTGTATGCTAAAATCGGGTATTTCAATATTTAATGCAGGATGATATATACCTTCCTTTATGAGTGGTAAAGAAGTTCTAACAACTAATGGCAAACTGCAAAAACATAGATCTAGAATATTACCTTTTGAGTTACAATTATAATTATAATTGTATTGCTTAAGACCGAGGTACCCTAAATCATCAAAGAAAGATATCGCTAAATTATCCATAAAAGATGAACCGTCTACGTGTGCAATACAATTGTTGGAGTCCCATCTCAAACACGGTAAGTTAAAATCTCCCACCAGTAAAAAATTGTCCATGGGATAATTTTCAATTCAACACGATAAGTTTTGCTTAATATCACTCAATCCACTCTGTATTACGTTCTAGTCAGGTGGAATGTACGCTATAGCTATATGTAGATCGACTGAGGACCCAAGCGTACGTGCTGGTAAAGTCACGCACACCGACTCATGCGTTGTAGGTGCACTGGACCATTGGCCGCATAGAAATGCACTCAATTCGCGACATATGCAGACTAACACTCCACCACCGACCTTTTTCCCTGACAATAAATAATTATGATCACTTCGAAAAAAATCATATCTAAGATCACATAGTTCGTTATTATAAATATCACTTTTTAACCAGGTTTCGGTCAATAAGATTATATCATAGTCTTGAGATAAGATATTGTTTTATAGCTCATTACATTTCGTCCGTAAACCACGAACATTTTGATAGTACCGACTTAAACCCTTTTTTAGATTATTATAAACGGCTATTAAAACAAAGAACAATTAACGTGAATAATGAATCATAAACAAACAAAAATAATGTGTTACGAGTTACTTTACTGTTTATAACGATAAGCTGTAATTTAGACTCAAAGTAAGAATATAAATTTCGGTAGGTACTTGAAAATAAAGTATTAAGGTCGAAACTTAACAATTTTATATAGTTTTGTAGATAAATATTAGATAATACATTAATGGTAATCCTCTTAATCAAGCAATTGTTGCATGTGTATGTATTTATATAAAATGTTTATGTGTATATAAAGAGTAACCATATATGAATTTAGAACGAAAAACAAAAATAATCGATTACTTTTCAACATTACTAATATTAAAGGAATTATCATTCCTTTGTTGTTTTGTAAGCATGAATCCTATATAAAATAAGGAGTTACCCACACAGATCGATAAAAGGTGCATATGTATGTACGAGTATATATTAAGTATAAATAACAATATAAAGAATAAAGTGTATAGTGTATATAAAACAATAAGTGTATAGTATATAAAATAAAGTATTTGAAAAATGTTTGTATAATATATACTCGTATAATAGTAACATTTAAAAAACATTCAGCCACACTATTTTAGAACAATACGAGTACACCGTTTAAGATATATAACAATAGTCGTAACTTAAAGTAACACAGTCACTTAATTTTATTTAAATCTAAAGAGTTTTTTATGTGAATTTTAGGGTAATTATCGTCTTTCCTTATATAAATTTTACAGTTACGAACCCACACGTATTGATATTTAGGATTTGCACATTTAGCGGCGACTTTAGTTTGTTTTAGCAGCATTTTATTAGCAGGTATGAGGTGTTCATTAACATATATATTTCGAGACTCTCCCGGGATTCCTATGTCAATTGTAGTTAAACCCTTCTTCCTACGTACATCAGAGATGATGATGTCTCTCAGGAGATGATGTCTCTCACAATTTTTTGGTGATTTACTGTCGCTGTCACGTGATTTAACACGATGAGTATAAATTAAGTCTTCGGTAGATATAACTATCCCGTGTATTTGCCTAATGCAATAACGTAATCGGAGACAATTTCATTCTTTTTTTCGGGGATCTGAGAGATCTCAATTTTCATGGCGCGATCACGTTGCTGCATGAAATTATATTCATTTCGCAGAGATTCATATTTTTCTTGTAATTCCGATATATTTTGCTGACTAACCTTTCTGATTACAGATCAACCTTTTTGATCTCCGATACCACATCATCAATACGTGTTGTCAGAGTGGTTTGTTCAGCTGAATGATAATTTAATGAGTTTTTCAATTTGAAAATATCATTCATCATTTCACTATGCTCGCGAGTGATTTTCACAGTACTGATTTTTATAGATTCCAGCTGTTCCCTTATAATCATGACGTCGCCTTTACTCCTTTAATTTGTGACACTTCATCTTTCAAACTATTAAATTCTTTCCTCTGTAAGTTCCCAAAATTATTGAAGAATTCCATTATTTCAGTTTTGAATTCTGTCCGCTGAGAAGACGACACGAAATCTGCATCTATATGTTTACGTCTTCTATGTGTCATTTTATGATAATCGTTAGTAGGTAGATCGGTGTTTGAGCCGCTCATAGATTCACCACTAAAAGTTAAGATGGTCAACGAGTATTAGCACTGTGTTTGTAAAAAATATGCGTGTGCGCAGGAAGAAAAATCGCTGGTTGTCTCCTTTACTCGAGGGGGTGTGACGAAGGGCAGCACTGGCAACAAGTCGCATCGCAACGTTATATTACGCGGTTATAATAGGAATTAGCTAGAACAACACACGATACGTCTACTTCTGACTGCACGTGCGGCGAATGTGTTGCATATGAATTACATAACTTAACGTGACGTCTTGTAAAAATTAAAATATATGTAACAGTGGTCTTTTGATGGGTTACGACGGTAACGGTAAAGATCCGTATGTAAGATATTATGTTATATATAAAAACATGGAGCAAGCAATTGTAGTCTGTTCGGGATTTAATTATGACGGCGAGCAATATTGCTGCAGAAACCATAGATACTGTAGGGGATGAGAGCAAATGGACTGTATATTTATTTATTTGTGTGTTTTTTGCTAGGGAATATTATTGAATTTAATTAAACTATTACTGAAACTAAACCTGTGACATCTGTCTGACTAATAAATAAGGGTTGAGTTGAATTTAAAAGAATTTAAAAGAGTTAAAAATAAATCACTTATTTTATAATTAAAACTATTTACAACAATTATTGTGCGACAGTTAACACTAAAACCTAATAGGGATCTTGAGAGCTTCTTTCTTGCTTGCTTGTTTCGTTGTAGCCGCTTGATTCCGCACGAATGCCGAAGCCGCGCCAGAGGCGCTTCTTATATTTCGTCGGTCGGTGCGTCGTAGGCACTGAGTTGGTGAGAGCGTTTGTCCTTGCGGGGCCCTTGTTCTAATGCGGGGCGCGGGGGACGTGTCGACGTGCGCGCGGTGCGAGGCGACGGATGAACATCTTCTCGCCGTCCGCAACAGGTACTTTTTCAGGTTCTCTGGTGGCAGCCTAGTACTACCAAGCACAGTGTATGGAAACACCTACTAATTGGAGACAAAGGTACCTGATGAAACACAGTTGTTGATGGCTTTGTTGCTACACACCCGTACTTTGCACTTACTTTGTAATACTACACCCATGTTTAGCAGTAGACTTGTGACTCAGATCTGGGTTGTTGTCTTAATACACAAAGTTTTGCTAAAATTAAAATAGTAGTAAAAGTGTCAAGATATTAACAATGACGCTTATTTTATGTTCTACTGAAGACATAAAAAACTTCAGGTCACATTTCTTACCTCTTTATCTTTTCTATAGACACAAATGCGTTTTGTTGAACTAAGCTAACTTGATTCATAAAAAAGTTTGAAGAAAACCCACATTTTATCTCGTAACCGCCAAGAAAGTTTGATAATCTATTTCTAATTCAACTTTCATCATAATCGTTCGAAGCTCCTCAATTTTGTTTCAAAGATAACATATAAATTATGAACTTTAGTTCAAAGTTTTGTTATTGAATCAACGAGTTTAAATATGAGAAATATTAATTTCGCAACAAACGTTGAACTAGTGTTTTATTACATTCGGTTAGAGGATTTAAAGTACATTATAAAACTGTTCTTTATGACATTAAAGTGCCAAACGAGCAATAATAATCAACATATGGTTTCTGCAGCAATATTGCTTGTTATTATAATTAAATCCCGATCGGACTGCAATTTTTGCTACATGTTTTAATATATAACATAATATCTTATATACGGGGATCTTTACCGTTACCGTTGTATCCCATCAAAAGACCACTGCTTTGTAAAGATTGCCTCGTAGAAAAGATATTTTAATTTTAACAAGACATCACGTTAAGTTATATAATAATTTACTATTAGTTTTTTTAGAAAGGAAATACGAAAGGAGGTATAATGGAAAGCTTCATAAAAAAAAACTGAAAGAAAGGTAGTCGCTTAGTTTTCGACCCGACATTCTACTAACACCGCATTTTTAGCGTGGTTTGTTTATGCGATCTACTTGAGAACAACTCGTTAATATCCCACGGTTTACTAGCTATTCTATGCTCACTTCTTTTTATAGAAACAATCTATTCATAGAATAGTTAAATTTTAAAAATATATCAGCTTTTTTAGTGGTCACAAACTTTATTTGATGTGTGTATGTTCGTATTTTCCTTGTGACCTTCTGTAGCCGAAGCAGCTCAACAAAATACTACTTCCATAACAGTTATGTCAATTTTTTGGATCTCCTTATACAATAAATATAAAGAACACAAAGCATCAAATACTACTATGTGTAATGAGTCATGGAATAGAACGCCTAAAAGCCAGCTATCATACGGGTATTCATACCCTTTAAATAAGAATACAAAATTAAATACACTGCCGCAGAAATTGGTACAGAAGAAATAAAAACAAAACCATATGACGATGCTGGAACCAGAGTGATCTAATTGACATTTTTGCTAAAAATGGTTATTTTACACAATTGCAAAGAAAAATCATAATTATTTCAGGCCATACTGATCTAAGTGCTTTCCAGTATTTTTTTCCTTGAGAAATCACAACATCTCACTATAGAATCGGTGCGGTTTGCAAAATGGAGACATGCCAGACTGATCTAAGTAATGAGAGCGCACTTAGATCACTGTGGTCGCAAGTTGCTGGCGTTTATGGAAATCCAAACTGATCTAAGTGCAATAAAGAAATAGTAAATTAATTGTTTACAAATAATTTACGTTATTTTTATTTAATATCTATGTTTATATACTTAAAACAAATAATATGGTTTGATATTTTTACAAAACCACTGAATATTTTTAAACTGGCAACACAAACGCAGTCACGTCTACAAAATCAAAATCAATTGACGTTACTTGTCATATTGATTTCGGTTTAGTCACATGCGCTTGCGATTATCTTTTGTTTTATTAAATATTTTAATTGAAAGGGTGTTACGTAAACAATGGATAACAGAAACAGAGCTAAAAAAATAGTGAATATGGCATTGCAATCTTTGCCGCCGCCATCTTCATCGACTTCAACAAATGAAGATTTTTCAAGTGATCATTCTTCTTACCATCCACAGCAAAATGTAGAAATTTCCACAGAATTAGAAGACAGTGAAGGTACGACTTTTATTGTGTGATTTGCAGTTCGATTTCAGAATTATATTTTTTCAAATATTGTTGCTTGACTTACACTTATGTTATTTTAATCAATTAGCACGAAAATACTTATAAGGCTATACTCTAATAAACTACTTCCTTAATATAACCTATTTTTATAAGCAAATACTCGTCTGTTGCGTTTTTGATTCATGTTTGAATCTGGCTTGGGCTTGGATTACAGCTTATGCTGTTCTTTACAGATAATGAAGAAAGAAGAGATCCAGAGGGTCCTATAGGTAACTTGGGGGAAATAAATCATCCAGATTCCGATGAACCTGTCAGAGGAAGAAAAAGAGTTCGGAATTTTGACAGATGGGCAAAGAATATAAGGAAGCGAAAAAGAACTGCAGGCCAAGAATATCGCAACGTACGAGGTAGTATTGTCCCAGCTAAAGTATTTACACCAGTTGTATGCAGCTGTAGGTTCAAATGCAGTGAGCAGGTTTCATCTGAAAATCAAGAATCAATACACGTAATGTTTTATCAGCTCACCTCATGGGATGCTCAAACAACATGGTTGTGCAGCGCAATTAAGACTTTAGAACCAAAACGCCGTAAGCAAAGACAAAATGCTCAAAATCCTAGCCGTATAAATTATGTACGCCAATTCATGCTGTTGGACAAAAGAGTTTGCAAAAGTTTCTTTTTAAAGGTCATACAAATGTCTAACAAAAGATTAGATTATGCATTACGCAATAAAAAAATCTGTTTCTGGAATAGCGGAAAGAGATAAGAGGGGAAAACATGTACCTGCTAACAAGCTGTCTGATGAAAAGTTGAACTGGATTAAAGACCACATTAATAGTTTTCCGAAATTTGTGAGTCACTATGGAGAAAGACGATCAACACGAAAATATTTGCGCCCGGATCTTTCAATGAACAAAATGTATGAACTTTTTAAAGCAAAATGTGAGTCAGAAGGAAAACCAATATTGAAAAAGAGTGCCTACGTCAAAGTATTTACAACCGAGTTTAATTTACACTTCTATATCCCTAAGGATACTTGTAAAACCTGTGATATGCTCGAGATCGAGATAAAGGCGGAAGAAGATATAGAAACATGCCTAGCTATAAGGGTACAAAAAAGATCAGCATATTAAACTTGCAGGCGAAGTAAGAAACATATTAAATGACTATAAAGGTAAAGTCAAAACTGACGAATCGATATTAGTAGCTACTTTTGATCTGGAACGAACCCTGCCTCTTCCTTATTTGAATACTGGTGAGGTCTATTATTTAAGACAACTGCAAATGCTGAACTTTGGTATTCATGCTTATACTAAGGAAGGAGAAAAAGTTCTCATGAATATGTGGCCAGAACATTGTGGGGCCAGAGGCTCACAAGAAATTATGTCGTCACTTCACTACTTCTTAGAAGATTCCGTGCCGGACACTGTCAAATCACTGTGTTTTTTTAGCGACTGTTGCTTCGGTCAAAACAGAAACTGGAACGTTTTACACTTTATGATGTTTCTGGTTAATAAATCGCCATATCTAGAAACGATCACCATGCATTATCTCGTCAGTGGCCATACTTACATGCCTAACGATACCGACTTCTCTTTTATAAGTCGTGAACTAAAAAAAGAAGACTGATATCTATACACCAGAAGATTGGATGAAGCTCGTCCGAGAATGCAGAAAACAAATACCTTTTACTGTGCGAGATATGAAAAATAAGTTTCTAGATTATGAAAGCCTCACAACACTATTCAAAGATTATCAGATTATATTAAGAGAAGGCGCAAAAATTTCTAAGATGCGGAAGAAAGTTTTGTAAAGGTTTAAGTATAATCAGTTACAATGATGACTACACTGAAACATATGAAACAGTTGATTTAAAACCAAATGATATGGATTCTGAAACTTTTTTATGTGACCTAAAGAATTATATACCAGAAAAAGCCCCTGAAACCAGACTAATATCGTATCAAAAAATGCAAGATATTAGAAAAACTCTAAAATTCGTACCTCCTATCCATCATCAGTTTTACTTGACATTAATTACCACATGTTCCTAGAAGAGGTGGCAATCAGGAAGCACAAGATGATGAAAATTTTTTGCCTGCTGTATTTGGTGATGATTAATGTGATTTTTCTTCAAAATCAAAGTGAAAACTTACACTATTAATTCATTTTTTTAAATTTGTGATCTGCCATAGTGATCTAAGTGATTTTTTTTTGTAAAACTACGAATATTAGTTTTAATAAATAACTCATACTGATAAAAATTGATATTTTTTTATTTAAAACTCATTAGAAGTACATATAACAAAAAATAATAATAAAAAGCCTATAGATTTCCATTAATAACGCGTAACGCATTTCCTTCATTTTCTCAGAAACATACTATTGTGCCCTAGATCACTCTGGTTTTAGCGTCGTTATTTCTTCCCAGGTTTTTTCAATCACGATCACAATTCATTGTGTAATCATAATCATCACCGCCGTTTATTGACTGTTGTTGAGCGCCTATAAATTGACTGTTGTATGAGCGCCTCTCCGTATATGGAAGGATACATGCAACCCATAATAATTAATTCATCTGACTTTTAGTCAGATTATAAGCACCTCAATAACTAAGCTATAAAGCAATAATGCAGTTTATTGTGGCTGCAACAAGCTCGCTCAAGATACAAGCGTGAAATAGCAGCATAATGCTGCTGTGTTTTGAAAGCTGTATGACGAGTACCAAAGATAATTTCACGATACCGAGTATGATAACAACGCATTGATCTAGGTCCATAGGAGTAACTACATTACATCTCCATTTGGATCCTCAATCAGGGATAGAAGTGTGTATATGCCACAGCATCCACTTACCCTACTATTGTTATGACCATATAGGTGAGTGAGTAGGACTCGCTTTATATTCGTTTGGGAGGTACAATGTCTGAAGTCATGTTCAAGTCTAAATAGTGTTGATTGCCTGTTTAATTACAGGCTGTAAGTCGTTCTACTTTGTTTCTCAGAGATGATAACGCTTTTGAAGCAATTGTTCCTTGAACACACAGGAGTAAATACAGATATCTCGCTTGTCACGTAATGTAATGTCATAAAGAAACTTTAACTTTTCTAATGTTAGCATTATAATACAATTATAAAATACGTGATAAAATTTTTGAAAATTTACTTATTTAAGTATTACGGTAACACAAGAGCAAAAGGAATAAAGCAGCAAACTCATTTCCATACAAAAATGTCAAACAACCTTATACTCCAACAATTTGTGCGACTAAGAAGACTACTTTTCTATTTCTTGACTTGAAATAAACCTATAATACTTTTGCTGTAATAATTTATCACCTTAACAACAAACAATAAATCAATTCCGACAGCTAATTTCTGGCAAGTTATAACTTACGGCGCCTCTCCTTGTCAGTGGTTGACAATGCCTTTGTGTTAACAAATTGGGTCGCATGTGTGCATTGACTTTATCAACTTATTTGTTTTTTAGGATTTTACATTACTTTTTCAGCTCATTTGCTTTGAACCTAGTTTGAAAATGTTATGCAATATCGCAATTAAATAAATGATTTTTTTGGTTTTCATCGATTTAGGTATCAAATTGTTTGATACCAGACAACGCAGTCTATTACATCACATTTTCTATTAGTAATACGGGTTTAAATCGCAAGACAAAATGTCTAATAACTAAAAATATGTTTTTTGCTGATCAACTGTCAAATAATGGATTATCTATTTTTCAATTGTCATTTATCTCACGAATATACCGACCGAATATACAGACCGTGGACCGATCGATTGGACTATAGCAACGCAAAATTCTGGGAGGAAAAATAAAAATAAAACATTGTATTACAAACGTTAAGGCAAAAATAATATTTCTATTTTCTGTATACCAAAAATATTAATATGAAGTATCAATTGTGAATTTTAGTTTGACGAAATTTTTCCTAGTTATTGTTTTTTTTTTTTATGAAGAGGGGCAAACGAGCATGCGCATCACCTGATGCCGCCTATAGAAATTTGTAACGCTAGGGAAATTAAAGGTGCATTGTTCCAATTCCTCAGAGTATTTTCCAAAACTATGTGTCGAATATTTCTATTTTACAATGCTACGTTATTCGTCAAATAAAGGCTTTCGGGAGACTAAAAAATAAATATTATGATTGAAAAATTGGCTCTAAAAAATCCTAAAACAAACACATTATCATGAGGATTTATGTTTAAAAAATCACGAATAGAGTAGTTACATGTACATTCATAAAAATCGCGATAGCTGGGACAAAATAGTGGTAGTATTTAACACTTCAATAGATCTAATTCTTGTATATTGACTATCTTATCCTTAATTATATTCATACATGATGTAAAACTTTAAACTCATACAAATACAAAATACCACGTGATTTATTAAGCGTACCCTGACTATATCGGTACTACCTATATCACACCCTATTTCAAATCCCAGCTGGAGCGAACAATTTGTTCAAAAACCAAACTCTTTTTTTTAACAATTAGCGTACTTCATTTATCTTTTCCTACAATTTGTACTATTAAGTTTTATTTATAAACTAGCTGATCCGGCAAACGTTGTTTTGCCATATAAATTATTTCTAGGTAATTTCTTGTGTAGACAAAAAATAACTGACTTATTGTAAGTGTGTAAAGATGTGGTATATGCGTGAAATAGGCCTGGAGCGCTGTGAACGATGAGGGAATATAAAAATAACAAACGCCAAACATTATTATTTTTAATTTAATATAGCTTATTTCTTTAAAATTACATATCACTAATTAATTACGACAGTAACACTAACAAACAATATCAATCTCTTAATGCGCGTGAATAATATAAAGTATAGTAGCAAGTAGTAATAGTAGTAATAATATAAAGTATAGCAAGAATAGTATAAAGAATAATAGAAAATAGCGTGAACAATATTTTTGTTAGCCCATCTTTAGCTAACACAAACAAACTGGATGGTTTACCCACTCGAGAGCATGCCACGTAGAATTGTGCGTGTGAAAAACATGGTGTGCTCAAATCTAAGCCACAAATAGACATCGTTTGGCCTTGGGATTTGTTGATAGTCATTTCAAATGCCAATCTAATTGGAAACTGAATACGTTTGAATTGAATTGGCACATCTGTAGGTATAATAGGAATCCGTGGTATTAATATATTTTCACCTCGGAACTTCCCATTTAAAATGCTGGCTTCGATAAAGGTTTTTTATCATTAATTTTTGAATGACTAATCGCGTACCGTTGCATAGCCGTGGCGGGCACTCATGATTTATGTACTGTGTATGTACACCATCGGGAAATATTTGTTCAATGAGAGTATCTTGCGAATCAGCGATTGTGCAGAAATCGGTCGGTAATTTTACGTATCCAGTTTCATCTATAGCAACTTTTCCATTACCGATACCTAAGAGTTGTTTTGAGAATGTTTCAGCGTATGGATCTTGAAGCATTTGATCGCGCATATTTACTTTCAGCTGTGCTTTTTCAACATTACGCCACAATGGAGATGATTTTAGGCAAGCATTGATCTCATCAGCATATGTTGAACGTGGAATGACCGGAAGTGTTTGTCTGAAATCACATGAAAGGACCAACAGAGTGCCGCCAAATAGTTTGTCGTTGTTTTTAATATATTTCAATGTCCTGTTCAACACCTCAACTGAATGTTTGTGTGCCATAGTACATTCATCCCAGATGATAATTTTACACTGTTTCAGCACGGTGGCCATGGACGATTGTTTTTTAATGTTACACACTGCGTCAGGGTTATTTTGAATATTTAGTAGCAGCTTAAATAACAAATGAGCTGTTCTGCCTCCATCCAATAAAGTTTACGCAATGCCCGATAATGCAAGGTTTACGAATTAGCGAAATAAGGAATGTTTTGCCAGTTCCACCCGGTGCATCCAAGAAGAAGAACCCACCTTGTCCTGCTGAAACTGCGAGCAAAATGCGGTTATAAATGGTCTTTGCGAATAACAATCGCTGCCATTTCTATTTCATTCATTTCAGTGTTAATTATATCAGATGCAGTTCGATTTGGCGAATTCATACCGAAATGACTGAGTGATAAGTTGGCAATGACCATGCAAAGATCCTCAATAGCAATCAATGGGTTTTTGTTTTTTTTTTTTTTTATTCTTTTTTTAATTAATTACTTTGTGTGTCCGTTTTTTTGGTCTTTTTATTTCATTGTACATAGCGTCGCTGAATGTTATCGTTAGATCGTTGCACCGTATACGATGTTGATGAATTATATCATCAGTCATTGTATTTTTGTGATTATCCCACAATATCTGTGCTCGAGCTGGGAAACATGTAGTCAGCACTATAGCGAATAGTAGACGAATTTGTATTGCTGTACAGTTCAATTCAGCTTCAGTAAGCATACATTCCCACTGGTTGTCGTCTTCCAGCAAGCCGAGTGCAAGGCATGCATCTTTATACGTTGGATACTTTTGCCCATTCACTTTACGTATATCTTGAAATGATAATGGGCCAGTAACATTAACCAATAACAGTCGAAGATAAAAGCACTTAGTGTGTCTTGGATCGCCCCAAAGCGTTAGATGTAAATAAATTAAGACATGCATCAACTGGTGAGCCTTGCTTGCAGGACAGCCATTTTTTTTGTTTGAGCCCATGTGAAATGGCGTGGTACTTGTTAATAATGTTCTTGCAAAGGCACCAAAATCATCCGCGCGATTACACAATTAAAAAAATTCAGTGAGTGCAGTTTTAGGAGGATTTATAGCACGATCAATCACTGTCTCGTTAGTGAAAAATACACGCTGACCGTTTTCATAATGGACGGCTAACTAAACAACTGCTGAATCCCGTTCATGAATTGGAAAACCAAAGATACGCCAAGCAGCTTCATTGGAGCTGATGTACCGACCAATTTGGTAGAGCGTTATTTAATTGTTTTATTCACTGGAGGAGCATTTACATTAGTATTTTCCACTCTAAACACAGCCATATCACTGCCTTTATGGACATATTTGCAAATGTATTTGATGCTCTTCACAGAACTGCCGAACTCAACATTAATATGAGCATTGTATGTCTTGCTTAGCAGAGGCAAATACGGCACCACCCAACGATTGTCAATGTCAATGTCTGTGTTGCTGATATTTTTAATAAATGGTTGTCTGCCATTATCGGGATTTCTTCGACGATTGGATATCCGTCGATATTTGTTATCGTATCATTAGTGAAATCATTAGGGAAATTTTTAGTACATTTTTCATCGGCCATGCAAGGCGATGAACGATTAAGATTACCGCATGGACCATGTATCATGTTTGCTGTAACAATATCAAACAGCAGTTGGTCAGTAGACGGATCTGGAATTTCCGCAGAAATGATACAATCGATTTCTTCAGGACGGATTTTGTCGATTAACCAAACTAAAATGTGTGCATGAGGTAATCCTCGCTTTTGCCACTCAACCGAATGCAGCCAGCAACGTGTGGAGCCGAATACATGGATTTTAGTAATGAAACTTATTAAAGACTTCAACTTTTGTCTGAATACACGTGCTGTAATGTCATGACGATGCATTGCATTTTGGCCAGGCAATAGCAGAGGTGTAATATCTGGCCATTTTGGATTACGTGTGAACGTGATAAACGGTCGTCCATATTCGCGTACGTAAGTCAAAGCATTCTGTATATATTCTTGCATATGACGTGGACTGCCTACGTACGATGATGGTAAAATGACAGAGTTACCAATTTCTGCGACGTGGGCGTTGTTGTTACTAGCGTCTCGAAAGTGAATGTAGTCATCCGCACGCAGCTTGAGTTGATTATATCGTAAGTATCGTATTCGTTCACCCTCTATCTGTGTGTACATATCTACCATAAATTGTTGACAAATCTCACGACATCGTAGAATGAGGTTGTCCAGGCCGCGTCTAATCATTAATCGGTACGCATAATAATCTTTCGAGCTAACGTTCTTGTTTGTTTCAGCTCCTGTAATAATATATTCATAAATATTAATTTAAATTAATTACGTTCAATAATTTAAATGTTTTGTTAAGTGGTTAATGATCAAGTTCATAATAAATGAAGTACCTGATACGGGATCTCGTTGTTTTATGTTTATGCAATATCCGTCTTGCCCCTTCCAGAATATTAGCGGATATTGGAGAGCGCGATATGAACGATGTGTATCACCAATGAACTGAAGATTATTATTTCTTCTACGAATCACAATTTCTCGTGCACCTGTACGATCGCCAACCATGATTCCAACAACGTCATCAACAACAGGTGCATTGAATGTACAAATATGCTCTCCAGCTGGTGTTTTATCAGGATTAATGACAATAGCGTGATTATCGCTTTACAATTTGTGCATGTGTGATTTGAATATTTTCAACAATCCATTGTGCTCGTTCAATAGAGCCTCCAGCTCGCTGACGATGCGTCTGGCAAAAAATGAATCTAGGTTATTATAGTCACAATGTTGACTGCCTCGTTGGTCTAGTAGTTGTATTAGTGCAACTGCTAATCATGAGGTCCTGGGTTCGAATCACGGGTCGGACCAAAAAATTAATTATTGAGTTTTTCCCTCAAGAAATTCTCAGTAGTTGCCTGGAGTCAGGAAGTTGGCATTGTCTAACCCCCGTGCCTTGGAAAGTACGTAAAGCCGTTAGTTCTGCGCCTGATCTCTCTCTGGTCGTGTCAGTTTACCGTCCCATCGAATTATGAGAGTGAGGGAATAGTGAGTGGACCTGTGCTTGCATGCGTGCACATTTGGGCACTATAATCCTGTCCTGCGCCGATGACTAGCTTCCTTTGAGGCAGCCCGCCGTGGCCAAAATTCGGTCTGGAGGACATTATTAGCCACAACGTGCATTCACGCGATTGGCAAGTGCGCTTCCGGAATCCTCGCCGCCCATGAAGTAGATTTGTAAAAATTTATGTGATTCGTTTGGCATTGGCAGCAATGAGCCCATTTTATGATAAACTTGGCCTCTGATTTTGAATGTAGAATTGTATGGACCATTTGCATATGTATTTTGAACTATTTCTGTTGCTCCGAACGATGTCATTTGAAAGCATGAATTGAATGTTCGAATTGACTTCAGGAAGAATCTGGATCCGTGCCGATAAGTAAACTGCTCAATGGTTCAGGTGGTGTTTCAATTTCAGGTAGTTGCACTTTTTGAGGCAATAATCATGTGTCCTTGTCTATAGCACCAATTACCACTTTTGAATGAGCATAATATTCAATTTCGGACTCATACTGGAATGCTAGACGCAGGAATGAATCAGATGTAAATGCTCGATGTACCTGTTGGCGTTGTTGGTCATTTGTTCTGCGTCTATTGACTGTGAAACGGCGTGATTGTCGTTGTTCTAATCTTATTACTTCATTGCGTTCAGCTCGTGTATCTTTTGATTGTTCTTCACGCAATTGCGCCATGCTCACACGTGTATCAATATTTTGTTGCTGGATTTTTTCGGTCCTTTGGGATCTTCTATTTCTCATGCTTCTAGATCTACTTGTATTACGGCTCAAATCAGCCCCTTGGCGTTTTCTTGGCATTGCTCACTGTACAAAATATACATAAATAAAATTAATGAAATTACTTAATGATGGAAAACGTTATAGTTATAATTAGGGCCAGGATTTTTGCCGCAGTTTTGAAATGATTAGTTTAAATTTTTGAAACTATAGCAAAAATATTAGTATTATGAAAAAAAAATTTGAAACAAAATTAATATCAAAATAAAGTTATTTTAAAATAAAGATTGATTGATTAAAATTTTTGGAAACTATGAAAATCTTAATTATGAAATTACGGCTTTCCTATTGGTCCTAAGAAAAAATCATAAGAGACATTTTTTTAATAAAATTAAATTAAAATTAATTTTTATAAGATCAATATTTTTGTCGTAATGTCAAAAACTTTGTAAAATGTTATTTTGAAATCACGGCAAAAATCCTGGCCCTAGTTATAATGTATTTAATATTTGATTGTACACACATACATTTACATATTCATTTAAATATGAGACTGTTTTACGAAAGCGAAAAATTTTATTTTTCATAGTTATATCAAAAATATATTGTTAGAAATGGTAAAAAAATAAATACAAAAAAAGTTTGCCCAATTTTAATAAAAATTAACTTTCACCGAATATTTTTGACCATTTACAACAACATTTTCGATATAAATAAAAAAAGTATACTTACAACATAAAAGCCGTTGTTGGTGGGAGGGAGCTCGTGCCACGTGTTGAGTACTTTTGAGGTTATGTAAATCACTTGATTAACTAATCGTGCAAAATACATTTAAAATTAATAATTTTATTATTAATAATAAAACAGGTAGAATTGATAGTTAATATTATGAGAGTTACACTGAGATAGCAAAATGATAATTGTAAACGTTACTACTACACTTGATGCATAAGCAATAATGATGGCCGAAAACTGTGTAGGGAGTGAGAGAAGTCTTATTATGTGAGAGAAACAGGAGACCGGCTTCGGTCTCATCACTACTCGGTGCTGTTTACTGAGAAGTGACACCGGTGTAGTCTGGCATTTCACTCACCAGTAAAAGCGTGGCAAATTTTAAAAATCTAACATTGGTAACACTAAGCCTATATCAGGAATAAACTTCAATAATAAAAATAAATGTTTATTTTTATAAAAAAATTTTAAATTTGCCATAAGCTCAGGGAAATTTTAATCGAAATAGAGTGAAAAAAATTTACAAAAAAGACGATAATTGATCAGTTATCGAGCGGGATGAAAAATGATTAAATTTCTAAAATGGCTATGAAAAAATTGGAGTTGGTGATAAAAGGGTAAAAATTTAGGGTTGCATGTATTTTAAAGCCAGATTATAAAAAAATAAAAACAAAAAATTTTGTCCAAAAATTTAAAAAAAATGTGAAGGGTGAACAACCCTTATCACTTCGGGGTATGAAAAATAGATAGTAGCCGATTCTCAGACCTACTGAATATGCATATAAAATTTGGTAAAAATCAGTAAAGCCGTTTCGGAAGAGTAAGGTAACTAACATTGTGACACGAGAATTTTATATATAAGATATTTAATGGTAATGGATAAATACTACCCTTTTATTGAATTGGTCAATATTGCGACTGTCCTCATGCCTCCAATACTTTATACGAGGTTACCTTTGAACTCATCACAATTGTTACGATAAATATGAGCTTAGTTCTAGACAAGTGTTCTTGCATCCGAAAATATTTGAAATTCTATCCACCTGGAGACCATCATGACAACATTATATTTGCTATACACAAAATGAAAACAAGCACAATTAATAGTGTAATTGTTTGTCTATATTTATTCAATGCCGTCTTTTTTATAAAGGCTGCAATCGCTTGTATATGGAGGCTTTTAATCAGTGCGGGAAATTAATTATTTCAACTTGCAATATTAATTACCCTTTCATGACACTAATCGGCAAATATGTCGTGTTTCCTCGTTAAAGTTATTAAATCCATGTGATTTATTTGTTGTAAGCGATTAATTGAGTCAGATAATAATATGTTAAGAGGTCGTTACAAAAATAAATCAAAAGAGTAGAGATGAGAATTATTTTTAATTTTCACACATACTCACGTTACTAACTACTTGTCAACGCACACACGCATATAATTATGTGATAGGTCCATTAGGTTTATAGCAACTATCATGCTATCAAAACCATAACTCGTAAAAAACCATGTCTCGCAACTCAGTTCTTCTATCGTAAAAAGTTGTGAGATCCATGTAATATCAAGTCGGTTAATTTATTCAGCCCCTACTTAAGGGGCCTTCTATTTTAAGTTATTACGTAATTTCCTAACATAACAACGTCTTATTGTGACTATATCAATATTAAAAATCTTTTATGTTTTAAATAAAAGGATTACTTACTATTTAGATACTTAGTTCTGCCGCCAAGCATTGATGCATCCAATTGTCTAATCTGGTTTAATCTGAACAAGGCCATTGTCCAGGATCTGGTCATGAGTTAAATATCTGAATAGTGTCATCTGAATGATGTTTGGTACTTAACCTAAAACTTTAAATATGGAGTGGAGTGGATAGTGGAGTGAAGCAAGCAGGGTTGGCTTCGCCCAATCTCTATAAGGCTTGTTCTCAGTAACTGTGTATTGTCTACTGTAAAACAGAGTAACTATACAATCTGATTTTATGTAAAGGCACAGCGCTAGTCGTTATTTGTGAGGTTTTAGGAGTTATCTACTTGTTATTTAAAATTAATAAACTATAAAAACTTATTAAATTTCTACATGATCTTGATTCCATAATAGCCAATTCCGTTTTTTTAAAATAGTAAATACTTAATTTAACTAATCTTCCTACAAATAAACCACGGTAATGCGAAATGATTATTGATAACTCATCTCCTCATAAAGTAAGCAATATTTTATTTTGCGATTGACACTAATTGATAGGCAATTTATTAAGAAAATTTTGATCTATTTAATTTTTTTAAAGGACTAAATTTCAATTTAATAAAGACAATATTTCTTACGCGATATAGTGTAGCGAAGGTGCGTTGAATGTATAGGACCGAACGCTCAAGCTCGTTCCCTAGGAGTAGCGCCTTAACTGCAGCGTTATTTTATCCTGAAAAAATATACAGTAATCTACAACATATGAGAAATGATATGGTTTTATAGAAATGTATTTTATTTTATAGAATTAAAGAAAAAGAACTGAATTCACCCCTATTTTTGCAGTTGAACACCCAAACGATGCAGCAAAAACTAAATCCACCGTATCTGAAATAGACAGAAGAAAAAATAATATTTTTTCTCTAAGTGAATTTAAAAATCTGTTTAAAAATAAATCGATACACTCTATGTACCCCCCAATATAACATTTGAGCAATGGTGGTTATTGCTATATTTTATAATTGTTTTACACAAAATAATCTAAATACAACAAATACAGCATAGATAGATGTATGTTGTAGATAGAGTTCAAACTTTTACTACAATAAAGGGACTGAAGTATCGGTGACCTTTTTGCAGTGATCTTTGAATGTGGGAGTGCGGAGAGCGGTAAAGGGTTTCGCCCACACATCCAAGGTCGACGTGGGGACAAGCTTTAAACTGTGATTGTCCTTACAGGGGAGCACACATATAAGCTGTTTGTCATAAAACAATAGTTTTTGTGAACGACATATTACTGCTGAGTCCATCTGTCTTCTGGTTGTCTCAACTCATTACCATATGGGAACAATATGCCTGATTTGCTATGCAGTGCAAAAAGGTAATATATGGTCATTCGGATAAAAGGCAGTGTCCAGATACTACTCCAAGAAAAATTAATGGTCCACCTTTTTAGAAAAGTAGAACAATTTAAATAACCAAGATATTTAAATTGCAGCGACAGCTGGTGAGATCTGTTCTGAGCTGTCTCATAATGATAGTCGAAATATATGATTGAATTTAAAAATTAAAAAAGTCTCAAAAATAAATAATAAAATAGTCTTTTTTTCTTCTTTCTTCTTCCGTTGGCGTTACAACCCCTTGTTGGTCTTGGCCTCCTCCACAATCTTCCTCCAGTTGTCATGCTGCCTGGCTACTTTCTTCCAGCTTGTACACTTTCCCATCTTCCTGAGATCCTCTTCCACACAGTCACTCCAACGCTATTTAGGCCTGCCTCTCGGTCTCTTTTGTTGCGGCGTCCACTGTGTGATTATTTTTACGGCTTTTGGTCTTTTTTTACTATGCAATATAGGTACTGAGTTCTTTGAATATGATATTTAAATACTTCTTTTGTTAATCGAGTCAATTCTCAATAAATAAATTATTCGCACGAACGCAGCTCAGCAGTTTCCATTTCTCCACTCAGCATCTGTCTATGGTCTGCATTTAGAACATTCTGCTAAAGTGAACATCTTGGTAGATCTCGCCACCCGTAACACCTACTTCCTCTGGTTCAAAGTTGTGATTTACAGGGGAACTTCTGGACAAGAATTTAAAAAGTAGTTTAAATACTAGATACTTATGAAATAAGACATAGATTACAGTAATTAGTTAACAGTCCTTACCACAATCACAGAATAAAAATAATAGTACTACGTCCAGAAGTTGCACTCTTTTGAAGTTTACTGCTTGCCGACGTTTAATAACCTACATCATTATTATTAATTAGATAAATCGCGCACGCAAATTAAATAAAAGCTTATGGCTGCGTGCGAGTATCCGTATTACTTTGCATCTTTTCCCCTTCCTACGTCACGGCGAAATTTGCGTGGTTACTAAGGGCTGTCAATATATAGTAAAAAAATACATTGCGAAATGGTAAGTTACTTAGGAAAAGTACTTATTCTGACTATGATCGACTGTCCATATTTTCGCTACTATGTGAGTTCTGTGATGCCCAACACATGCAACTTGCAGGGCCATTTGTCAGGAATCACGATGCTTGGCTCAGAAGAAATAGCGTGTACAACAAATAAACTTTAAATACGATTGCTAACAGAAATGTGATTGTATTCTAGTTAATAATTTTGTAAACAAAGTTTTAATTTCAGTATCTTATGTCATTATAACTTACAATATTTTAATTAAAAAAGACAAGTATAGGTATGTAGGTAGGTACTTGGATAGTGAAGTAAATTTAAACTAAGTTTGGTAATAAAGTACTTAAGTATTACTTCTGTAGTTAAATCATTACTTAAACCTTTTTCGCTATAAATCTAAAATAAATGAAATAAATTAACTTTTCATTATTCTTCTGGTACTTTAAAAATTATATATCGGAATCCTTTTGTTAGCTAAGTATCCGTCTCACGCAAAAATTATAGTGGGAACTATGATCTTCCATTATAATTTATCAAATAGATAGGTAATATGACATATATATTATTTTGAAATTCCATTAAAACTTTTAAAACTATTTTATCCTACAAATAAATATACTAAAACGCAAAAAATGCATAGAAAATGCAAATTGAAAAGATATTGGGTGTATTCACATACTGCGCATGTCCCTTCGATAAGTCTTCGTATTCTGAAGCGTACCGTCCTCGCTGCTTTTCTTCTCAATGAACTTATTTACCTGATTCTCCGCTTAAAACAATTGCATGAGAATCTACAAAGAAATTTAGTAGTTTCCATTTGTCCACTCAGCATCTGCCTATGGTCTGCATTCAGGATATCCTGCTGAAGCGGAAATCTTGGTGGGTCTTGCCACCCGTAACAATCTTGCACCTTTCTGTGTATTATGAAAACAAACAGGTTACAAATAACATTATTGTAGAGAAAATGTTTTGACAAATTAGTAACTTATGTACGCAAGTAAGACCAGACTTAACTTGGTTTCTGGAACTGCGTGCAAGTCTAAGCCTTGTGTCAATTCAGAGACAAATTAATTCATATAATCCGTCTAAAATATACGTATATATAAATGACGTGTCACGTTGTTTGTCCACGATGGACTCCTAAACTACTTAACCGATTTTAATCAAATTTGCACACCGTGTGCTGTTGGGTCCAACTTGAGAGATAGGATAGTTTTTTTGCCCATAAGTGACCCACATTTATTTGTGAATTTAAGGATTTTTCATAGGTAATTACAAAGGATCATCGAAAAGGGCAGAACAACGTCTGCCTGGCAAGCTAGTATACGTATAAAATGTTGTATCTCTAGATGTGTTAACAGTCCATAATTAAATGAACCTATGAAACACTTTCCAATATTATATCTACAAAAAATTACAAATTTCGTAAAAACAAAGCTTAATATCGAACAATGAAGCTTCTGGTACATAACTCAATAAATTCGTAACACTAAATTAATGTTTACTGTAAGAACATAATAGAGTAATATCATAAATTATACTCTCGGGATTCCCTTGCGTTCACCACGAAGCAGATTGTCGAATGCAATTTCACACGCTGACGAATATTTAACATCCGATTTAAAATGTTTTTATTTCATTATATTTTTTTAAATACTGACGGGGGTGGGTGTGAGGGAATTTATTACTCTTTTCATTTGATGGTAACTATTTTAGCATATGGAAGCCTGCAACCAACTACAAACAAAAAAGCCACAAAAGCTTTAACACCATTGAGGACTACAATAAAAAGCCTCACAGTCTGTAATCATCTTTGCTCTCATGCTCATAACGCCGGAACACTGTAGTGGGTGTGGAGCTGCTTGACGTCAGGCATAAGTAACATGGTGGTACTTGCCCCGGTGAACTACTGGGTAGGAAGAATTCTTACCACACAGTGTAATTTAGATATTGACGGATTCTCTTAAACTAGCCTATACTACACAGCGCAACAAAAACAACATAAAAACCTGCCCTTATTTATTATATTGTACACTAGCTTTTGCTATACTCGCGTGATGTTGAAAAAACAGAATTTTGAAAAATCATAGCCTATTTTATTTCCAGGGAATATTCTACGTAAAAATGCAAAGATTAATAAGTAATATAACGTTAAAATTATTCTCCGGGTACGTACTACCAAGATAAAAAGTACACCATTATCCTAGTCCAAGTACAAGCTTACGTGTGTGCCGAATGTCATTCAAATCTATTTACATGTAGAAGCGTGATTGGTTACCAAACATTTAAATTAAGAAATTCACAAACATCCAAACTGTTACAACTTATAATATTAATAGGTAGTAGGTTGACCGAAATTTTAACTGTGTTGGCTTTGCATCACTTTTGATACCATCATCTGATGATGATGTTATCAAAAGTGATATATCGTAATAACTACAGCCTAAACAAGGCATTGCAATATAGGCCTCCACCGAGGAATGCCAAAAGGCACGGCTCTGAGCCATCTACGTCCACCGACTTCCTGCATCTCTTACCAGTGTGTCACAGCATCTATAATATGGGGCCGCCGTAAATTTCGCTTACCAGCACGAGGCTTTTATTCGAGAACATTTCTTACGTACTTTGATAACATTAACTATATTAAAATAAATAACGGTCCACAAACAGATCAGAATGAATAATAAACTTTTCCTTTTTAGCTGAGTATCTTACTTATAATCCAGCTAATTTAAAAAGTTTCTACGCATGTTATTCTATGAAGTAACGTTGCAATAGATATGCCCGAAAAAACATTTCGCACTAACCATACGTCTCGTCACACGTGTTACAGCCACATTTTAGATAATGTTAGGTGATGATAGCGCTACATTATTGCTGGGGACGGACGCTTTACGACGAAGGAAACTCATTAAATACGTGTGGATTTATAGCGAGAAGGGGTCCTGCACATTTATGTATGGTTACGGCTGTTGAATACTTGAGACGTTAACTATTACTCCATGAACGTAAGCGGAGGTTTAAATTAAGGTTTCAAATAATTTTGAAAGGAAAATTTTGATCAAATTTTGAATGATTAACCAATCCCAAATTCAGAATGTGCTTTTAGTAACATGGGGAAAAGGAAAAATTGCATGTAAGATTCGCGTCCTGAGTGTCCTGTATAAACTTGAGTAAGTACATACTTTCATCAAAATAAATTAGTAAATGAAATTCATAAATAATAGTTAAGGTAAGCACTGAATATTTCTGCATCGAAAAGGTAAAAACTACACAATGATTGCTTATATTTACGCGAATGGTTATCGTTCGCAGTAAATTTCACAGTACGCGAGCAACCCGGGTTCGATCCCCGCCGGCACCAATGAAATTGTTAATTGCAATTTTAAGTGCTGATTTACCACGTGCTCGTCCGTGAAGGAAAACATCGTGAGGAAACCTGCATGTCAGAGAAATAAGAAAAAAATATTTCGAAGACATGTGAAGTTCGCCAACACGCATTGGGGCAGCGCGGTAGACACTTCCTTGCCCTAAAACCCTCTCAGAAATGAGAGGAGGCCTGTGCTCAGCAGTGGGACGTATATAGGCTGTAACTTTACTTTTTTACTTTACGCGAACACACACAACTACTACACATTTTAATAAAACTAGCTTTTACTGCTTTTATCGCGTATATTTAGTTATTTTGTATTTACGACATTTTCGTCTTTAACCACGGCTACCTCCTGATTAAAGTTATAATTTTTTTCCAATCTACGCAGATCTTGCAGTTTTGCAGTTTTATACCCGGGTTGATATTTAATTTTATTAATTATAGGATCAAATACAGATGGTAGCACCCAGCTATCTTCTATTTTGAAATTAGGATGTTTTTTGATTTTAAAAGATTCCTTATATTTACGCGAACACTATACATGATTAAAACTACTTTTACGGATTTTATCGCGTTTATTTTTACTTTTTATTTACTTTTATTTTTAATTCCCGACGTTTCGGGCGCTTTCCAGCACCCATGGTCACGGGTGCTGGAAAGCGCCCTTAAACGTCGGGAATTAAATATAAAAGTAAATAAAAAGTAAAAATAAACGCGATAAAATCCGTAAAAGTAGTTTTAATCATTTAAAAGATTCGTTAATCATCCTTGGGAGGAATCGATGTTCTTTAACGAGGATTTGTGGTCTATCAAATCTGATGTAGTAATGGGATGTGGGGCATTCAGATTCAACCCTAGCATACTCTTTAAAGACCGCATTTCTACAGCATTTATTCTACTTTCGTGATTCTTCTGCCACACCCAGCTTTCACTACCATACATTAACGTAGGGACTAACACAGCATTATGAATTACCATACGTGCCTTTTTTGATACATTCTGGTTCTTCACAATAGAGTGTAGTGCCCCATTCACTCTATTCCCTGCATTTACTCGTCGTTCTATATCCTTATCATATCTACCATCCCTGCTAAATACACATCCCAAATACACAAACTCATCCACTTGCTCAATTAACTCTCCTTCTATTCTTATTTCACATACCGTTTTGCTTTCCTCTCTTTCAAAAACCATCACTTTCGTCTTACTTGCGTTCACTTTCATTCCTCTTTCTTTTAATGCCCACTTCATTAATGTGACCATCATTTGCAACTCAGCCGCCGATGACGCAAATATGACTTGATCATCGGTATACAAAAGGCATTTGACCTTTTACTCGCCCATTCTTAACCCACATTCTTCATCTTTCAAAGTTTGCAAACACCTGTCCATAAATAGGTTGAACAGCCAAGGGGAAGACACAGCCCTGTCTGACACCCTTTCGGATGCCGAACCAGTCCAAGTAGACCAACGCAAGATGCTAATGCTTCAAACCAACGCTCAACCCATATGAGTTCAGTGTTTGCCATAACACATTCCTATCCACTCTGTCATAAGCCTTTTCCAAGTCCATGAACGCACAAAAAACTTTCTGGTTTTTAGCCAAAAACTTCTCCGCAATCATGCGCACGGAAAAGACTTGATCTGTACACCCCTTTCTAAAACCCGCTTGCACATCCCAAATTTTTCCATCAGTTTCTTTCATAACTCTTTCAATTAACACCTTAGCATACAGTTTACCCACAATACTAAGCAAGCTGATACCACGGTAGTTTTTGCAGTCCTGCTGTGACCCTTTTCCTTTATATATTGGTACTATAACTGCTTTACACCAGTCATCCGGTACCCGTTTTAATTCCCAACATAAATTAAACAAGGTGTACAGCAGGTCTGCCACCACTCCCTCTCCAGCCCTTAGCATCTCGAGTGATACTCTATCATATCCAACTGCTTTACCTGCTTTCATGCTTTTCATTGCTTTCATTATTTCATCTACACTTATCTCCATACCCCTTTCCACTTCTTTCGGATTTCTTTTTCATTTAATTCAGACGACTCTTTACTCATAAACACGCTTTCAAAGTATTCCTTCCATCTGTTTAAATTCGAAACTTCATCATTCAGAATACATCCATTCTCGTCTCTTATAGCATTGATTACAGGCTATTTTCTATTTCTCCTGGCATTTCTTACGAGTTTCTAGAACATTTTTATATTAGCCTGGAAATCATCAGATATCTTTCTATCACTCTTATCCGTTCTTTCTGTCTTTTTCCTTTCAACTACTTCTTTTACTCTCTTATTTAGACGTCTTAATTCTGCCTTTTTTCTTTCAATCTCATCATTCATACCACCAGAATTACCAGTTTTAGTTGCTAGTAAATCTAACCATGCTTTCTTCTTTGATTCAACTTCCACCCGCACCTCATCATCCCACCACAACGTATTCCTTTTCCTTTCAATTGTTCTCTTAATTACACCACATACTTCGGTGGCTGCATCCACCAAACCGTTCTTAATATTATCCCACACAGTATTCAAGTCTAAATCATTCATACAAAACTCATTCAAACACCTAATATTTTCTCTCAATCTACATTTATACTTCTCTTTCACATCTTCATCTTGTAACTTCTCTATTCTTATACGCTG
Source organism: Parnassius apollo (assembly GCA_907164705.1). NCBI lineage: Eukaryota > Metazoa > Arthropoda > Insecta > Lepidoptera > Papilionidae > Parnassius > Parnassius apollo. The sequence continues at coordinate 3,109,466 of CAJQZP010001030.1, read as the reverse complement.
TAACACAGTGGTAGACACAGATGTCCGATGCCGCCAACGCTAGAAAAGACCATTAATTCGACATAAGACCAAGTAATGATCCGTCCCTACGTTGGACCCCCGGTAAACCCTTGTATCTACGACTGCGCTCCTCATTTTTTCATCCACAATTACGAAATCTATCATGCTTCTATCATCACCTCTTTCCCATGTATACATGTGAATCTTCTTATGACGAAAAAAAGTATTTATCACAAAGAGATTCTTTTCAACACATACGGTGAGGAGGTCTTCACCATTCTCATTTATACTTTCATCACCAAACGTTCCCAATATCCTTTCATAACCAGACCTCTTCACCCCAACCCTTCCATTAAAGTCTCCTAACATAATAATATTTTCATTTTCCTTACATTTTGTAAACACCATCCTTACCATGTCCCAAAACTGCCTCGGATGTAAGTGGGCTTAGACATGTCTAGGGCGTACACCCCTAGCAAGAACAGCTTCTTTAAGCCCACTTTCATTCGTATCCATAGCAGCCTCGGGCTTACACATTCATACTCTTTCACACATTGACCCATTCTTTCTGAAAGGATGAAACCGACTCCCTGGCGTGCCCGTTTGGTCTCGTCTACACCAGACCAATACGCGGTATACGTGCCATGTGCTGTGGCATCCTTTCCCTTTCGTTTCGTCTCATTTACACATAACACATATATTCCTCTGTCATTCATCATTTCGCATCATCGCTTCGCTTCATCCATCTTATCATTCATTGCTCCACATACATTCAGCGTAGCCAGACGGGCTTCCGCAATCCAATTTTCGCTCCTCCGGGGGACAGAACGTGACGGGTGGCGAACCTCGTCGCCGGTTTTTCTCCCGGAGATTCTTCGCACCCCTGCCCCATTAAAGGGGCGCCGGGAACTTGGGGCCATTTCTTTTATCTCCTGACTCATGGTGCGAGCAAGGGGTTGTGGTAGATTTTACGCCGCTACCACACGGCGGGAAGCCTAGTCTATTTTTTTTCTCGGCTTTGTCGCTCGTTTAGCACCACCCGGGGGACACGTGTAGGGTGGGCCAAAGGTTTGGTGGTCGAAGCCTACGGACGCGAGCGACTCATCCCCCATATTTTTCCCCATAATTTTATATATATATATATATATATATAATTCGATTTCCTTCGAAAGAAAAGAAAAAAAGAAGAAATATAATTATTCTTATTTTAGTTTATTCATGAATGATCTATTAATTATATTTAATTACCAATTTTATATTGTTTGATTTATTAGTATAATAAAAATACTTATAAAATATCTTTTATTTCATTAGTTATGCTTACTAGAATTAATGTATGTAAAATGATGATTCTATTCATCTGATAAGAATATATACTTTTTTTTAAATAAAAACAGTTAACTGCAGTTAAAATAAAACTCCTTTTTACTACGTATTTTCAGTAAAATTTCATATAGTAAGCCACACTAACCCACCATTGCATATTTGTGTGTCTATCCTTATCTAATCTAAGCGACGGTATTGTAACTTGTGTAAGTGAGGCATATATATGTTTACCTGAAATTTTTAGTAATTTCAAAGCTACGTCGCTGCGGTTGGATAGTGGTTACACTTTTTTCGACGCGCGGTATTGTGGTTTGCTCCTCTAGTTTTGTATAACTCAATGTTCACCCACGGCAGCTAACTATGAAGGATGGTGCTAAAAATCACCGTTTAAATATCTATCTGTAAAGCTAAAGAATTGTTTACCTTTAACTCCATTTTGAACTGATTTTAGAATTTATGGAGTTAAGATGGTCTAAAAATGCAGTTTCTTTATCGAAAGGTAGAATTATGAAAGTGTCGTCTGCGTACCGCTTGTATAATCTTGGATTTGCGGGAGAAGTAAGTACGGCTTTCTCCTCAAAGCCTTCCACGAATATGTAGGTGACAATGGGAGACACAGGTGAGCCCATTGCCACACCATATACTTGTTTATAGAACTCCTCCTTCCATAATAAGTAGCCAGATGCAAGACAGTGTATGAGTAATTATCCATATTCTACGGAACATATTGTTTTCTTCCAGCCTTCTAAATACAATTAAGATTGAGATGTAGTCTTCAACAGGTAAGCATGTGAACAGTGACAGCACATCAACACTGACCATAGTTTCATTGTCAAAGAACGTCGGTAATATAAAATAAATTAATATATGCGATAAAATCCGCAAAAACAAGTTTTATTTAAAACTGCACATTTAACCTTGCAGTGGATAATATTTACACACTACCAGCATTGTCTACATCACGGTATTTTTTTTATAGGATAGGTTGACAAACGAGCACACAGTCCACCTGATGGTAACTGGTTGCTGTGGTCCGTAAACATCTACATCTATCCTCGACTACGAATCAAAATGAAAATGCGTTGTCACCCGTGAAGACTAAGATGGAATGAAAGTTTCCAGTAAAAAGGGTCTCCGGTTCTCTACACTCACCATACGAAACACAGCAGCATTAAGATACTATTTGACACTGGTATTCTGTGAGAGCATGGTCCCTCCCTGGTCGAGTCGACCCATTCGTGATACAACTATACTACTAATATAACTGCAGCATGGCTCTACAACGTAAAAAAGCACCACCGTACCGATTCTCCAATTCAATGTTAGTTTGTAATCGCATTAAAAATATATATTTATCTACAAATTTAACTGTTGGACTGGTGGAGTAAGAATATTTACTACCCTATAATTTTCTAGCATATTTTTTACAGGAAAACTCTCAGCTGTTGGCTTGATAATATTAGCACGGCTCTTTAAATTGTCGATGTATTATCTAAAAATCGAATATACTCTTAGATACTGATAACTCATTCTTCAATCGCTAATACAAATAAATATGCTAATTAAACGCTATCAAAAGATACCAACATAATAAAAACACCAATATTAATTCTATGAATGAAAAACATACAACGATGTGTCTGTTTGGGACCTTTTCCACCTAGAAGGAGTCCGTATGGGTTGATATCATGAACTTGTCTGATTTTAAACTTAAAAAACAATGCATTTACGGTTATGCTCCAGTTCGAAAGGCCAGAGAGCGCCTTTCCATTTTAGTCTTCATGCATTACAAGACAAACTTACCATCTAGTGGACTGTTATCTCTACTGAAACTCTAAAGGAAATTAGTTACAGCTACAAGTAGTTATAATGCGTCTTACTACTGGACACAGGCCTCGTTTCATTTTTAAAAGAGTATCAAGGCAAAGAAATTACAACTCGATTATTCCAACGCGTATTGGCGTACTTCACATATCTTGAATTTTTGTATCTCAAATATGCAAGTTTTTTAATATTATTTTCTTCGTCGTCAAGCACGTGATAAATCAGCACTTAACCTTAGGACTTAGTAGTAGACTTAGAGTTAGTAGGTAGCCGGCGGGATCGTATCTGGGTTGCTCATAGGTACTGTGAAATATACGGCGAGCACTTATCTCTTAAGTTACCACGATTTTATCGCCATATTAATAAAAATATATTTATTTATTATTTCTATTACAATAATATTATTAAATATTTATTTCTTACGCTTTATTACAATTTTATATTTTAAATAAAACTTATGCAATTCCAGAAAGTGTAATGCCGTCAACAGGCCGCGTGGAGCTTGGCTCGCCGCGTTTCCCTCTCAATAAAATATAGGTAGTAGTAAGCGTCAAGCTTACATTTTTATTCATTCGATTGTACTCCCCTTTTTTAAAATAATAGAATCAGGCATTATTTTGTGAAATCCATTATATTAAAAATGTTGCAAATTAGCTAATTAAATTTAAAGATCATTACTTGATAAATTACATATAGCTCTTTGAAATAAGTTTTATTTTCTTTTCTTTTCTTACCTAGATCCGGTAGTAATTTTTAATACATTCAATTTGTAAAAATTATTTTAATTTTTTTAATATACCATTTAGATTGTGTTAAAACGCTTTTTACCTATATTTCCAATATGAAATAAATCTATGCCAGTAAAGTAGGAAGAAATTTAAAACTTTTTTTACACTGAAGGAATTTATTTGTCACAGTTCGCGTACTACAGTGTAGTTATAATCTATAGTTTTCAAGTTTTATTCCCCAGTGTTTCAGGCACAATGGAAACCTGTCAGGGGTGCTCTTTGTTTTAACTTTGTCCCGAGGAATAAGAAGACTTCTTGTAATGAACGGGGCCTTCGTACAAAACAATATTTCATGCTTTCATGTTTGACTCACCACTTACTAAATAATTAAGTTTCAAATTCGCAAGATATAAATGATTTACTTTTCACATCAACTACAATAATATTCTAGTAAAATACCAGCGCAAAATAGCGTAAATAGCAGCATAATGCTGCTGCGTTTCGAAAAGTGTGTGCAAATAACTGGAGACCCCTTTTACTGGAAACTTGGCAATCCATCTTATCATTTTTCTTAATCGAGGTTAAAATAGATGTCTATGGGCTGCTGTATTCACTTACCATCAAGTGGAACTATGCGATCGTTTGTCACACTAAATCTATAAAAAATATACAGTAGAATTTTTAATGAAGTCTACGAAATGAAACCTTTAAATACATACGCTTTATTCGAAATTGAAACATTAATTCAGAAATATCAGAGTCGTCTGTGAAGTTCAACAAAAACTGAATTAATTCGGAAATCCACTTTGAATTTGAAATACGTATTGCCTAACTTTAAAATTGCCATTGTATGCCAAAATTAAACTTCGCTTCTTGCTCCCATTAAAATTTAGAGCAACAGTCGTATCAAAACTCTTTTATTCGTAGCAAATTGTAAAGTTCGAGGTTGAGTCTTATATCGCCCATTATTTTCTTTACCTGAATTTTTTTTTTATTATCCATTTTAACGTTTTTACTTTTTATTAATATTTAGTGCAAATTTGAACGGGTATAAATTTTTTCTGTTTTTTTTTTATTTGAAGCATCTATAGATAAAGAATGATGTCATGATGAATGATGCCTATGTCATACGAGTAGTTAACATTCATACGATAACGAAAAACTTTTTACGTGGTAGAGCCACGCTTCAGCTATATTAAAGTTGTAGCACGAATGGGTCGGCTCGACCGGGGAAGGATCACGCTCTCACAGAATACCAGCGTAAGATGGTAGCATAATGCTGCTGTGTTTCGTATGGTGAGTGTAGAGAACCGGAGACCCTTTTACTGGAAACGTGGTATTCCATCTCAGGGGTTACAATTCTTCTGCGTTTTAATTCTTAATGGAGGATAAACGTAGATGTCTATGGGCCATAGCATCCACTTACCATTAGCTCGTTTATCACCCTTATTCTATAAAAAAACCAGTGGTAATTTTTAAAGATTTCGCGGATATTTCTCACAAGCAATGAATGCCTGTTGGTTTGTTTGCATATTCGTCGTTTATGCTTTCCTATACCATTCATCTGATTACGATAAAACACTGAAGAGTTGTTGTGTGCAAACCGTGATGCACTTATGTATGTATATATATATATATATATATATATATATATATATATATATATATATATATATATATATATATATATTTGTTCGGCAAATGTAAGTGAGTTAAATGTATAAATGCATGTATATATTTATATATGCATACATTTTATGTATGTATTGCAACATATATAAGATGCATGTTCTTGCCCAAAGTTGCTGATAGAGTAATGCCACATAACATTATGCTCGCCTTTTTTACATTTTGGTGATTTAAGAAGAAAGCAAATAAATAAGATAATAATTTTGATGACAAAATACTTAAACCTTGTATGACAGATTTGTCCATCATAACAAAAAGATAGATTAAAAATCTTTAAGTATTAAGTACTCCCTGACAAAAAGAGTCATTACAATACGTACCAAGGACAGATAAATTATGCAGGAGTAAGTTATCGATGGCTTTTATTACTTCGTCCAGGAAGGAGTCATACTGATTTTGGCGTAAAACAAACCGTTAATAGAAGAATTGAATCGCAACAATAATAACGGTCAAACGAATATGCTAATTTCAAAATAAATTCCTCATCCGAATATAAATGACGCTTAAGCGATGTTTAAACGAAAAGTCTACTTAAAGTATTTTAAATCTACTTGCATATAAATTTTTAGATTTATTTTATATCAATATATAATGGTCTCCTATTTTTTTCAGGCAGAGAAATTAAATTTCTTTTTGTATGATCTAGAAATGTACGCTATCTTGTTCAATTTTATTATCTTACACGTCACGTATAAGTAGATACTAAAAGTTGAACAATATACACATATACTTTTACATCACGGCTGAAATTCCCGATGAAATAGGCAGAGTTCCATGAGAACGAACTGCCCGGACCACGTTCAGCCATTAAAAATGGATATAGAAGGAAAATTGTGAAAGAAGTGGTAGGTGTAGAGTGTAGACCATCCCCTACGCAATCACAAACCCGATAATCCCATTGTTCCACTTTTACAACATGCTAAGCAAGTGAAACAGTTAGGATATAAGTTTTTGTTATAAGTTCCACATAAACATGAGAATTAAGTCCCAGAGTACCATGAGATCTGTTATATTTACTAATATATCAAAAAAAAAGGGAATAAACGATAATATCCCCTAAGTAAAGCAATTCAGTAAGCAACATTTCACGGACATAATTTTCCTTTAATAATGCTCACAAGAAATGAATTTCTTATTTACATTGACCATCGCCTCGGTTGAGATACATAATTCTTTTATCTTGTACTGAATGCGATATTCTTATCATAATTTCAAAGAAAAATTCGCTTAATTGCTAAAAACGAAACATTTTCTTTCACAAAAACATTATTGACTTTTAATCCATCATTGAATCCAATGTTGTTGATATTTTTCATGGCTTACATTTCTTAATCACTCGCAGTATTACTCTGTAAATTTTTCTTTCTAGTTCTCACCAATTTACTGCGGATTAACATTTGTATATATTGAAAATAAATAAAAATTCTAATGAAACGTTTCGTTTTATCAAATTTAAACAAAAATAAACGTAGAACTAGGATTTAGTTTGAAGATTAACAATCTTGTTAATCTTCATTATTTGTAGACGATGACATAGACAAGTATATACATAATGTAAGTACATAATTTTTTTTTTATATATATAATTATACCTTACTCTCTAAAATGGTCTCAATAGTTAGATATTTTATCGTGTTTTGTTTACAATAGGCCACTGGCCATACTGGCATGGTTCTGACCATTTACGCGACCAGAAGTTTTATTAACCTTAAGAAACTACTATTTACCTTTGCTGTCTCCAATATTCTTACCACTACTACGCTGACGATATCCAATTATACTCACGTGCTTGGTTCAAATTGATACTGCTATTAATTGTGACCAATACGAACTTCAGACTGGTCAAACACTTTGGTATAACGGTAAATGCCATGTTTTTGTCATTGGTAATCGCCGATTGCTGTTTCAACGTAATATATCTAAACTAACATCAATTCACTGTACCGTTCATTTACCGGGTAGTGGTGGTATAGGAATATCCACTATCCCATATCATCCCATGGATACCGTAAGAGGCGACAGTGGGAAACTGATGCAGGAGATAGGCAGCAGCATCTTTCTTATTATAAAAACTACAAAAAAATGCTGTGGTAAGCAAATTTTATCCGACGCTTCTCCTACGATATCCCAGACGTCAGTCTGAGCTGAAATAAAAATTCTAAAAGTAAAAAATATAGCAACCTACATACATCCCACTATAGAAATGAGGCTTCAAAGGGTTTTAGAGCATAAAAGAGAACGCAGAATGACCGACTTTATTATTAAAATAATTTCGCGTTTGTATGTCTGTGCAATAGTTTAACTGGAAATACTTAAAGGACCTTCCATCGATTGGTGATGTACCTACAACTTTGTTTAATACTATTAATTAATAATTGTATTTAATACTATTAACTATTGAACACAGCACTATTTCAACAAAAAATACCGGTGTAAGCTACAAGACAATCGCTTTTAATTTGTTTTTAGGTTATCTCATAATTCATATTTTAATAGTTACTTTATCAGTATTTCATTTATTTATAACACATTTACATTAAATACGGTAAAACTAATATCCCTACGTGATTACTATTGTAATCTAGGTTATAAGGAATAAATGCGTTTTATTCCCATTCTTCAAAAAGAAATTGTCTCCTTTCCAACCATATTGTTTTTAGTTATAAGTTGTTATTACATTAATTATGTTAATGTCTTCAAAATATACTGATACATCACATTTTGAACTTATTGGTAATTTATTGAAATGTTAAGTTAGCCGACATTACATAACAATAGTATCAGAAGACACATAAGTTGACTTGTCGTCGCTGCTGGTTATGAGTGGGCCGATTATTTTCTCGCTCAAGGGATAAGTAGCCGTTCAGCGAGGAAATGTAGCCAGCGTTTTTGGCGGGGATGGGATATGATTTTATGAAAGTTTAATTTTCAGTTTTCTTTTAATTGTGGCAATAAATATTTTATATTTTAATGTTACAAGTAGATAAAAAAAACTTGAGGTTTTTTCACCATCGAACAGATGTTTCATCGTTTCCACGGAAATTTAACTTACACAGACATTTCAATACGTACGCACTTTTGCGTATCATAATCCAATTTTCAAACAATTATACAATCCACATAGGAGCAGAAATCTACCTCAGCTCAAATTACTCTTTCAAAACTCCTACTCAAGGTGACATTGTGGCCACGCTGTGCAAATTATTCGGCCGTTTGATGTACCCACAGACATTCCGTTATTGTGACTCCTCTTAGGTTTGAAGTATTGCTCATATTTCGATTGGATTAAAGTTTTCTCATGATTTATTGTATATGATACTCTACGTTGCCACTACTTATTTTAATGTCTTCTTAACAATCTACTGAAGGGTGGGTATGCAATTTACGATACAGAACGTTAATTTTAGTAATTACTTAAATGCCTTCTAATGCAATTTTAAGTCCAGTATTACTCAAATCTTATAATCAAAAGTATAGGTACAACATTTTTTTTTAGTTTCCTTAAATTTTAATATTATTTACCTATAATTTATGGGTCGATAATATATGCAATTTCTTGACATTAAAAATGACAAAAGCTTGACTTAAAGCAATAATTTATTAAATTAAAACAATAATTTCTACAAACGAAAAAATTGATATTAATTAAATATCGCATTAAATCTCAACGGAAATAAATGTACATCGATTTAATTCAACTATTTAAGCGAGCGAGAGAGATAAACTGTGTAATTATGATAATGAATTCAGTAAGTAAATCTATGCACCTGCCTATTCATTTGCTCGTTAAATTCCACCTCTGCAGTTTCAATGCTATACATCCAGTTGGACGAGACACGTTCAAAAGTTAAATTGCTCTAATTTGTTCATCTTATTGCACCAGCCCCTCCGTTTGAAAGGCATTGCACAGCGATTTGTTAAAGTGATGTGCCATTTTGTTCGTTGTGTTATGTCGATAGCTTAATATTTTTAATATATACCATTACTTTTTCATTAAATGAAAATTGGTTAATATTCAATTCTTTAAAACAATTATTTTTACATACTCCGTTTTAAATCAAAACTTCAAAATATCGATATCGTCGTTATAACTCATCAAATTTTGCTACTGAACATAGGTTTTATAGACATATAGACTGCCTTTTTTGGATATCTGTAATAGTTACTTAATAGGTGCGTTGGCAACGGCAGTTTTTCTATTAATTTAAATTGTTATCAGGTTGATTTAATTTAAGTTATTATCAGGTAGATGCTGCTATCCATCTCCTGTTTCAGTTTTTCTCTGTAGCCTCTTATGACTTGCAGGAGTTGATATGGGGCAGTGGATTGTCTTACATCGCCACTACATGGAAATGAGTTTTAGTTCATTGTTCGATATTAGCCTCTCCCCTTGTAGAAAGTACTTCTTCTTCTTTCGTTATGCTTTACTGGCGAAATGGTAATCACGGTACCAGATATCCCGAACCTTGGATACTGCTGTAGCACCAGTTTTGATACCCCACGTCTAGTGGAAGCCAGATGGCTATTCTGCCATTTATTTCATGTCATAACTTTTCTGACATTTTACGAGGTGGTACGATTTTACGATGAGGACCTACGACATCCGCGAGACGAAATTCAGTGATGGGTTTTCTTACTCCGCCACCACACGGCATAAAATATGAAGAGATTTAATATTATCGATATTATTAAATCACTTCCCGTAACCACATTTAAACGAATTCGTTCAGGTTCCCCTTCTTCATTTTTTCAGAGTTATTTGCTTCCTTTTACTTGTGAAAGCGCATCTCCTTTGAACCTGTTTGAATTATTTAATCTTTTAATAGAATTACGTCTTACAACATCCCCTATCTGATACCCTGCAATCGCTCCCTTCCTGTAATTAGTTATCTATACATTAATAATAATGTACTTAGAAATATGTGAGCAAGTCCAATCGATTAATAATCTAATACTGAAATTTAAATTCGGTTATTATTCATAACATACTTCATTTTCTTTATTACCTATTTTTATACAAATACGAGACAGTAACTAACACAGACAAGTCATTATACGACCCTCATAGTGCGTGAATAATATGACCTACTCACACCATCATCTATCTTCTAAGCAAAATCAAACTGTAGGTGCATCGTCAACCCTGAGGATTAATATGGAATGCACTTACCACACAAAATACGACAGCATTATGCTGTTTTTATGCGCTGGTATTCTGTGAAAATGTGAAGAGTAGTTCGGTACGACTGAAAAATGATTTGCAGTTAAACCATACCATTCGTGTCGCTGCTGACTGTACCACATTGGATTCTAGCGGGTCTCAATTACACCGTTAAAATAACAAGAAGAGAATAACTATAGTATAAGTGCACGGCAGTGGAGCAAAACAGTGACGAAATTAGCGTGTCTGGGAAATTAAAAAAATATTTGAGAACATACAAATACTGCTTAAGTACGTTCAACATAAATTGGGGCTGGGCGGTGAAAGCTCTTCCCTCCCATTAAGCCCTCTCAATGAGAATTTGTTCGAAAGCCTATGCATACCCGCCCCGCGGCAGTAAAGACGAATTATTTTGGACTCGCACCGTGTTGCATATCTGCAAGGCCACGATAATGCTTTCTTACAATCCACAGCCTCACCAACGCTGACCATGGCAGCTCTTCCTCGGGGAGAACAACTGCTCCCTCTAACATTTCTTAAAGAATGAGAGGTCCAGCAGTTGCAACGTGTGTTATTAATTAATTATACACAATAAAGAACGGTAGAATTTTTTTTAAATGTTTTTCAAATAATGTTCCACAATGCTATAATACATTTTTATACCAGTTTCATTCAAATATCACTTACAACATTTTCTTTTTATGTTTTTACTATATAAAAAAAAAATAAGGAGTATTTTTTTTTTTTTTAAAAATCTTTTATTTTTATAAAAAAAATTTATTAAATTAAAAGTTTTTTTTTTTTTTTTATTTATCTCTTTGGAGAACTGTGGCGAGCAGTGGGTCACATAGAGGTTTTAACTTTACTTTCACAATACAATGAAACACACATGCATTTAAATGCAAAATATATCATATTCACCCTGTTTAGTTTAAATCATGATTAAAGGGTCTTGAATGGAAATGACTACTAAATTTTAAAGGCGTCAATATAAATAAGTAAGTAATATATGTTCGAATTCATCATCATCGTAATCATTACAGCCCTTATAATTAAAAGACCACTACTGAATATAGGCTTATCCCATGGAATGCCACAAAGCAAGGCCCCGAACCCCTTCATTCATCATTGCATTTCTTTCCAGGACGTTACTCCATCTATTAAGGGACCCCATAATTGGTTTACCATTACGAGGCTGTCACCTAAAAACCTTTCTTCCTCACCGGTTGCCGGTTCTTCAAGCTATATGGCCGTCCATTGCCACTTCTGCTTGCTTTTCCATTGGACTGGCTAATGTTCGAATTACAAGATATCTTTTAATATTAACTTAATATCAAAATATAATTTTATTATAAGACAACAATTAAATCATATCATAAACGTTAGATTGAAATTTAAATCACACAGATTTTCAGAAAAATTGCATTTATAAATGTGGTAAGCCCCGCAAATAATAATAAAAAAGATTACTTAAAAAGATATACTGATGCTCTGATGGCAGTATTAACTTAAAGCTTCTCGTTGCTTCGCTCGTTGTTGTACTCACATTAATCTATTCCTTGGACTAGTCATAGTTTTTTTTCTCTTTCTGTCTGTTTATATCAAGTAAAATTTGGTCATGATCAGTACATATATCACATTAAATGTAATAGAAAATAGAAACATATTTCAGTTCATCAAATTTTGATACAGTTTTTTTTTTGTATTTTAAATAAAATTAATGTGATACATATAAATAAAAATGAAGTTTCTGTCTGTCTGTAATATTAAAATAACTAGCTACTATTACGAGACTACGATTAAGATTGTGATACAATTTTACTAACAGATAGAGAGTAGTAAGCCAAAAGGGATCTAGTCTATATTTTATTCGAATAACTTGTCGAATTATTTTTATTAACATATGGGCAACTTTTTATTCGCTTACGGAAGACTAAAAAAGAAGGGTTATATTTTTTTATGTTTATTGTCATAATGGTTCTATTAGTCATAAAGAGAGTTCAGATAATTACAGTAATACGTATTATAGTAAATAGTCTATAGAAAAGTGTATGTGAAAAACTCATCGCGTAATCAACCAGAAAGGGTAGAATAACGTCTGCCGGGCCAGCTAGTATTAATGAAATTATAAATGTGCTTAGTTATCTCATGTCACTTATACGCATTGAGATATGAAAAATGTATTTTGAAGTAATTAGACCCACCCGATTTAAACAAATATCATTAATTACACAAGTAATACTTATTGAAAGAAAGGTATGCTTTTACGACTGGTCCGGAAAAAGCCCCTATCTTGGGAAGAACCAGCATAGTTGCGCACACGGATGTCCAGCAATATTAGGAGTGAGGAATGTTATTGAGTCGCAATATAAACTAATGTTTTTATTATTTTTTACAATTACCTTCAATCCTACGCAACGACCTTCAAAAGGTATTATCTGTTCATCTTTCCCAATCCGAAGGCATCTGTTTCGGACGGCGTCGATAACAGTCGGAACTCACCACCGCTAACTATCTAACACATGCAGGTTTGTTCTGAGAAGAAAGAACCGCTCCCTAAACACTGACTTACAATCAGTTCATACTGAAATTTCTCGTTCCCGTATATCTTCATCTTAGAAAATTTATACATCCGTGTGGTGTCGTTAAGATCAGTGTGAGTTATGAAATACAAAATAAAAATATTTCACAGAAAACGATTTATTTAAAATGTTCATTGAGTTCGTAGTATATTCTATCTCGGTGTATTCCATCTCATTCTCTCACAGGCTTAATCCTATAGATGTACATGTATGTCTTTTTTTAGTGTCGCCTTTTCGTTTTCAAATCACAACGAGTCTAAAGAATGTTTCACTTCAAAAAACGGGAAGTGGAAAGTAGCATCTCCCTGGGAACAGCTCAAAATAATAAAAACCTGCGGTTGCTAAACCGCTTTACAACTGTGATAACTACGAAAAATATCCTCCGTTTATGCCAATCCATGGGATAAGGCCTACGTTTATCAGTGACATTTGAAGTGAAGGCCTTGGATAGAGTTTGGCACAAAGGGCTCCTTTCGAAACTGTCTTCCTATGGGCATCCTGAGAAATTGTGCAATTGGATCACGAGTTTTCTGGCTGATCGGAGCATCAAGGTCGTAGTAGATAGTGCATACTCCAATTAGCAAGCCTATTAACACTGTAGCTGAATGATTGTACATATGAAATTACTTTAGTGTTCTCCTGTTACCTCCTTTAAAACTAGACCGATTAAAAAAATCAAGAAGAAAATAAGAAAAACGGCTTTTTTGTAATTTTTTAAGTTAACGGCCGTATAACTGAGCATTTTTTACAATTATAAAAAGTTTCTAGTACTTAAAACAAATGTCGTCTCGTAGAAAAATATATGCCCTTATGTCATCATTAAGCAAGAAAACCCGACATCCTCTAAGCCCGATTAAGCGAATACAAAAGATTTTTATAGGTTTCTATAAAATTAAAAAGCTAATGGCACCATTGTGGAGCGTATGAAATCGTTTTGCAAAGTCCTAATGTAAAATAAAAGCAATATTAAGACATTAAAAGCAGTTAGACGCAGCCACTAATTGGAAGCCAGCGAGGGAAGTGTGAAGGGACAAATTGGCTGTTTTAGCGCGACAATAAATTGATATGGGACGAGGAAAATTACCATACACCCTACGGACGTATTTCACAATTGCCTTTAATTACCGATGCCCCTTGATGGCTTACAGCAAGAATGGATCTTTTCATACAGCTGTCATGATGCTTAGATATTGACGTTTAATTAAACCTTAATATTTTTCCTCTTATAATTCCAATAAATTATATAGAATTTACAACATAAAATGCTTGCTGTTTAATTCACATAACGATGATAAATTACTACTACTGTCTATGGGCAACTGCAGTGCAATTAAGGAAAGCTCTTTGCCTATATTTATACAGGGTTTGTTGCTTAGTGGCAGAAACAGGTAAGAGGGTGGAATCGACCAGACCATTTTTTTATAGCACAAGGGTAACAAACGAGCACACAGTCCACCTGATGGTTAGTGGTTGCTGTGGCCCATAGACATCTACATCTATCCTCGATTACGTATTAAAATGCAGATGCTTTGTCACCCGTAAGGACTAAGACGGAATGCCTCATTTCCAGTAAAAAGGGTCTCCGGATCTCTACACTCATCATACGAAAGACAGCAGTATTAAGCTGCTATTTTACGCTGGTATTCTGAAAGAGCGTGGTCATTCCCCAGTAGAGACCCATTCGTGATACAACCATAATATAGCTGCACTGTAGCTCTACTATGTATGTAGAAAGAAGGCGAAAAAAGTTTTAACACACTATTAGGACATCTTTTTGACTTCTTAATTGGATTCTACTTGACACTGCCTGAGCAGGTGTGTTAGGGCAGATTGAAAACTCCCGCTTTAATAACGATGCTCATCAGAAATTTCTTTAAATTAGATTTCAGCGGCCTTTATTGGATTTTCCACTATAATTCGGATATTTGATACCTGTATTGATGGCTTGCAGATGAGGTTAGTAATATAACTATAATATTACATTATACGCCCTCCTTCGTTCTGTTGACTGAAATTGACTTTCAATGAGATATTTCTAGCACTACATTCTACATTCGGCCCTTATGATACGTGACTTTGTTATTATAACTACGAAACCTTTTCGTGAACGATGATCCGATAGCACAGTCATAACGCTGCACAGAATTATGAGCAACTTGCAGGATTAGAATTCGCGGCTCACAAGGTATAACTATTTACCTATTGGCATAGCCTACAAATAAATTTCCGGGCCTGAATATTTGTTCGTATACTATCGTGGGATAGTTAAATAAAATAAATTTTCCGCAAAATTTAGGAACATCGCGAAAACACGGATAAGCAAACGATTGGTCCAAACTGATCTAAAACTGAATCAGCACGCCCCGACTGCACGTAGTCTTGTCTCCCCGGTGCGGAGAGAGAGCAGTCCCCGTCCGCTGTAGCAAAATGGAAGGAAGCCGTGTGAGCCGTAGCAGCTGAGTCTGGTCGCCGAAGGCGATCCCATCCCATAAGCCAGAGCTGCGGAGGTGAACATGGGTACCTGTGATTTGCTATGCAAGGGCGAAGGTGCTGCACTTCCCGCAGCGCAGAAGCAGTTACAGAAGTAACTTGTCAATATACCTGTGTAAAAATAAGGTTATGATTTTACAAAAAAATATCATCATTTAAAAACTATACTCCTATAAAGCAAAATCAAGTCAATCAGAGTAAGTTAATTCAAAGTTGCAAAACCCCTAATCATATTTCAGAACGGTTGAGAAATATCATAGACATTATCTAATTATCCGTGTTTTCTCGATATCCCTAGATTTTTGCGGAAAATTCAGTTTATCTAATTATCGATATTTATAAAACTTAAAAACATAACGTAACGTTAACTGTACATATATATATGTACATATAATAATAAATTACATATAATCATAAATATGTAGGTATACGGTTTAAATTAAATATATATCTTTTAAAATGCCTCCGCATACCTGAACATATTGTTTTATTTGAGGTCTAGAGTAATAAAAAGAATATTAAAAACCTGTGTCAAGCAGTGGCCTGCTGGCTGCTGGCTTAGATTAAGAAATGATAAAACAATTGCGTGGCCAAGTGGTCCAAATACTAAGCGTCGTCGGTTACGTGTTCCGGTTTTGACTAACCTAATCCATTAGTGCTGGTGCAAAAACGAATTGTTAGTGTTTGTGTATGGCGGTGCTGTGATTATCTTCGTTGTTATCATTCTAAATTCAAGTTAACCTTCCTATCGGATGAACGTTAATCTAGCACGAGTAGCTGAGAACAAGTGAGTGTGTGTAGCATTATAATATCTCTTGCACTATTGTTAGCTTCTGATAGAGTTCGGGAGTTGTGAACGTGGTAGAAATCAACCAAGAGAATCTCACTTCCATTATTGTCGTCATCAAAACAATAGTAGGGGAAAATCATACCTATAAAACTGAAAATTAGGAGTTTACGTTTAGTTCATACAAACGTATTCCTTTGTTTTCCCCCTTCATAATGTCGCTAGATCTAATATATTTTTACAATACAATGTATACTCCGGTACTCCTACTCCCTAGGCGTAGTCCCAAAATCATATAAGACAGCTTTCGTGCACCCGATCCCTAAAAAAGGCTCTGATCCGTCCAACTACAGGCCTATCGCGATCACCTCCGTGCCCGAAAATAATGGAGTCCATTATTAACAGCCAGCTCATGAGGTACCTTGCGGGGCACCAGCTGATTAGTGACTGCCAGTACGGTTTACTTCAGGGTCACTTAGCTGATGATACTCTTGTTTACCTAACACACCGATTGCCGCTGGCGGTTGAGTCCAAGCGGGAGGCTTTGGCGGTTAGTTTGGACATAGCGAAGGCAACATTGCAAACCGGTAACATTCCTAGATATGCAGACGACTGCCCTGGTGATGCTTTATACACCAGCCGTTCCAATATTTCTCGGGAGAACGTCACCGATTACCGAAAAAGCGTGTGCCTGAAGCCGAGACTTTGTTGACGAAAGACTCGGTTTGGGGGCGGCTAAATCTAGCCCAGTTCAATCCCCAGAAGACACAAGTTTGCGTTTTTAACCCTATAAAGAATCCCTTTTTCGTATTTCCTCAGTATCAGGGCACTCCTCTTATTGCATCAGCCGGTATTGGAATTCTCGGAGTCAACATATCGAATGACGTGCAGTTTCGTGGTCACTTGGAAGAATAGGCCAAATTGGCCTCTAAAAAGTTTGGCGTGCTCAACAGTGCGGGACAGTATTTCATGCCGGAACACCGCCTGAAACTTTACAAGGTGCAGGTTTAGCCTCACACGGCGGTAGTCACTTACCATCAGGGTGAGCCGCCTGGTCATTTGCCCTCTCTCATATCAAAAAAATACTTACAACAAGAACGTTTTCATAAATTTATCATTTTCAATACTGGGAAAAGTCTAAAACTCTAAAATTACTATAAATGCTCCACTAAACCGCAATTATCAGAAATCCACAAGACATACAGCAAAATAAAAAAATAAGGTGGCCACAACCTCCTTATTTTTTTTTATTTCAAACGGTCCAGTTTTCACCATTCTTAGTTGCAGTTATTTCTATTATACGCTAAAAGGCTCTATTGTTTGAGGCAAAATGCGACGGCAATCGTCACCATCACAGTTGCTTATAACACATCAAATTCCACTGCTCAACATAAGCGTCCCTCATAAATTGCCCCAGGATCCGTTAAACATTTTTCAGATATCTTTCTGTTTGTTAAATCTATTGTACTTTAAATATCTACCTAATACAATTTAAATATGAGGGACATTACAGGTTAATAAAATAACGCTAGGTGGCTCTAGGTTGGTTTAAAGATTTTATGGATCTATTATCGTATTCTTGCTCAAAGCAACGATTACAAGGTCATAAATAGGCGGGTAAGAGAGGGCTGTATCACAGAAAATTGGGGTTATTTCGGCGTAACTATAAATTAATTTCGTTGCAGGGCATTGCAGTTAAGCCGCCATACATTTTAATTGCTTCCATTATCGGCTATTCAGTAAAATGGCGGCCCGATGACAATGGTTCTTGCTGTTCTTGTTTTGCAAGGGGAACAAATTCAAAATATGGACATTGTATTTTGAGTTCTTAATATTTAAGATTTATTTAACAAATAAGAACAACTAATGGCTTTATACCTATTCACATCAATCTTTTTTTTTTTCTATTAAGTAACAAAAATTCAATGATTTTGGTCCCTTGTGATAGAGCTCGCTAGAATCTGTCAATCCGGTTACTATACTGAGCATACCGTAGGGACCACCAGGACTCCGCGAGACAAACGTAAGGCGTAAGGGAGAATTTATACATAAACGTATGTTCAATAATATACTTTTACGCGTAGATGGCCAGAATATTATTTGTTATTTTATAAAAACTTTTCACGTGGGTTTTTCTGTAACGTGGGCGTGTTTGACATACATAAATTTGACAAATGCTCCGAACCGGAACGTATCAAAAATTTTTACCAAAACTTATTCCGAAGTCGAATCTGCGACCCGGAACCGTATGCCTCACTACTATGCTACTGATCTGTTACAAAACACATTATTTTCTTCGAAACTATTAAATACATTGTATGACAGGCAAAATAGCTTCCTGTACAAAATAACGTCACCAATAGCATAACAAAATTGGCGGCTCTGTGGGCAGTAGTTTAGCGATGAGTTGTAGCACTAAGAGCAGCGGGTTCGAATCCCGCACGCAACAAGTATGTGTATGGCATACAAATAATTGTTCCGGGTCTGGACGTTTTTCCTTATGAAATTTGTGTATGTAAACTGCCCATACGATACAGGAGAAAATCTTAGTGTGAAAGTAATTTTTTTAAAAAGTCTGACAGAACATCAAATTTCGTTAACCGAAATAAACCAAGAAGACAAGTTTTTTTTCGTTTGACACATTCTTCTTTCTTGTGCTTTAAAAAATTGTTTATACAATGTCTATTTAATGAAATTTTATAAGATAAAATTGAAATTTTGATTGGACAGAAAAAATATTTTTGTATGATCAAAACGTGACAAAAACAAAACCATTAAGGCACTTATTGTAAGAGCGCATGTGAACCACAAAACATCCTATTTGTAATGTTTTGAAACTTGTCGTAAGTAGTGAAAGTGATTGTCTACTCAAACGAATCTTTCAACTTGCTTTTATCTCAACACATATTGTTACCTCTTGTGTGGAAATAATTTGCTTTCCAAAACTTTTTGTAAAGTAGTTCGACTTTACACAGTACATGTATAATGTCGAACATGTTTCACTTCAAATTTGACGATATAAACACGATGTTTCACTTCAAATTTGACATTGTCAAAGTCACACCAGTGTAAACTTGTGATAACATACATATATGAGTGGTAGAGTGCTGCAGTTATATTAGAGTAGTGTTAGGGAGACTGGGAATCTGGAAGATAGATGTGGATTCTATGAGAACTAGGTGAACGTGTCTTTTTTCTACAATAAGAGTCGGTATGTCATACCAATGTTTCAGTAAAATGCCTACACGTTTATTTTTACCTGAGCTTTTGCATGGCATTCAGTCGCATTTTCGTCGTATAGCATTATAGCTTTTCAGTTACATTTGACGAGGTCCTGTGCTCAGTAAAATATTTTCTCTATCACTGTATACGTAGATAATCCTTTGTTCCAGTGAATATTTCTTTTTGCGCTGCATAGTTTTTAGCCTGGGGCTGACAAAGCAACAGCGATCTTTATTTTCTCATTATGAGTCCCTTTTACTGTCTGTTCGCTTTTGTTTTCAGACGAAAATACATTACGAAAAATTTTTAGTCCCATTTTTTTATTTACATAACTACTATTTATACTAAACAATATTTATTGTATATTAAATAATAATATTATCATTCTTAGAAAGTAAAATAAAAACTTTAACTATCATAAAGTCCTACGTCCTTGTTTTTGTTTTACGTGGGGAAATTCCTACGCATACCCGCCTCACGGGAGCAAGCACTGGTAATGTCGGACTCGTACCGACTAAAACCCTATGATTATCCACCTTCGTCGCATGTTTGCAGGGCCACGGGGACCCTTTCGCACACATACGCGACCTCATCAGCGCTGACCGCCATGTAACGGCCCTCCTCGTGAAAGGACTACTCCTCCCTTATTTCCTTCTCAGGTAAGGCGTACCAAACACATGGCGCTTCCTCCTCCGGCGGCTTCAATTTCACCTGTGCACCGGACGCCCCCGTGTCCGATGCGCGAAGGTCATGAGGCCAGGAAAAGCGAGCACTAAGAAGCACTAACCTTCCTAACCCCATTGGCGTGTCTGACCTATGGCTCCACCGCCAAGTAAGATCGTCTACAAAGGGAAGAAAGAGCGGCGCCTCACAATACCGACTCTCCTCCCCACCCATAGCCCCACCGCCACCGTATCTAAGTTACGGTGCCATCAGAGTCGCGGAGGATAAGGCGAGTCGCGCATTGCCATATCAACACTCCTCTTCCTCCGCAACTCCACCTCAGTTACAGTGGTGGTGGGAGCCCTAGGTGGCCACTCCAAGTGGGCTCGCAAAACCCATTCTCACCTAGGGCCGGCGCTACACCTCGGGCCAGCCGTGTGAGTTCATCTTTGTTCACCGCGGGTTACCAAACCACGGCTACTAAGCTCTTCCGCCACGACTACTCCGTCCTGATCCCCGCAAAAGAAGTTTTAGCATTTTCCATGTCCATCCACATGAATTAACCGTAAGTATATAATACTGAGGGCGTTCAGCATAGTGCTAAGGTCTTTCAGGGATTCTTTCATAATTACTTGAACGAACCAAAAATGAGTAATGTATTCGCCATTGATGTTAATACCGTATCCTTTCCAGTCCATTAGCTTAAAAAATTCTTCAATATCAGAGGTGAATAGTTTCGAGGGTACAATGTCATCCTGTCTTATACCTCTTTGTAATTGGATAGGTTTTTCATGATTGACTGATGACTGATTCTGTACTAGGATAGAAATCCTAGCGTTACTATTAAAGCACTTCAGCATCTCGAATTATCAACTCTAAACAAAACTTCTGTTCACAATTGCAAGCTAAAAGATATAATATAGTTATTGTTACCTAATATATAAAAATTAAAATTTGTTTGTTATTTCGTATACATTCTATGCGCTGCCATACCGTTCACCAGATTGTCAACAAACTTTGTCAACATAATACTTTCACTTCCACAAAGGTTATTAGCACAGTTGGACCTGAGAGGTGGCGCCATTTTAGAATCCAGAAATCACCCGTGTGAAGCTGGGGCAGATCGCTATTCCAATATATAAAATTAATATTTGTTTGTTTGTATTTTAAGCGCTGCCATACCATCGATCAAATTACGGTAAAACTTTGTCAACATATTCCTTGCATGTCCGCGAAGGCTATAAACATAGTTGGACCCGGTAGGTGGCGCTGTTGTAGAATTAAGATATCACCCGTGTGAAGTCGCAGCAGATCGCTAGTAAATTATACTATTAAAGATTGTATCAATAAAATTGGGTTCAGAATAGGTTTATACGTTCGTACGTTAGTAAATTTATTCGTCCTATATTCCGAAAACAAATGACTTCGCCTTCAAATCAACTTAATTTGACATTCAATAACATGATAAAAAATTAATGCCCTTTCAGATTAATTACGTTTTTTTTAATTTAAATAAAAATTTTAATTTGCCACCAAATAAGAAGCTTTTAGTATCGAGAGCAGACCAAATCAAGCAAGCCCATACTTATTTTTAGGGTTCCAATTACTAAGCTTCCAGTGGAAATTTTCACAGAATAATTTATTAAAAAATTAATAAAACAGAAAAAATTAATTAAAAATTAAATGGGAAACACGTTTCTAGTAAGGAAGCCCCCTTACTAGATACGTGTTTTTAAGATAGTACGGAAATCTTCATGTGCGAGATAAAAAATGTGTACTGCCTGAAATTATCGACTCAAGATGAGCACGATCAATGCCGTTGCGGCAAATATTTTTATAACGATTATATGGTAATTGACTGTAAGTACCGATTAAAAAATATTTGTTATAGTTGGTTACTTTTTTTATTAAAACGGATTGCAACCTTACTATTTATTTATTTATACCCCAATAGTACTGTCAGTAGATGTAATCGATTATTAACCAACATCGGTTAACAAGCGATTACTGTGAAACAATTAAAATATTTGTGTGTACTTATTTCAACATTAAGGATTATTTATGAAATAATGAAAAATAATTCAAATAGATTCTAATAAATTAGTTAGATAACATGATGACACACCATTAATTTTCCATCCACTGAACTTCATTCTTAGAAAACTTGTATAATGGAAGATCAAGATCGTTTCTCATAGTACCATAGTGCGAGCGAGTGAGTAGAGATATGAAATAAAGTATCGCTCGCGTAGGTCATCGCCTGCTTGGAGCTTAAAATACCTAAATTTGCGTAATGCGGAATAGGGGGTTCTTAAAACAGGCCTCACCCAAGGAATGCTAAAAAGCATGTTCCAGAGCCATCAATTTCCTGCATCTCTTACCAGGATGTCACTCAATTTAGTACGAGTAATCCTACGCTTTACTTTCCGGTATGAGGTTGCCACGTGACAACCTTCTTTCCTCATCGATAGTCAGTTTTTCGAGCTTTGTGGCCGACTAATTGCCACTTTACTGATCCATTGGGCTATGTTCGTTATTTTCTACTGCGGATATATCGTGTATACACGTATACCTCAAAACTTGAAAATAGAGTGTACAACCAGAGCGTGTTGCCAGTGACGACATATAAATCTGAAGCTTGGTCGTTCACTGCTGGATATATGAGTAAGCTGAAGTAAGCTCAGCGAGCTATAGAAAGGGCTGTGCTCGAAGTGTCTTTCCATTATAGACTTCAAAATGACGATATTCAGAGTGCATATTGCTTTTAAAATCATTAAATATGAGTTACGCAAACAAAAACAGCAGTGTTATGTAGAGCATATTACAATGCTGTCCCAAGGTCTTGTCCCATTTCCCTACATTGATTAAGTGTAAGACGGTATAGGTAGATTATTTGGTTCCAAGCTTGAGAATCTTAAGTCCAAATCTAAGCCAGAGTACACTTGTGTGAGAACACTTCTTCTTTCTCTTTATCAGTTTACATCTGACATAATATTAACAGTTGGAAAAATCCAAAGACTTACAATAAATGACCGTCATCTATTGAAAGTCGCTGCCATTTTCCATCTAATGAACCCCGCTTGCGATACTTCCAAAGATATAGCACAAACTGTAGAAATTCTGGTCTAAGCGTGTTTCGATTACCCTCGTGTCTCTCTTCTGCGCGTATCTCTCACTATAAGACAAAAACGTAACATGGAATACAAAATAAACACGACGCTACATCTGCAACTGAGCACGTGCACTGTTGGAGTTCTGCACAAAATGTTTGTAAATAATTGTGTAATCATCATCATTTTCGAAAGCATTCAACAGTTCACTAATTCATTATTATTAAAATTTTCAACAAAATAAAACTGTCCCTGTAAATATAGATTGTTTATCCCAAAGGTACGATCAAATTTAATGTTCACTTTCATGTCTTAATCTAATTGACGAGGAATGCATAATCGCTGTCAATTATTTGTTTTTTAAGTCATATTAACCCTGACAAAACTGCAACACAAATAACCAATTAGGATCAATGAAACAAATGTTTTTATTTGTTTATGTTAATATATAATATGCTTACTTTAATTATAATAATATAATTCATCTTGTCATCTATAGAGTTAATTAGTATTGAGTGAATTGAATTACTATGCTATATATTTTTTAACATGCGAGATTTTTTAAAGGAGTTTAAAAAATGTTAAGAAATGGTCTTAGATGATTGTATTAAGTCTAAATAACGCCGCATAAATAGATCCTACCGAGGCGGAACCGGCGCAGATAACTAGTATATAAATAAAACTCAATATACGACAAATCAATTCACTTTCAGAACAGATAAAAAAATTATATCGGGCTAAGGGAAAAAAATAAAACGGGCCGTGGTTTATCTTTTTTCGTTATCCGAAGACTGTCACAGAGTGCTGAACCCTTTTCCTTGACAAGGCAAACTAAGAAAGATAAAATGTTCCTTAACGGACATTAAAGAGCTGTAGCCTTGAAAGAAAGCCATAAAAAGGCAGCATTTCGCGGCCCACCGGGACCTAAAGCCTCTCCGATTTTGTCCGCTAAGCCAAATTAATTCATAGACTTGATAATTATAGAAGTGCCTCTACATTACAAAACTATAATTACTACAACAAATATAATAAAAGTAAAGTAAAGATACAGCCTATATACGTCCCACTGCTGGGCTCATTCCTCCCCTCATTTCCGAGAGGGTTTAGGGCAAGGAAGTGTCCGCCGCGCTGCCCAAATGCGTGTTGACGAAGTTCACATGTCTTCGAAATATTTTTTTTTCTTATTCCTCAGACATGCAGGTTTCCTCACGATGTTTTCCTTCACCGACGAGCACTTGGTAAATCAGCACTTAAAATTGCAATTAACAATTTCATTGGTGCCGGCGGGGATCGAACCCGGGTTACTCGCGTTCTGTTATATTTACAGCGAGCGTTAACCACTGAGCTACCACGGCTCTTTACAAATATAATAGTAATGATATTATTTTTTAATTCGCAGTAAATTTAAATAAAAAATATATTAATTAAATATCATAATAGGTAGGTATGTATTTTTACAAAAATGAATCGCCATTTCTTTAAATTTAACAAGAACAAAAAAGAAACAATCTGCGTGTTGTGGTGCTGTGGTGGTTTGAGCAAACAATACAAATATAAAAAAAAAACACCAAATATAACGAAACTAATCTTACGCTCACCAGATGTCGCTAGTTGACACTGAGGTAAAGTTTTTGTTTCACACTGTCATTTAATTGATAATTTAGTATTTAATAAAATTTATCAGTTTCTAAAGTATTATATTAATACACAAAACAATGCCTCTGTGGTTTGTTCTTTAATTGTTTGCAAATTTTTAACAATTTTTTGATTTTTCTATTTTTAAGAATATCTGTGGTTTGGTTTATTTATTTTAATCTAATTAATACAAAATGTAACTAATGGTACAGAAAGAAACATTAGCCTTTACAATTTTTGAACAAATTAACTTCCTTACTATGAAATCTGTCAAATATTACACCTCATTTTAAGTGGCGCCGCTCAGCTGATAGAAGAAGTCATGGATGCCCTCATTACACCTCAAGCCTAAAAGGAGTAGCAATTTCTATAATTTATTAACAAATGACGACCACGAAAAAAATATTATTATATTATTTTTTTGTCATTGTAAGTTATTGTTGTTTTTTTTTTCATAGGAGAAGGGGCAAACAGTAAATGTAACCCTTACAAATGTAAATGTAAACAGCAAAAGTACATATATAAGTGCCGACCGCCACCAATTAACAACTTTAACACCAGAAGAAACGCAGTTGCGTTGCCGGACTTTTAAAAAAGAGTAGGCTCTTTTCCTGAAGGTCCCTAATTCGTATGGACCGATACAAGGAAGTTGTGCGAGGAAGAAAACTTCTTATAAATTACACAGTGGTGGACCAGTCATCCAGATGATAAGGTATCTCGAGGTTTTCCACGATGTGATGATGCGATATAAATACGTAAAGAGATGTAACATCTCTTAACAGTGCTAGTGAGTCAAGCCGATCAGAAAGAGCTCAGTTGCTAACAAATCGAACTGCCACGTGCTGGATGCTATCAAATGGGACGAGCTGGCACTGGCGAGTCCCAGCTCAGAGATGGGAACAGTATTCCATGTTTAGCCGAACCTGGGCTTTGTAAAGTTGCTGGTGGGGTAACGGCATGACATAATGTCACGCTCTGCTAAGCACACCAAGCTTTTTAGATGGCAAATTAGCCTATTTCAAGTGTACATCAACCTTTACGTCATTCATATATTAATCCCGAGAATTTCGATAATGGCTGAGGTAACAAGGAGAATGCTCCTAGAGTGAAACTGTGGAGATACGACAAAGGAATTCCATTTAGCGGTAAACGCGCAAACATGTGTCTTCTGGGGATTGAACTGATTTAGGTTCTGTTTCCCCCAATCCGAAACTTTGTTCAACTAAATCTCGACTTCAGATACAAGTTTCTTCCGGTACTCGGTGACGTTTGACCGAGAAATATTAGCACGATCAGTTTATAAAGCAGCACCAGTGCTGTCGTTCGCGTATCAATTAATTTTACCGGTTTGCAACATATCATTGATATGCAGAAGATACGAATGGCGATGGTGATAGCATGCAGCCTTGTGGAACACTAGCTTTAATGGGCTTGCCATAGGAGCATACACCATTTACTACAACTTTGATGCAGCCATCTTCTCTATTGAAGTAAGAATATTTTTTAATGTCAATAGCCTTGCGAATCACCTGTAATAGGAATTAATATTCTTTTGCTAGGATTTATGGCTTATCAAATCTGATGTAAAAGTGAGAACAATCTTAAACATTTTCACGGACTTTCCAGAGCATCAGTGCTTCACCTCAGCTATATGTTCCTTTACGCGGGTTTTAATCAATATTTTTGTTTGCCCTTTGCAAGATAGACTACATTCACAATCAAGCTTGTACATTCTGCATTCTGTAGAGTCAAAAATCAAGAGAAAAATCAGTATAATTAAACGCGATCAAATCCGTAAAATTAGTTTCATACAATAGTTTCCGTAGTCCTAAATTTTATTTTAAAAAAATATCTTAAACTCTTTTAACATTTAAATGATTCTTAGACATTTACCATAATGCTTTTGCAATTTCCGTTCTTTTTTTAATAAACTTGTCCCTTCCTTATATATTTAGGTCTATGAAACCTTACTGATATCAGTCCTACGGTGCCCTCTTTGGAAAGAAGTTGCAACAATCCGAGCGTGAAATTTTATCTAGTGAATTAATCTCTGAAAGTTACTGTTTTTCTATTCTTATCCTTTTATTTCTGTTAGTCTCACTGCAATAAAATTTATTTCACTTTCTTAATCGAAAGAAGATAATTTCGAACGAAACTGGTATCAAAGTCCCTTAAATGTCATTTTGTCACAAAAATTGTCCGGAAAAGAAAAGCATAATTAAGAAAAGATAACCCTTTTTATCTATTTTCATTTATAATAAGTACACCAACAAGATACAATTAATCGTATGCTGTTTTTAAATAAACGTTACTTTTACAACTAGTAGTATTGGCGGTGGTGGTGACGTTTTACATAAATTAATTGTAAATAATTAATTAATTATATATATATATATATATATATATATATATATATATATATATGTCATCATCATCATCATCACAGCCCTTCACAAGTCCACTGCTGAACATAGGCCTCCCCCAAGTAATGCCACAAAGCACGGTCCTGAGCCACCTGCATCCATCGACTTCCTGCATATCTTACCAGGTCGTCACTCCATCTAGTGGGGGTCGCCCTACACTACGCCTATCGGTACGAGGCTGCCACTCGAGAACCTTTCTTCCCCATCGGTTATCGGTTCTTCGAGCTATATGGCCGGCCCATTGCCACTTCAGCTTACTAATCCGTTGAGCTATGTCGGTCACTCTGGTTTTACTGCGGATATCCTCATTTCTGAGTCTATCACGCAGAGAAACTCCGAGCATAGCCCTCTCCATAGCTCGCTGAGCGACCTTGAGCGTCCTCATACGGCCAGCAGTGAAGGACCACGTCTCCGATCCGTAAGTCATCACTGGCAACACGCACTGGTTGTACACTTTAGTTTTCAGAGATTGAGGTATACCTGACGAGAATATGTGTCGTAATTTCCCGAACGCTGCCCAGCCGAGTTGAATCCGTCGATTGACCTCTCGGTCGAAGTTGGACTTACCTAGTCGGACTATTTGTCCCAGGTAAACGTACTCGTCAACAACTTCGAGCATAGTGCTCCCAACAACTACCGGCATAGGTGTGACATGGACATTAAACATGATCTTTGTTTTGTCCATGTTCATCTTAAGACCTATCCGTTGGGAGGCAATATTGAGGTCATTGAGCATAGTGCTTAAGTCCTCCAGCGATTCTGCCATAAGGACTATATCGTCGGCAAATCGAAGGTGAGTGATGTACCCGCCATTGATGTTAATACCGTATCCTTTCCAGTCCAGTAGCTTGAAAACGTCTTCCAATGCAGCGGTGAAGAGTTTCGGGGATATAACGTCACCCTGTCTTACACCTCTCTGCAGTTGGATAGGTTTCGAGCTCTGGTTCTGTACTCAGATAGCCATCGTAGCCCTACTGTACAAACACTTCATCACTTCGATATACCGACAGTCAACTTGGCACCGCTGAAGGGAGTGTAGCACCGCCCAAATTTCGACGGAATCAAAGGCTTTCTCATAGTCCACATACGCCAGGCAAAGTGGCAAATTGTACTCTTCAGTCTTCTGTACAATCTGCCGCAGGGTATGTATGTGGTCTATGGTACTGAAGCCTTTTCGGAAACCGGCATGTTCGGGAGGCTGGAAGTCGTCGAGTCTGCGTGCGAGACGATTCGTAATGACTCTCGAAAACAGCACGTAGACGCGGCTCAGAAGGGAAATCGGTCTGTAGTTCTTCAAGAGAGCGTTGTCGCCTTTCTTAAAGAACAAGACCATCGCACTTCTGCTCCACGCCTCTGGAGTAGTGCCACCATGGAGGACGGAATTGAAGAGCTTCTGAAGGACTTCAAGTACCGGTGTTCCACCCGCTTTCAGAAGCTCCGCTGTAATTCGATCCTCGCCTGGGGCCCTGCCGTTTTTAAGGTGCTGGAGAGCCATTCTAATCTCGCTTAGACTGACGTACGGGATATCATCGGAATATTGTCGGATAAGACTTGCTCCTGGATCGTTACTCACACTTGCGTGTGGCTCCAACGATGATGTGTACAGCTGCCCATAGAACCTCTCAATCTCACTCAAAATCTCAGGTGTCCCGGAAACGATGCTGCCACACTCAGTCTTCAGCCTTGACAGTTGACTCTTACGGGCAGACAGATCTCTGGCAAAGACTTTGGAGCACTGGTTCCGCTCGACCGCTTCTTTAATACGAGCAGTATTAAAGTTGCGTAAGTCTCGCCGCATGCATTTGGAGTTCTGTCTGTTCAGTTGCCTGTATGCTGTCAAATCTGTTGACGATTGCAGCCTCATCTCCCGACTAACAGCCATGAGATTAAGAGTGTGATCGGAGAGTTTTTGTGTTCTTCTGCGGCGGGTCTTGCAGAACTTAGCTCCGACCGCATGGACAGTTTCCACGAGCTTGTCATTCATATCGTCCACTGCATTGCAATCTTGTAGGCACTGAAAGCGGTTACGTAACTCGAGCTGAAAGTTTTCGGGATTTTGGATTAGAGCAAGAGGGGGACGGAGCGTTGACTTCATTAGACGAGACCTCTCCAACTTAACGTTTAGGTTCAGTGTGCCTCTAACCATTCGGTGATCGCTGCCAGTTTTCACACTTGCGATCACTGAGACATCACTGAACAGTTGGCGTCTGGTCGTCATAATGAAGTCAATCTCATTTTTTGTCGAACCATCGGGGCTCGACCAGGTCCACTTCCTGTGGGGCCGCTTCTGGAAGAAAGAGTTCATCATAAAGAGTCCCTCTTTCTCCATAAAGTCGGCCAGCTGCTGGCCCCTTCGGTTCCGTTGCCCTACTCCAAATTTCCCTAACTTCAGCTCACCGTTTTCTCTTGTGCCTAGTTTTGCGTTGAAGTCTCCCATCAACACCGTGTAGTGGGTTTTGGAGGAATGCATGACTTTGGAAATATCCTCATACATTTCCTCCACCTCCTCATCGGAATGTGCCGAGGTTGGTGCGTAAACCTGTATGACCTTCAGCGAATACCGTTTGGTGATTCTGAGTATCAGGTACGCGACCCTCGTCGACACACTCCCAATCTTTACAACGTTGTTGACGAGAGACTTGTGGACGATAAATCCGACACCTCCTTGGGACAGATGGTCGCCCTCCCGGTGATAGAACAAGTTGCCGGATTCGAGAATCACCGTGTCTTCCCCCTCTCTTCGGACCTCGGATAATCCTATAATACTCCAGCGCAACTTGTCTGTCTCTTCTTCCAGCTCCAGGATCTTCTCGTCAGTCCTCAGTGTGCGTGCGTTAAATGTTGCCAGGTCGAGTCGTCGTAGGTGGCAACCGAACCTCCACCGGAGATTCTTAGCACCCCCTGCCCCGCCGTTACCATGGTTGCCACCGTAGCCAGGAATAGCGGGGCCGCCGGGGACTGGGGGCCGTCTATTTGTGTAATTGTTCATGGGGGGGTATATTGCCATAGTTGCCACGCTTGGCGAGCGGGTTGGCAACCGCAGTTTTTTATTATGTTATTGTTGTTATTAGGAAGATGCTGCTGCCCATCTCCTTTCTGTGTCCCTCTGTCGCCTCTTACGACACCCACGGGAAGATATGGGGTAGTGGATATTTTTAACCGCCACTACACGGCGGCCAATATACATACATATATATGTATATATATATATATATATATATATATATATATATATATATATATATATATATATATATATATGTGTGTATGTATGTATATTGGATATATGGATATATTTATATATTTAGACACCGTTTGTAGGCCATCCATCCATTATAGCTCCTAAAAGTCTACTGCTAAACACAGGCCTTTCCCATAGAAGGGATTTTGCCATAGTTGCCACGCAAGCAGGTTGGCAACAGCAGTGTCAAAATAGTTGTTATCAGGAAATACTGCCATCTCCTGTTTCAGTTTCCCTCTGTCGCATCTTACGACACCCACGGGGCGATATGGGGTAACTAAGGTTAACTAATGATATGGGGTACCTAACTTACAAACTAACTTAACCAGTAGTAGACTGGGCAATCCCAACAATTAAACCTTGGTTTTTATACTATTTTGAATATTCTTAAGTCACGTAACTGAATTTAGTCACGTCTTGGAAGACGTGCTGCTATTTGTTTAGCAGGCGGTTCTGTATGGTAGATGACTTCATGATTGCATGCAAGGTTTCGGTATGCGTATGTCCTCCACCTTCAGGCAGAGACTATTGCAGCATATTCAGCGAAAATGTCACTGAAACATCTTCGTCATGGCATGCCAAGTCTCGGTAGGCATATGTAACTACTATGATATACTGTTTCGAAAATCTCAGTAGTAAATTTTACAGAATATAAACAGCTAAAATCATTTATCGCAAATTATTTAATTGCCGAATTAATAAACAACGCTTAGAGTTGGTAAAATTAAACTCATTATCTAGGCGACAGCGTCGCAACAGTGCCTCGGCAGCGCCAGCCACAAGCTTTTTGTAATTTCAGTGACAAATGAACAGCGCGGACTGAGTGGGCTTGGGGAGATGAGGGCGCCGAGTGCTCGGATTCCGGGGAGAGTTGATTTTCAAACATAGATGACGTAACGGAGACACACATGTTTATTTTAGGCATATTAAATTTAAAAAAAAAAAACATAAATAATTAAAAGCTTAAAACCATTCAGACTTTCAATTATTTACGCATAACTTACAATTAATTTTGCAGCGAACATATCCTTTTAATAAAACCGATACGGCTTGAAGAAAAATGCCTGCGACGTAACTGCAAACTTTGTAATACCGGTTACTAGACTCCACATAATTAGTAATTCTTTTATGGGACAATGTGTACGGCTTTTACAACAAAATCCCAGAAAATGTAAAAAAGATATCTATAAACAATTTTCAATATTTTATTTAAATAAATTGTACAAAAAGGGTATGATAATGCCAAAGAATACATAAGTGAGAATAACCCCTGGGAATAAGGTGATCGCTACTATGTTGGTTCTAATAAAATTAATATAAAAATGTATATATAAAATTATTGTAAAGTGAAATATGTTTCAAAAATAAATCCCGCTGGTTTTCTTTCTGGTTCTTAGAACAGAGATATTTACCATACCAGCGGTATATAAAAAAATGACTTTCAATAAGTACTTTGTCATAATCTATATTGAATAAAAATCATTCATTCATTCGTTGGTATGGCGATGAGCCTCTCGCTCTATCCTTCGCAACTCTGGCGAGGCTGCAACGTTGATGCGTTGGTGGTGGGGCCGAGAGGAGAAGAGAAGTGACGGTATTGTGAGTCGCCGCTCTTCTGCCTCAACGGCGGAAACTTGATTGGCAGCCCATCGATACACCAGATCCACCGCTGGGATCGAGAAGGCTGGTGCTTACGAGTGCTTAATTTCGAGGCCCCATGGCTTCCGCGTACGGGGCTCAGGGGTTCCGCTACGCAAGTAGATTTAGAGAAGCCGCGGAGGGAGATGCACTCAGTGTTATGGTGCCCCTTACCTGAGAAGGAGAAGATAGAGGAGTTGTTCTCTCCCGAGGTGTTGTCCTGGAGTGGCGGGCGATGGATGGGCTGCGGATGTTAACGAAAGCATTTCCAAGGCCGCGGCAAAGGTGGAACACCATGGGATTTTAGTCGGTGCGAGTCCGAAATAATCCTTACCCCCTCCCCCCGTGGCGGCTATGCGTAGCAATTACCTCATGTGAAAAAAGACCTATGTTCAGAAGAACACATAAGGACTGTAATGATGATGAAGAATGATGTTTGTACTATGGTGTTCAAAGAGTATTTAGGCCTAACTTTTTTTCCTTTTGCCGAGCTTAACTGCACCCTTCTTAACGAACGAGGCTGTGTTAAATGACAAACAGCGGTACATCCAACTTCTTAGTACTAGGAGTAGTGTAACTAGTGCAAGTTCTATGGTTCACCACGACTGGGAACAAATCTTTCAGAATGCTTCTTAGTGCATTCTCAAAGAGACTTCGTAACCAGCAATGGAAATAGGATGCTATTAAAGTAGAAGAAGATAATGTTTGAAACGTAAGACGTTGTCAAATACCTACGATTCCCAAAAAGAAAATAAATCGAACATTGTCGCGAATTCAGATTACTTACCTGATAAATTTTCGAATTCATTTCGGCGAAATTGAGCTTCTTTCTTAAAACCGACGACTGGCTAAAAATTAATGACTCCGAAACTCCGTTGTATTCATTAATCTTTGACAATAATTGCGAGCGTCGGAGCGCGATTCCGTACTTTACGCCGCGCCGAGTTGAGTTAATGCTCTCTTACGGTGGCCTATTCATTTGGAATATAACATCGTGTTACAGTGCGAAGTTATAACTCTCGCACGTAATAAATAACTGCATGATTTCAAGCATACGCCCTAATTCGATTAAATATGTTGTACATGTTCAGTGAATCTACAGACCTGATAAGCATCCAATAAAATATTATAACCCATCTTTAATAATATTATCCAAAATACAATTTATAAAATCTTTCTTTTATTGATTACTCTTTCAATCTATCTATCAAGATCCCACTGTTCAACATAGTTCTCGTTGTGATAACTGTCGTTCGCGGATTTTACATATAATAATCCAAATTTTATTGTATATTTTTCAAGAAAATGCTTCCACCTGTTTCGGTTCCGCTCTGTCGCTTCTTACGACAAACGCGGAATGATATGGAGTAGTGAACGCACCTTTTGCACGGCTGTATAATAAAAGAATACTATATACCTATATTTATGATAGTTAAGAAGCGCAGCGGCAAAGCGTTTGGTTGCAGCGCCTCAGGCTGCGGTTGCAAATTGTTTCAGGTCTGGATTTTTGTATGTGCAATTTACTTATGAAAAACGCCTTTATGGTACAGGACAAAATACATTTGTGGGGATAGTATTTATTTTAAACAAAAAAGAATAAGATTTACGAAATCTTATGTAAATTTCTTTTCTAGCGTGATTATTCATGAAGTTTAGTAATAAATCAGAATATAATCAAGCAGAAGAACCTTCTATTGATCCTTTTCTTTAATTCTGTTTCGTAAATGTACAGAATATTTGCGAATTGAATGAAAATGCAGGTACACTTGCAAAGTCACAAATCACCTCGCTTAAAGTCAGACAATTAAGAGTATATATACTATTAGCACATCTATCTATAATACAAACTAGTACAAACAAAGTAAAAACTCTGTGCCCTCTTTTTTAGCATATTTCATGCAAGGAGGAGTTTAATTTTTGACATAGTTAAAGTAGAGAAAGAGTGCATAAAGCTTTATTTTATATTTTATAATACGTGATACAAATATATTAAATTAAATAAAATATACATTATTTACGTTCATACTATCAACGTCAAGCATATAATTATCGCTAAAACCTCAGATTTCTTAGAGTAATTACATACATACGTATGTATGGATAAAACCTACAATTCTATATAAAATGTGTCAATATACCTGTCTCGCTATCTCCAATTTAATTTTTTTGATAAGGAAAAAATAGAGACATTATTTTCAAACGTTGCGTGTATTTTTGCGTAAAGCTTTAATGACAAATGGTCATCTTTGGTATCTATATACTGTGTCATATATGAAAATAAGTATACTCTTATCTTCTGATTTGTTAAAAAGTGACATCCTTATTGTAGTAGAAGTGTGACGCCAATTCACAAGACATGGCGTCTTTAATCTATAGTGATTTCGTTCCCAACGTTAGCAATAATCGACATCGGTATACTCGTTTTTGTTTATTTATTTATTTTTTATAACTTTATTAAACGTCTAAAAATATAAATAAAATAGGACTAGATCATGACTAGACTTACTATAACGCTAATGTCTTGAAATAAATACCAAAAAGTATTTAATTAATATAGACTTAAAAAATACACATACAAAACTGTTTTTTTTATTTTTATTAATCAAGGTTGAATTTCAATCGCTTAGTTACCGCTAGTTAATACAAAAATGATATAGTCTAGTATCAAAAAACATCCGTTAATTTTTTCTTTCAAATTCTTAAAATAGAATAAGTTTTATACTGTTAAGTCTTAAAATCGTCTTCAGTGAAGGCTTAACAATTTAGCAAAATGGCATCCCCCACAATTTTGCGGGATTAGCATTACACAGAGCTTCAATTTAGACATTTCTGTGAATTACTCGTAATAATGAACAGGTAATAATAACACTTAATAATATAATTAATATAATGTTAATCGCCCGTCAATAATAATATAATTAATAATATATTGATCTTACCATCAGGTGGACTGTGTACTCGTTTTAATTTCATAACACTGTAATTACTGGCGCCATTTATTACCTCACTCACACTATTATTACTGCTGCATATTTCGAGTATTGAACATCACCCTTATGGACGATACACACGGTCAGTTCAACTGATCATTCCAGCTGATCAGTTCAAACCAGGACTGTTGATATTTTTTAAAATATTTTGACATATCGATAAATAAACTTATATATTAAACTCCGATATTGATATATTTATTATTATCGATATATCGAAAATCCGATACTTTAAAAAATATCAACAGTCCTAGTTTGAACTCATGGGAATGATCAGTTGAACTGACCGTATGTGGCGACCATTATTTCATAAAAAGACCCTTTTAAGCGTTTGATGGCTGGATAAATAATAATAATAAGCCAATGTAATTTTGTTAACTAGAGTTTTACGATTAAAACTACTTTTACGGATTTTATCGCGTTTAATTTTAATAATTTTTGATTCCCGACGTTTCAGGTGATTTCAACACCCGTAGTCACGTCCCCGTCGGGAATTAAAAAATAATTAAAATTAAACGCGATAAAATCCGTGAAAGTAGTTTTAATCAATGTGTAGTGTTCGCGTCATCATCATCATCATTACAGCCCTTCACAAGTCCACTGCTGAACATAGGCCTCCCCCAAGTAAAGCCACAAAGCACGGTCCTGAGCCACCTGCATCCATCGACTTCCTGCATATCTTACCAGGTCGTCACTCCATCTAGTGGGGGGTCGCCCTCGCCTACCGGTACGAGGCTGCCACTCGAGAACCTTTCTTCCCCATCGGTTATCGGTTCTTCGAGCTATATGGCCGGCCCATTGCCACTTCAGCTTACTAATCCGTTGGGCTATGTCGGTCACTCTGGTTTTACTGCGGATATCCTCATTTCTGAGTCTATCACGCAGAAAAAACTCCGAGCATAGCCCTCTCGGCCAGCAGTGAAGGACCACGTCTCAGATCCGTAAGTCATCACTGGCAACACGCACTGGTTGTACAATCTATTTTTTAGAGATTGAGGTATACCTGACGAGAAGATACGTCGTAATTTCCCGAAAGCTGCCCAGCCGAGTTGAATCCGTCGATTGACCTCTCGGTCGAAGTTGGACTTACCTAGTCGGACTATTTGTCCCAGGTAAACGTACTCGTCAACAACTTCGAGCATATTGCTCCCAACAACTACCGGCATAGGTGTGACATGGACATTAAACATAATCTTTGTTTTGTCCATGTTCATCTTAAGACCTATCCGTTGGGAGGCACTATTGAGGTCATTGAGCATAGTGCTTAAGTCCTCCAGCGATTCTGCCATACGAACTATATCGTCGGCAAATCGAAGGTGAGTGATGTACTCGCCATTGATGTTAATACCGTATCCTTTCCAGTCCAGTAGCTTGAAAACGTCTTCCAATGCAGCGGTGAAGAGTTTCGGGGATATAACGTCACCCCGTCTTGCACCTCTCTGCAGTTTGATAGGTTTCGAGCTCTGGTTCTGTACTCGGATAGCCATCGTAGCCCTACTGTACAAACACTTCAGCACTTCGATATATCGGCAGTCAACTTGGCACCGCTGAAGGGACTGTGGCACCGCCCAAATTTCGACGGAATCAAAGGCTTTCTCATAGTCCACGTACGCCAGGCAAAGTGGCAGATTGTACTCTTCAGTCTTCTGCACAATCTGCCGCAGGGTATGTGTGTGGTCTATGGTACTGAAGCCTTTTCGGAAACTGGCTTGTTCGGGAGGCTGGATGTCGTCGAGTCTGCATGCGAGACGATTCGTAATGACTCTCGAAAACAGCACGTAGACGCGGCTCAGAAGGGAAATCGGTCTGTAGTTCTTCAAGAGAGCGTTGTCGCCTTTCTTAAAGAACAAGACCACCGCACTTCTGCTCCACACCTCTGGAGTAGTGCCACCATGGAGGACGGAATTGAAGAGCTTCTGAAGGACTTCAAGTACCGGTGCTCCACCCGCTTTCAGAAGCTCCGCTGTAATTCCATCCTCGCCTGGGGCCCTGCCATTTTTAAGGTGCTGGAGAGCCATTCTAATCTCGCTTAGACTGACGTCCGGGATATCATCGGAATAGTGTCGGATAATCTTGCTCTTGGATCGTTACTCACACTTGCGTGTGGCTCCAACGATGATGTGTACAGCTGCCTATAGAACCTCTCAATCTCACTCAAAATCTCAGGTGTCCCGGAAACGATGCTGCTACACTCAGTCTTCAGCTTTGACAGTTGGCTCTTACTGGCAGACAGATCTCTGGCAAAGACTTTGGAGCCCTGGTTCCGCTCGATCGCTTCTTTAATACGAGCAGTATTAAAGTTGCGTAAGTCTCGCCGCATGCATTTGGAGATCTGTCTGTTCAGTTGCCTGTACGCCGTCAAATCTGTTGACGATTGCAGCCTCATCTCCCGTCTAACAGCCATGAGATTAAGAGTGTGATCGGAGAGTTTTTGTGTTCTTCTGCGGCGGGTCTTGCAGAACTTAGCTTCGACCGCATGGACAGTTTCCACGAGCTTGTCATTCATATCGTCCACTTTATTGCAATCTTGTAGGCACTGAAAGCGGTTACGTAACTCGAGCCGAAAATTTTCGGGATTCTAGATTAGAGCACGAGGGGGACGGAGCATTAGCTTCATTAGACGAGACCTCTCCAATTTAACGTTTAGGTTCAGTGTGCCTCTAAGCATTCGGTGATCGCTGCCAGTTTTCACCCTTGCGATCACTGAGACATCATTGAACAGTTGGCGTCTGGTCGTCATAGTGAAGTCAATCTCATTTTTGTCGAACCGTCGGGGCTCGACCAGGTCCACTTCCTGTGGGGCCGTTTCTGGAAGAAAGAGTTCATCATAAAGAGTCCCTCTTTCTCCATAAAGTCGGCCAGCTGCTGGCCCCTTCGGTTCCGTTGCCCTACTCCAAATTTCCCTAACTTTAGCTCACCGTTTTCTCTTGTGCCTAGTTTTGCGTTGAAGTCTCCCATCAACACCGTGTAGTGGGTTTTGGAGGAATGCATGGCTTTGGAAATATCCTCATACATTTCCTCCACCTCCTCATCGGGATGTGCCGAGGTTGGTGCGTAAACCTGTATGACCTTCAGCGAATACCGTTTGGTGATTCTGAGTATCAGGTACGCGACCCTCGTCGACACACTCCCAATCTTTACAACGTTGTAGACGAGAGACTTGTGGACGATAAATCCGACACCCCCCTTGGGACAGATGGTCGCCCTCCCGGTTATAGAACAAGTTGCCGGATTCGAGAATCACCGTGTCCTCCCCCTCTCTTCGGACCTCGGATAATCCTATAATATTCCAGCGCAACTTGTCTATCTCTTCTTCCAGCTCCAGGATCTTCTCGTCAGTCCTCAGGGTGCATGCGTTAAATGTTGCCAGGTTGAGTCGTCGTAGGTGGCAACCGAACCTCCACCGGAGATTCTTAGCACCCCCCTGCCCCGCCGTTACCATGGTCGCCACCGTAGCCAGGAATAACGGGGCCGGCGGGGACTGGGGGCCGTCTATTTGTGTAATTATTCATGGGGGGTATATTGCCATAGTTGCTATGCTTGGCGAGCGGGTTGGCAACCGCAGTTTTTTTTTTGTCGTACAGTTTCTGTTATCAGGAAGATGCTGTTGCCCATCTCCTGCCTGTTTCCCTCTGTCGCCTTTTACGACACCCACGGAAAGATATGGGGTAGTGGATATTCTTAACCGCCACTACACGGCACAGTGTTACGTTACGTTACACTACACTACAGTGTTCGCGTAAATATAAGAAATCATTATAGAGTTTTACGAGTTATTGACCATTATTTTTATTAAACAAAAAGAAACGTTTTATTCATTGGATTTCTTAAAATTTATAATCCTACGCGGATAAGCATCAGTACAACTACTATACCGCGGGATCAAAAAATCTGATGAATTGCAATATTCCGCTCAGTATGAGTTAAAATACCTCTCTAAAGCCAGACGGCGGTAACAATGATGATGAAATAAGATGGTTATATGAATTAATAAGGTTTATAGAAGAATTCATGTCTATCGTACAAGTTAAACTTCAACAATAAAACTACAATTCATACTTTCCATTAATAGATATTGACTTAAAGTTCCTTTTATCTTTAAATATCTAATTCACATGCTAGACAACGTTACACAAAAGTAGGCGAAAGCGTTAAATCATCGTAAGCACAAAGCCTTCCAAAAGTACCAATTCTTATTTCAGCACTAAACACACGGTCTCCCACTAACGCAACGCAAGCACTTACCATAAAAACGGGATGTAGCATCGTCCCTACGCATTCAGATCACACGTTTACATCTCGCCACTTTTCCAAAATCAAAGTAAAGCACAGAGCAAACACTCGTTGAAAATGCGATGTAAATAATAAAAAGGTACCGCCGTAGCACCTGAGAGGTTTCTGCGCGGGCCGTGAGGCTGTCATTCTCGCTATTGTACCCAACCATTTTCCCCTTCATGCGGTTTATTTCAGATTCAATATGCACTAGAGACGGATGATGGGGGCGAGTTGAGAAATATAATATGTTCGCCGTTGACATTCTACGGTGCGACTACTCCTGAAACGGGTTTGAATAAATTTTAACGTTTTGTTATGGGCAATATAAACTTTATGTGTTTATTGTAATTTTTCTGGTTAATAATAATA
Source organism: Parnassius apollo (assembly GCA_907164705.1). Lineage (NCBI taxonomy): Eukaryota > Metazoa > Arthropoda > Insecta > Lepidoptera > Papilionidae > Parnassius > Parnassius apollo. The sequence goes on along the minus strand of CAJQZP010001030.1, from coordinate 3,069,313 downwards.
ATGCAGGCACCGGAAATAAATATATGGAAGATTTTTATAATTAAGTAATCATAAGCTCGTAACTTGATATCGTTGATATTATTCATTGAATATATACACATCAACAGAATCTAGGGATATTTTATATTTCATCAAATATCTAAAAATTTATGAAGAATTTTCTGATATAATGAAGAATGATAGGTTATTTTTTTGTTTTTAAGGTTTTTAATAAATAATTAAGAACGTTTCGTAATTTATTTGTTTTAAATAAAAGAGTAATTTTTGTCACCGTAGAAAATTAGTATGATAAAAAATTTAATTTCTTCTTATAAAACTACTAATTTCGATTAAAATTGAAAAAATGTTACAAAATCTTACTATCAATAATTAGTGTAGCCACCTCTTACATTAATTATACATCGACATCGATTGTTCATACTTAAAATTAAATTATCAATGTTTTGCTGCTCTATGAAGTCCCATGTTCTTTGCAAGTGTTCGTAAAGTTGTTGTTCCATCGTCAAATTTGGCGGGAAATCTCTCAAAGCTTTTCGTTGTAACATGTACCAAGCACGTTCGATAGGTTTTAAGTATGGTGACTATGCAGGTTCATCCCCCATGACAAGTTCCGGCCCATACCATGATTGTACCGCCTTGGTACGAGTGGACCTCCTGACGGTGCCGTAGACGGATATCTCTTCTTGGAGTTCTCTAAACGCGTGTTCTTAGTTAATTCGGATGAAACCCAAACCGGGACTCATCGGTGAACAGCACCAAAGACCATTGTTTGTCACTCCATGGTAAATGCTCCCGAGCCCACGAAAGCCGCTGACCGCGATTGCCACGTCACAATTCTAGAACATGTAGCGGTTTTCAAGCACGAAAACCAACTTTGTGAAACCTCCTTCGCATGCTTTGGTCACTTACCAGCCGCTGATGATCCTCCTTGAGCCTTTGTAATTAGATGCATTACTGTTATATTGAATTGTCTTCTAAAGGTCATTTGGAGAAATCAATCCTCTCTCTGCATAGTAAAACGATATCTACCCGTGTGCCATTTAGCCACATCCGCAGTACTGCGATAACGAGACCACAACCTTGATATCACGTTTTGGCTGATGTGTAGGGCCTGAGCAACGACCCGTTTAATAGCACCATTTTCTAACATGCCCATCTCCACATGTCCCAGTCTTCGGTTCTCTTCACTTACCATACGAAACACAGCAGCATTATGCTGCTATTTTACGCTAGTATTCTGTGAGAGCATGGGCATATTACTGATAAATTTGCAGTATAGCTCTACCACGTATAAATGTATGATTATAATATATGATAATTAATAAAAATATTTAAAATGTATTCACTTAGATTTCTAAGCTTATATTTCTTTGCATCTGATACCAAACTTCTGATACATAGTTTTAAATAAAAGTGCTACCGCTGTCGAACTAACAATTTCACAATGAAAGCTGAAAGCCTAAAAGTAGGACGAGCACATTTTAAAACAAAAGTCAAGATTCTTCAAGACTTTTGTTATATTTCATGTTAATGTTGAATGATCGTTGTAAGTTTAAAAAGAATTTTTTTTTTGTGAAATGCCTTATAAGATCTTTTTAGTTTTTAAAGAATGACAGAAATACGTACATGAAATGTAAGCTGCTTTCCTATAAAAATAAAAGTAGTTGCTAGAAGTAATTGATCTTGAAATATTAAGCAGTGTTGCCATAGAAACAAAGACGAAATCGATGACTGAGCATTGTAATCAGCTTTTCTATTTCATCTAAATGTACGGTAGCTCCGTCTAATTTCGCTATTCTCCCACGGGGCTTCAATATGTAAGGTTTTCGAGTTGACTCACTTCAATATTAAAAACGAAAACGGCAAAACATTAGTCAAGTATTCCTAAATTAAATCGTTTTAGATACTATTCTATAATTCTACACTATAATTTGGAATAAAATAGATTGTATTTTTAATTTCGACAGGGATTGTAAAGACTATTCCTATAACAGGAACGAAAAATGTATGTTTTACATTTCCCAAGAAAAAAATCTAACTTGGTAAGAAACAATAAGAACAGTTTTCAATAAAGTAAGTAATACAATAATTAATTAAAATGAAAATAGTTTACCAGCGATCACCATTATTCCCCAGGTGTATTTATACAGTAAGCGAGAATGGGATGATAGCAGACACCGGGTGATTCAAGCAAAGTTGTTTCTAGAAGGTTAGCCCTCTTTGCGCCTCGCAACGCCTATAATTTTTTTGCAGTATACAGTAGTAGTAGTACAGTATTTAAGACGGCAGGCCGATCACGCACTTCAAGGTAAGTACCGAAATTTTTTTATGACTTTTCTTATAATCTTTGGTTATTTTCATTGACCTGTATATGCAGTGATATGTGTATTACCGAAACGTTACTTCTGCTACAAAACCATAGGGGATACACTATTAAAACTGTAGCAAAAATAAATCACGTGAGCTATCTATCATAAACTTAAAAATATTTCAGATGTAGAAAAACTATGGTTGGGTGAATTGTGGAGGTGGGGTAAATACGGACGTCCGCAATCACCTTCTGTTAAAAATTTTACTTAAGATTACAAATAATGTAGTGTATTTCTTTGTTTGTATATTATGTACAATAAACGGTTTTATAAATAAATAAATATAAGTATATAATTTTCTATTTCAGTTGCTCTATTATATTTCGTTTTTCTATGCTGAGTACACTCAGCATAGAAAAACGAAAAAGGAATACAAGCTTAAAAGAAGTGGGTACCACAAGTGGTAAGCTCGGTACCTTGACAATATCATGAAATGTTACCGGCAGTTATGTTCCACCATTTAAAGAAGGAAATTAACAACAATATGGTGGCTGCAGCATGCTACTGCTTATCTTGAGAAGTGTGAAACACACATAGTAAATAACCCTGAGGTCCAAAATAAGCAAATTTGAAGATTTGACATTATTGGTCTTTTTTACACAAAAGCCGTTCATCAAACAACAAATATGGGAAAAAAGTGTTCAAATCTGCCCCTATTCACCTTCTGCATAAGGAATTTTTTTGGGCCACATCGGAGAATTTTAGTGATAACATGCATGAGCACACAACATGCGCAACCTTTGTATGACACTATAAATATACCTTATTAAAAAACTATCATAAAAACCCTCTATAAATAATATTTAAACTGTCCTAACTAAAAATATAAAGATTGAAGAATTAAGTTAAATATGTGGAATTAGATAGAAGATAACAAACACTGAAGATATTCAAAAAAATGTTATAAAGGAAGAGAAGTATACCGATACATAGACCAAGTAAGGAGTTAAACATCTTCAGAATTTGACACGGAAGATTAAAAAAATTTAATACTCTTCCTACCGCTCGGATGTGTCGTCTCCCGCGGAACTGGATAGTTTGTGTGGTTTCCACGACCGTTGGTTATATTTGTAGTTTTGTTAGGAATGACAGATTGTTCGTAGTTACTCTAGAGGATTCGCAACTACCTCAACTGCGTCCGTATTTTCCCCATAAGCACCTTGTAAGTACGGACAACAAGCTTTTTTTTCATTGAAATATTTAATAGTAGTTGATTATAGTCGACCAAATCTAAGAAATACCTTTTGACATTTCACATTAATCATTCCGCAATAACTTTGCACAAGCGTACTCACACGATTTAAAATAACCTTTTACGTAAATCCGAAGAATTATGAGGGTATCTATATTTCATTACAACATGTATAGTTTTTTATCACTAATTTAAATTTAAATTTTTCAAACAAAGCAAATTATTAAAAAATTACTAGTATTAACTTTTTTTACTTGACGTCGTTTCAATGAACGATGATTAAAATTCATTGTTATGCGAATAATTGGCAAAATAATTAAATAATCGGTAAAAATATTCTAACAATCGAATCATTAGTTTCTTAAATGTATTATTTGTTTAATTTAATTTTTATTTTCAAAATTCCTTAAGCTACATGAATCATGAATAAAACAAGTTTATTTTTTTTACTTTGTCAAAGTAAATTTTTGTAGGCAAAAAACTCATATACAAGGCCGTGCTAAAATAACTACTACATAATTTCAATATCATGCCATTTCTCCACAGAATCAGTAATTCATTTTTGATGCGATGTACGCTTTTATAACAAAATGCCAGAAAATATACAAAATTTGACGTAAGTACACATAGTTCAAAAACTTTATTACACTAAGTTTGTATAAAAAGGGTTATTTTAATATTAAGGAATTTATGGATGATAATAAGCCCTGGGAAGGGTGATCGCTACCAAGCTAATTCTAATTTGTTTTGTTTTGTTAATTGTAATGCATGATTATAAGCTCTTACTTTTTTTTTTAGAACTAGTCCCGTTAGGTTTCTTGCTGGTTCTTCCCAGGACAGTATTATTCATAATGTATATTGAATAAAAAAAGTTTCTGTTTCTGTTTCGAGAGCTTACTGTGCGTAATTTTGTGATTTTGTGTTTGTCTTCTTATTCTGTGACTCGGCTTTAACTTTTTGGACTGTTTCTTCAATAATAACTTTTTGTACGTGGTAGAGCCACGCTACATCTATATTATAGTTGTAGAACGAATGGGCCGGCTCAACCAGGGCAGAATACCAGCGTAAAACAGCAGCGTAATGCTGATGTGTTTCATGTGGTGAATGTAGAGAACCGGAGACCCTTTTTACTGGAATCGAGGCATTCCATCTTAGTCCTCAGGGGTGACAACGCATTTGCATTTTGATTCTTAATTGAGGATAAATGTGTATGTCTATGGGCCATAGCATCCATTTACCATCAGGTGAACTGTGTGCTCGTTTGTCACCCAAAGCTTTAAAAAACATTCGTTGAAGCATGTGCCCATGTCACTAAGGATGATTGGGCAAGTGGTAGAAAAAACAAAAAAATTGATTATGGATAACTTTGATTTTGACTGCATTATTGAAAATCAAATAATAATAATTAATATATACAACGACATCCCTGCTAGTTGTACTGAAAGTGATTGAATAAATTTATTTTGAATCTAGTTTCAATCATAAATTTTTATAACTGTGCCTCTAGAAATAAGCAGTAACAACAAATACGAAGAAACTGATAATTCTTGTGTTTGAAATAATCCGTTTTTAATTTATTCTGGTATTATTCAAACCAATCTGTAAATGATTACCAACTCTAAATAATCGATATCGATTTTTTAAGAATCGAATATTTTACGTCCCCATTTTTTGGTTGGCATGCTTCGTGCAATAAGTCTAACAGCTGTCAAAATGTATTTCTTAGATTTGGTTGACTATAGTTAAGAATAAAAGGTTATGTTCAATTTTGTAAGAAAATAACCCAAACTTTAAATATATTGATAAACTATACTCATTACTGTTAATGTGTAGTTTTTATACTAATATTAAGTGTCCGCAATTCCCCCACTCTCCCCTACATTTGATGAATCATGAATATTTTCTGTGTATTTGCTGTATATATGCCTATGCTTTGCCTTATGAATGAAATAAATAAGTGACTATGTAAATTCAAGTAACTAATATTAAAAGTATTCAGCATTAAAAATATCATATACCGATACCGACACCCCCATACAAAAATTTGATGTAAAATGTGTGAAAATAAATCGTGTTGATTGTCTCTAAATGTGCTGTTGACTGTTGTGTAGCCTAATAACAAAAATTGTTTCTTAGTATGGAAACTTACAATCTTATATTAGAAAATAGCTCAACATGTCTAGACAAAGAAAGAAAAAGGAACATTTTTTATTAATTTTCCATCGTGTTCCTGCTTCGCAGCAAAGCGAGCACTAACAATTGTACGATACAGAAAGTTATCTCTTAAAAAACTTAAGTACACTAGAGCACAAATTGTTTTAGTCTAGTCGGAATTCGCAGACACTGTAATGGAAAAGTTGTGCTATTTTTATTTAATTTTTTCATTGTTAATACAGCATCAGAAAGTTTAACAAAATATTATATTTTAACTTGATTTTACTGCACGCTTTCTTCAACTTAAATTTAACGAGCGTTTGAAATACGGATATTATAATCAGGGCCGTGACTTTCTGATTACAATATTCTGGGTGTTTTTACCTATCAACTTTAAATATGTGAAAAGTCACAACCTTGCTGTTCTTCTGTTTATCTTCGTGTTCTCCGGCTTTGGATCTAAAGCTGCATTCGATGTTGTTGGATAAATGTCTATGCACTATGAAATGATACACATTCAACAAGGTTTTTGTCTAATAACAAGTGAGAACTGATAAGAATTCTGAATATAAAATAAAAGATGCTTCCATTTTAAATCTTTCAAAACGAAATAATCTACGAAATTGTGAAACATTTACCTTATTCGCTTTATAACACGCCAACGTAATTTTGCGAACAATCAAGGCAATCCGCATATGTCGGTAATTATCACCGCCGTAGCTTTAATACACCAAAACCACAGATATGAATTATTAAGGATTCACTCTTTGTAAATCTATGTGTTAAGTATAATTTTATACGACATATTAAAATACGCACACAAACTCAAAGGATCTCCAAAGAGGTTCCTACTCATTACGAGTTTCAATCCAGTATCAGCAAAAAAAGATGAAAGTTTGTATATTTAATTTAAAATTATATATGTAGATAATGTTTTGAATAAATCTGTATATCTGACCTTATAAATATATAAATGAATCCACATATCTGACAGTTAAGTGTTACTTTGGGCGTCTGAAAAGATTGAAAAATTTAAACTTTGGGAATTAAAAATAAGTTAATTAACTGCGGCAAAATCCGTGTAAGTAGTTTTATTCAACTAAAAAAGGGTTTACTAAAGGACAGATATTTAATACCTACAAATAAATAAACAACTCCATTAAGTTACCACTTACCCTTGTGGTGAAAATCCACTATTTATCTCGGCCACAGCATTCACTTTTATGGGTCACAGCATCCATTCACCATCACGTGCGCTGTGTGCTCGCTTGTCACCCTTATTCTATAATCATCATCATGTGGAAATCGGAAGAGGCGACAGAGTGAAATTGAACTATCAAATAAACAGCATCTACTTGATAACAAATACAAAGAACACTGCGATTTCTAAACCGTTTTCAAAGCGACTCGTGAGCAATTTAAGTACTTGTTTTTACTACGTATTTTAAGTCTGTCGTAAAGGAAATGGTTATATTGCCATCTATAGGAAGCTAACATTTCCCATAGTCGCATGTAGCAACATCTACGGAACGAAATGGGGTGAAAGATACTTTAACACCGCCACCATACGTCAAACAATTATATTAATCCTATTTATGGTTAAACGATCACTTCTATTCAAATCCACCACCACCACCAATCAAATCAAATTCAAAAGTATATACCATCGATTAAGTTGGAAAATATTAGCTTAAAGTATAATGTAGGATTCTTATCTCCATTAGCCTATATGGTATCTAATAAATTAGATGTAACACAGTTAAAAAATAAAATGTGGATGGGATAGACATATTTAACAGCACTAAGTAGAACTTTGTAACGATCACCGTAACGACGGCGATGATGAGTTCAATAACAGTTATGAGTTCTAGAATGTAACTGCGCACAACTGTTGCTTAAGTTTGCTCGCATGTATCCGATGTTGTTAAGATCTCAGAAACATCTCAGATTCGCTCAAATTTCTACTTCAAAAATGTATTATAAAACTTCCGTGAGAATTTTAATACCCATACTCGGCACAGAGAGTAGCGTTAAATTTGCGAAAAATATAATCTAAACAATCTGGTGTCCTACGCGATTACGAAAAAAACAAGGTATTTCAACCAAAAAAAATAATTTCATGTATATACTTTCGGCAATATAATTGACTACAATTTGTAGTAACACGTTAAAATCTTTTTTGAAAAAATCTGCCGGATTTTAAAATTTTTGCTAGAAAAGTTTTACTATTAAAGTCGAAAGAGCGCTCGTTTAGTAACAAATTCCACTTCCTATAAAGAACCCTCTTCGGTGCATTTGGTTGTTTCATTCGGTTATACCAACCTTTTCAGAAACATACAACGCTGCGAGCACCTCGATGGTTATTACTCACCTCCAAAGCAAAAGAAAACCTTTGTTAGAGCCGACCCCGTCACAGCTTCTCTTCTCGTTCCCTCCTGAATTTAAATGGTAAATTATTTTCAAGGATTTTTCGGAAGAGAAGTTTATTGTATTGTTTGATTGCATGTCACTCTGACAAATGAAAGCACAGCTTTCAAATGGTGTCGCTTTTGTCGGTAAGGGACTGCATCTAATGTCGTTGAATTTGGATAAATGAATTTATTAAAAAGTTTACCGCCACAAAATGTCTGAAGTTTAATAGTCACTCACAAGTTCCCGAGTAAGTGTCGGAGTTGCAAAAAGTTTAGACAATAGGCGTCATACTACATTTCCTTTTAGTTCATTTTGGCTAGAAGTTTAATATTTATGACCTTAAAAGGCCACTTTGATTTATTTGATGGGAATTTGAACAATAAATTCTTTAACTGAGTAAATTTTCCTGAATTTACGACATACTCTCGCAAGACTAAACAGCAATTAAGTTCCAAAAAGACAAAACTTAGAAAATACTGCATTTTAATGGTTCATTAGTAATATTTTTCGAAAAGTACTTTTAATATTTTTGGTAAATTGTGAGTTAAATTTTATTATCATTTTAAATATACAAATTTACATCTTAAATCTTGTCCTATATTTCTATTAAAGAATACAAATAACGCTATTAATATAACTGATACTTCCGTAATATAACTAATACTCCAAGTAAGTTAAAACTCTCAGGTCCCGACATTTTATTGGACCAACTTAGGACCTATGGTCAGGGTCAAGGACAATATTTTTTGATATAGGTAAATATAACGTTATGTCATTTTGTTAACTAATTTTACTGTGTTCTTCTCCGAAAATAAAAAAATATCAACAATGAAAATATCGAATTATTTGTATGAGTGGCCGAGTGAGCGCTAGAAAAACGACGATTGCAAGACATTGTCGATAAATAAAATGTTTTCGCAAATTATCAATTACCGTGTCGTGACTGTGTATGAATATCCATATTATCCCGTGGGTGTAGCGACTAGACTTGGGGAAAAGAGTTATTTTTAAATAACCGTGACTGTCGTTCCGATTACAAAAAATTCACAGTGAAAAATCATCGTGAATTTGTCATATTTTGTTTGTTTTGGATAACTACTTGGAACATTAGGACGACATATAACGTGACGTACATTTTAGATTTAGTATTAGGTTTTATTTCAGTAGTCGATTTTTTATTACCTTCCTTATCTGAACTATACGAAAATAAAAATAAGGCCTTGTAATTCTGTATAGAGAAACAGCAACGTATCCCGTTTCAACACTCGTAATAAGACACTCAGTGGTTTATGCGTGGCCTAATATTTATTTAGAACCCGCTCATTAAACATTAGTAAATTATTGACAATTAATACACATTTTAAGTTGTATTTCTCGTTTTAAACTAAAAAGTAAGTATGATTAGAATTTTTAAAGTGGGAATTGCATTTGGCTTTCCTCCACAGAAATTCCATTTTAAAACGAGGGAAGTCAGATCGCTAACAATACTGTATTGAATTCGTAATGAGATGAATCATGTATTATCTGGATATTGCAACTGTCTAAAGTAGCCAAACGTACTTTATAATACCAAGTTACGCAAACACGCCTATTGTCACGGAATTGGAACATTGTTGTTGCTATCCTTGATATGGGTTTTATTAAGAAGAAGACGACGACGTCAGCGTAGTCGTCAAAATAGAATTTATTGGATAAATCCTTTATTGGAAAACAAAACTGTATATGTACACTTAAAAATGTTTATGAATAAGGAGCAAAATGTTAAGAAGCTACATGACAATGTTATAAGTACCATTCTAATTATTATTTTTGAAATATACGAATTTCAAATAACATAGCCGATCAGTCGGTGGTGGTGTATCGTTCTATTACACGGTACACGTACCTTCGTTAAACAGTAACAATCTACGAATAGTTTCGTTTGTTGGGTTAACAGTGACAGGAGTAACGGAGAAACTAGTGCGGTGGCAGCGTGAAGGAACAACGTTATTTTGGAACTTAGTCATAGTGACTTGTAGGCTGATCTCTATGTTTAGAGGTGACATAGGGAAACTAATCAGAAGATGGCCAGCAGAGTCTTCCTAATAACGACTAAAAATAAAAAACTGCGGTTGCCAACCCGTTTGCCAAACGTGGCAACAATGATATTATACCCCCTATAAGGCAACATATGCGGGTGGTCTAAGTTCAGCAGAAGACTTTATTAGGCTCTAATGGTAAGTGATCGCTATGAAAAGATAAACATGTAATAGAGGGAGGAAAAAAGACGAATATTTTTTTATTTAATCTCGCCGAAACGCGGGTGCTTCGTGCGATATTTAGGGTAACGTTGCCGAGGTGAGCGATATTTGCGGCAGTATAATTTTGAGCTCCCATTTATTTTCATGACCCATGACCAGCAGTAGATTGTAACGACCTAATGATAAAGAAAGGATTGTAAGGAAACTATAAGGAGACTATATTATTGTGTTTAAAAAACAGTCATCAAATATTGACTTCAATCAATTTATTGAACAAAATCCAATGGTTAAAACAGTAATAAATAACAAAACGAAACAAGTTTTCTGAAAATAATAATAACGTCCTGCAGAACGAATTTCGGCCACGGCGGCCTGCCTCAACGGAGGCTAGCCATCGGCGCAGGACAGGATTATAGTGCCCAAGTGTATGCGCAAGTACAGGTGCTCTCCCTATTCCCTCACTCTCATAATCCGATGGGACGGTAAACTGATACGACCGGAGAGAGCTCAGGCGAAGGATCAACGACTTTACAAGCTTTCCGAGGTACGCGGGTGAGATACCGCCAACTTCCAGACTCCGAGCAAATACTGAGAATTTCTTGACGGAAAAACTCAATACTTTAACGGTTAAACGTGTTAAAACAAAACATAATCCTGCCCTTGGATAACTTCGGCATTAAAGGCGCTCATGGCACGTAGAGACAAGGCTAAAAGAAGATACAAGCGATTTCCGCTGTAGAGTAATTTAACAAATTATAAGATCCTACGCAATCGGTGCAGCCTTTTGTACAGAGATTTAAAAAGGCGTTATTTTTATAATTCGCTAACTAAATGTAATCTTGAAAAAGCCTAGAGATTTCTTAAAACTGTTGGTGTTGGTAAGTCACGAACACTTTTAAAAGCAGACATAGACTTAAATATTCTTAACCAACATTTTTCTAGCCCTCCTGTCTCTATCTCTACGAGTGATAAAGCTGGGTCAATTTTAGAATTGGATAAGCACCCAGTTCTGCAGTGTGACATATTTGGTTTTGCTGTAGTCACTGAAGACGATATCAACCGATCAATTTTAGCTATATCATCAACGGCCACTGGAAATGACGGCATATGCTCTAATATGATAATGCCTATCCTCTCTTTTCTTCTTCCTGTTCTTACACACATTTTTAATTTCTTTTTTATCTACTTTTTGTTTTCCATCGTCATGGAAATTAGCACATATTATCCCCATCACTAAGATATCCAATCCTTCATCTCTCTCTCACTTTTGTCCTATTTCAATCTTGCCTATATATATAATTTCTTTCTAAAGTTCTTGAACACATTGTCCACAAGCAATTTTCAGCACTTCTCAACAGAAATAAATTCTTATGTCCATATCAATCTGGTTTCCGACCGGGACATAGTACTACAACTGCCCTTCTTAAAGTTACTGACGATATCCGTTGGAATATGGACCATGGATACTTAATAGTTCTGGTTTTACTAGAGTTCAGCAGTGCATTTAATTCTGTTGATTTTGATTTCCTTATAAGTATCCTTAAGACGATTAATGTGTCTAAATCTGTTATTCAATTGTTTGACTCCTATCTTCGTGATCGGTCACAATGTGTTCGTTCAGGTGAAATATACTCCCAATGGTATAATGTAACTGCGGGTGTACCTCAAGGTGGATTCCTCTCTCCTCTGCTTTTCGCCATTTTTATTGATTGTATCACCAAGGTCATATCAGCTAACTACCACCGTTATGCTGACGATTTGCAGTTATATCGTAATTTTGTGGCATCCGAAGCCAACTTGGCGATTGAAGCTATGAATGATGACTTAAATAAGATTGGCAAATGGTCGAGATCATTTGGTCTCACATTAAACCCAACTAAATCCCAAGCCTTGATAATAGTTAAAAGACATGCGCGTGGCACGCTTGATTTCTCCTCACTCCAATCTCTACGAATCGATGGTGCCACTATTCCCTACTCAGATACTGCCAAGAACCTAGGTGTTATTTTCGACTGCAATTTGACTTGGGGCGCACATGTTACGGATGTAAGCAGGAAAATATTTCACGCCTTTTATTCTCCAAAACGCCTGCAAAGTTTTCTACCTTTGTCTACTAAGATATCTATAATCCAGACTCTTATTTTGCCAATTTTAGATTACGCTGATGTCTGCTATTTGGATGCTACCGAGGAGCAAATTAACAAACTCGAGCGCTTGCAAAATTTATGTATTCGATACATTTTTGACTTAAAGAAGTTTGATCACGTCTCTGTTTATCGCAAGCAGCTTAAATGGCTCCCCATCCGCCTTCGCCGGAACACTCGAATCCTCTGTCTTCTTTTCAATATTCTACATAACTCTGATACTCTACTATATCTAAAAAATCGCTTTACTTTTGTTCATCCTCCAGATGTTCCATGTAGATCAAATACTAGAACTGTTAAGATTTCCGTCTTTCAATACAATGCTCTATTCTCATTATTTTACTGTTAATGCAGTACGATTGTGGAATTCACTTCCCTTTAGGATTCGTGACGCTAAGTCGGTGTCTATGTTTAAAAGACTTGTTAAAGAGTATTATCATTCACACCATAATGATTAATGCGTGATGTGTAGATATTCATATCTGTAACATTAAAAATATAATATATTGAATTATATATTTTTTCTTATAATATATTATATTTGTATTTTATATTTATATATATATTTTTTTTATATATATATATATATATATATATATATATATATATACATACACACATACACATATATATACACACATATACATACATATATATATATATATATATATATATATATATATATATGTGTGTATGTATGTACGTATGTGTATATATATGGAGGTTTGTAAATTTGTATTGTATTGTATATTTTAATATAATGCACACTTTGACTACTTCTATTTCCTTTAACTATCCTTCAATAGGAAGAAGCTGGAAGAAATTTCTTTATGCAAAAAGCAGTGCCTTAGTACATAATTTTGTTTTTACCATTTTCCTATCAAAGTATGTGTGTACATAAACTGTTAAATAAAATAAATAATACTTAATTTTTTGGCCCGACCCGGGATTCTAACCTAGGACCTCACGATCAGCAGTCGCACTACTACAACCACTTGACCAACGAGGCAGTCCTCTGAAAATGAAAGAATATAGTGAAGTATAATTTATAATAACATTTAAAAAGAATTAATCTTAACCCCCCTATCTATGGTTCTAAGCAATATTCTGTGGTTTTGGGGGGTCCCTCCTAAATATTACTAATATATAAAAGATGATGTTTGTATATATAAAATCGTTTCACTTAATATATGTATATATATATATATATATATATATATATATAGATGGAATGATGACCTGATAAGACATACAAGAAGCCGATGGATGCAAGTGGGTCAGGATCATGCTTTGTGGTATTCCTTGGGGGAGGCCTATGTTCAGCAGTGGTCTTGTAAAGGGCTGTGATGATGATGATATATAGAATAATTTACGTATTGCTCCGTGTTCTTTTGGCCTTTTTTTTCATGAGAACAAAACATCCAGGTATTGAAGCTAGCATAATTACAGCCTGTAATTATGCTAGCTTCAATACCCTTCATACAGAAACAGCTTATATGGTACCTACTCAAAAACTCTTAAGCTGAAAGGGAGTCTTCTGGCCTGTACATATAAGTGGCAACATACCATTTCAGTTTTGTTTTAGTATACAATAATGATGACCTGGAGTGACGACGTGAGAGAATCAAATACACGTAGGAGCACTTTCTATACTCTCCCATTCTTAGTCCAACGGAGTGGAAATGCCCATCGATAATCTGGGTATTTTAATCCTGGCGTAAGCGAAATTGTTATAACGATATCTACAGAAATAAACCATACCATAGATGCCATACAATCCTTCTGGCATACAAAGCATAATATTTCGGCTCAATTATTTTAACTATATGTGATCTGATATTTTCTATTCGTAATTCACTTAAATTTTCTACTTGGTAGTACAGATAAAGTTCTTACATTTGTAAATGAACATATGTGTTTAATCGATCTATCATTTATCATACAAAATCAATTATATAGATATAAATTACATTAAAAATAATACAAGTCATAATAATACAGAATGTTTTCAGCATTTAAAATAAAATCTAAAGAACCATAACTAAATTAAGAAATGCTAGTCAATTTTTAATACATACGGAACAATGTCTAAAATCACAACTATCCATAAGGTGAATCTTACGTGAAGGAAACGTATAGGAAACGTACGTGAAGGAAAACTTATATCACTTGTAGGAAAACAACAAGATACAACAACAAATTATAACATTTAAAAAAAATTATAATTAAAAAAATTGATTAAATTTTGATTAAATGAGGACACCAATATTAGAAATTGGGACTACTTACGTCATGATTTATAAATGTGTATAATCTCATCTTTTTAATACGCCATAATAATAACAGTCGTCGGTTACGTCGTGATAAGCAAATATATATTGTTGTTTTAAAAGAGGTTTATACGATTGTAATTTCCCAAATGGAGATAACCTTTTCACAATAATATTAATATAAGTATTTATAATAATAATGAAAAATTTAACTTGCTTCACCACAGCATATACATAAACAAAGGGAGTATTAAGTGCCGAAATTTCCCTTAAACAATAAAACTTTACCATGAGAAATAACAATAATAAGCACAAACAAACAAAACGGCGTGTTTCATTAACTAACGCAACATCGCAGTCAAAAGTTTTACCTTGCCTTTTGGGTCTCGTCGTTCGAACGGTGAAAGTTAAGTGTGGGATCAAATTGTTACCCCAAATTCATTTATTCCTCCCCGACCGGGTTAGATGAAATAAGCGCAGCGAAATGCTCCAATTGGTCCCGCGACGATCCCAGTTTCAGGTTAACCGTCTTGGTTCTAACAATAGGGCAAAATTAGGCCAAGTATGTTGCATTATAATAACCTGATTTTAGAATTGCTTTATATTTGCCGTTATAGTCTGTATGTAAGTACTTTGTAGGGTTATTGGCATAGTAAATGGTAAATTTGTTTATATTACAGTGCTTAGAGATTGACCACAGAATCCAACAACTATAAACTTATTTGTGTATAACTTTTGATTATTTCTTTTATGAGAAGAAAAATATGAATAACGGACATGATTTTTTTGTTTTTAAATATATCTTTCTTTGCGGTCCGTTAATCTCGCTAAAACTGAAAAACAGCTGGACCAATTTTGATGAAATTTTTTGTGTATTATAATGAGCCCCTAGATGGTTTATATTCCCTTTTAGCTCCGGTAGGTCGCGCTATTTTCGTGATCCAGAAATCACCCGTGTGAATCCGGGGCAGATAGTTAGTATAATTTATATTTCGATGATTTTATTTGTATTCATTTAAATTAATTATTTCTAAAGACTTTCATTAGAATAATAAATAGTTGTTTAGCACTTACAGAACGAATGGGTCGGTTCGTCCGGGGAAGGTCAAAGCTTTCAAAGAATACCAGAGTGAAATAGCAATTTAATGCTGCTGTATTTTGTATGTTGAATCTAGATAGCGCGAAACTATTTTTACTGGAAACATGCATGCAACAACATGCATTTTAGTCCTCAGGGATCTGTTTAATACATTTCTTTCTTAATTGAGGCGGTAAGATTAATGTGCTGTGTGTATAATGGTGAACTCATTGATAATTTTTTGCTTTAAGTTTTAAATATATAAAAATCAACAATTATCATAAATAGAACACATTAAATAAAATGAAGCACTTTGGCATGTTGCCTCAAAATTAAACCCATGTTTAAAGTCTCTCATTCAACTTTTTCCATATGTTGCCAAATTTAAGTGACAACTTGAACATGAAATTTACGATAATATCTCGAAAAGGTTTCGTAATAAAATTGTTCCTAACATCGTTACGCAAAAAAATGGACGCCTACACACTAAATATAGAACCGGGGATGGACCCACACTCTTACGTAACGCTGACTACTGACGAGAAAATTAGACTAGACGTTTTAGATTTTTACTGATAACAGGGTATGGGGCATTCCATTTTAACCCTCGGGAGTGACAACACATATGCAGTATGCACTTGCTAACGCAATCTAGGACAGATTTAGATGTCTATTTACCACAGTATCCGCTATGAGGTTGAACTGATTAAGGGAAGTAAACTATTCTTTGAATAATGTTTCGTATTTAAAGTAAACAAATTAAGATGATTTTTTTCGAGCAAATGATAACTTTTTTTTATTATTGCGTATGGACCGTAGTTTCTAACTATTTATTTTAAATGCTTCATAATCTGCCACTACCATCATTATCACCATCACAGACTATCGAAAGTCTAGTGTTTAGCATTAGGCCTCCTTTATAGATTGCTTCATTGGGGGATATGTGCCATAGTTGCCACGCTAGGCGGGTTGGCAACCGCAGTTTTTTGTGACTTTATAGAATTGGAGACCTTTTCTACAGGTCCCGAGACATTATTTCTTAATCGTCAGTGCACCACGACACCGCATCTATATTTTGATTTTTAATAGACTTAGAGGTAGGTGTAGGTATCTATTGTTTGCTCGTCTTACTCTATCAAAAAATTAAACACTTACCTTGTTTTGCTTACGTTATAAATACCGTTATCAAAACAATGTACGATATATTATGGTGGAGAGACGAGCCTAAGGTTACCGAATTTCTAATTCCCCGGTCGAGCCTTAAGCCTATTACCCAAGATGTTAAACCAAAATGGACTGTATACGCGAATTGCTTCTTCCTTCTACA
This sequence comes from Parnassius apollo, assembly GCA_907164705.1. NCBI lineage: Eukaryota > Metazoa > Arthropoda > Insecta > Lepidoptera > Papilionidae > Parnassius > Parnassius apollo. Next base: position 3,052,127 of record CAJQZP010001030.1, on the reverse strand, counting down.
CAAAATGGCGACTATAGCACGCGGTTTCCCATACAATGCACTCGTCCTCCCTAAAACGAACTATTGCTTGCCAAAACCTACGAAGGAACCCTGCTTGATTAGGAGAAAATGAAATTGGAGCGGATTAACTAATAAACACAATTTTATCAAGCGTCAAACGACTAATTTTAAAGGAGTGTGAGTTTATCACAAAGAAATCATTTATGGTGTGTGGTATTTCTTGGTTACAACTAGGCATGAGTATGAATTAAGGTGGGGTTCACTCACCGGGGTGTCGTTTCCATGTGGCTTGGGCGCCTTGTTGCTGCAGTGCGACTTCTGGTGGATTCTCTGGGGCCCCAGAGATGCGTTCCTGTCCGGTGATGCGATGGAAGAGAGCGGTGCGCGACTATATCGCACACGTGGTGAGGCGGTTTCTCCCGGAGCTCGACTGCTCCGGGCTAGTGCGGTTGAACTAGCGGTGCGCGTGGGCAAGAGTCTTCTAGGACACTACTGTCCTAGGCGGTGTGGTTCCAACGAAGAGTACGACGGGAGGAGAGCGCACGTAGGCCGCGCGCGCCTTTTATTCCTCCGGTTGCGATGGTCGCGTGACATTCAAGAACAATCTTCTTTCCCCTCCCACCCCACCACCCCGATGTGTCGATAGGACGGTAGGTTTTTGGAAAGGGACAAACGCTTTGGCAAGCCTACCTTCTAATAAAATAAATACGAATGGTTTTCCGCGCAACTATCTCCCCCGGCTTGAAGGATTTCCTTCAAAATAACTAAAACAAGTAGAGCTAAGATCAAACTGACAAATAACTAACTAACGCTAAGATTAAACTTAAAATTCAACTACAATGTCTAAGAAAGCCAATTTAAACTATGGAAGAGGCAAGGGGCACAAACGGACAACAGGATGCATGTAAGACCCAACCGTGGTCTTAACGCGAGCTACACTAATTACTCCGTCGGAACCGGGAAAAACCTCTTCGACAATCCCTAATGGCCAATGGAGAGGCGGCGTATTCTCTTTGGTGAGCACAACCACAGTTCCTACAGCTAAAGGCTCAGTTGCTGTGTTCCATTTTTGCCGAGACTGCAAAGTATGCAAGTATTCCATCCTCCATCGTTTCCAAAACGATTGCACTAACCGGTCTAATAATTTATGGCGTGCGGAAATGCTAAATTTGTTCTCGTCCATATCTACGGCGGGCAAATACTTCAAAGGCGTTTAATTCAAAAAATGTGCTGGAGTTAGAGCCAGCGGCTCCGAGGGGTCACTAGACAACGTACGACAAAGTGGGCGACTATTCATTACGCACTCAATTTGAGCGAGCACAGTTCTTAGCTCTTCGAAGGACAAAATTTGATCTCCTATTACTCGGTATAAGTGACTCTTTAGACTCTTAATATTAGTCTCCCAATTGTCCCCAAAATGACTCGCGGCTGGGACGTTCAGAGATAGAATGTGAGCGAACTCCGAATTATAATACTTGCTAGCTAAGAGCTCATGTAGTTCTGATAAAATACGTTTTGCACCGACGTAGTTCGTACCGTTATCCAAATACAATTTACTTACAGGGCCACGGCGGGTCTTTTAACGCACCCATAGAGCCTGCTGTGCTTAGATCACCAACGAGTTCTATATGCACCGCTCGAGTAGTTAGACATACGAAAATGCAGACGTAAGCCTTTGTGGATCTTATACCACGCTCGCGAGTGAGCGTGACCTTAAACGGACCAGCAAAAATCAGACCCGGTGTGCGTAAAGGGCTTTACGGATTGTATTACTCGACAAGACCCAAGTTCCGCCATTTCCGGAAATGACTGCTTGGGACGTACCCGAAAGCAAGCTGTACCTCTGTGCACCCGATTGCGGATTAGGTTATGTGCGGAAAGAATCCAATAATTCTGACGCAAGATCGACATCAGCAAGTCGGGGCCAGCATGAGAATTCAATTTATGATGGTAATCGACTAATAAATTTATGATATTGTCTTTACGCGGTAAAACTATAGGGTGCCGTTGGTCGAAACTCAACTGCGAGTTGGACAAGCGTCTACCTACCCTTACAATTCCATCCTGTAAAAATGGCTTAAGGCGTTGAAAAGCACGACTACAAGCTCTATTCGATTGTAATCTTGTAATTTTCTTCAGAGAAATGCGCACGTTGAAGTTCACGCAATACCAGCAACTCGGCATAGTTGTAATCGGACGCTAAGATATACGAACGTCGCGGTAAAAGCTTCGCGAATCGGCAAACGTAAATTACGCTACGCAATAATTTCGACCAAGAGCACAAGCGGTTCGCCAAAGCAATGATTGGAGAAAGCTCGCTCGAAACGCTTGCCACCAGAGCGTGCCTCTTCTCTTCCGGCGGTTGTGACACTGACGAAGGGTCGAAAGGCCATTGCGAGGGCTCCAAGTGAACCCAAGAAGGTCCGTGGAACCAAAGCGGATGGTCCATTATCTGCATCGGAGTGAGTCCACGGGATAGGCAATCGGCAGGGTTTTCCGTACTGGACAGGTGATAAAAGTTCCGCGTTCTTAACTGGTCTTGGATCTTGGCCACTCGGTTCGCGACAAACGTATCCCAATGGTGGGGTGAAGAATGAACCCAACATAAAGCGACGGTTGAGTCGGAAAAGGCAAATATCCTTTCTATGTGAACTCTGTCCCTATATGCGCTGATAACTGCGGTAATAAGCTTGGTGAGTACTAATATTGCGCAAAGCTCTAAGCGCGCCAGAGAGACAACCTTACGGGGGGGAGACTCTCGACTTAGAACTAATGAGGCTAATCGAATTTCTACCATTATTCTGAACGTGGAAATATACAACGCCCCCGTAAGCCTTCTCGCTGGCGTCTGCAAACCCAACGACCGTGATGACGCTATTTCTATCGACGTTTATATGACGTGGTATTTTAATTTCTCTTAATAAAGGAAGTTCCTCTCTAAAACGCTGCCACAACCGAACAATGCTGTCAGGCGGCGAGTCATCCCAATCGCATTCAAATAACCAAAGTTGTTTAATCAAAAGCTTAGCGTATAATACCACCGGAGCTAAGAAACCCATGACATCCCATAAGCCAGCAACGCATGACAGTATTGTGCGCTTTGTGCACGTTTCTTTACGGGCGGGTTTACCTTAAGGCTAAACACGTCGGACTCTGGTGACCAACACAGACCGAGCACCTTGTGTGTATCAGAATCGTCGAATTCCTTTATCGCCGAAACACGGTGTGATAGTGGGATTGTGTCTAAAACCGGACACGAATTACTAATCCACTTGACAAGATCGAATTGACCCGATTTCATGAGCTTTATAACTTCGGCGGTGGTTAGGGTGGCCTCCTTCACGCTATCGACCGATTACACAAAATCATCCATATATAATCCACTTTCAATTGCCCTCTTAGCTTTAGGATAAGAGGGACCTTCATCGTGGGCGAGCTGTCTCACCGTGCGTAACGCATGAAATGGGCTCGACTTTAAACCAAAGCAAACGCGGTTAAATTCAAACACCATTAGAGGTTCCTTTGGGTTGAAATGATATAAAATGCGTTGGAATCTACGGTCGCATTCACGGACCCCTATGCAAAGAAACATTTGGCAAATATCGGCGGATGGTGCTATACTAAACAAACGAAAATTGGCTATTATATTAAATAAACTGCCCTGTAAATTTTACCCACTATAGAGGATATCGTTAAGCGACAGGTGAGTGCCAGTTTTAGCACTGGCGTCGAGAACTACACGTAACTTAGATGTAAGTTTGTCCTCCCTAATGACCCCGTGATGTGGTATGAAATACGACGGTGTGTCTTCGTGGTTATCTAATTTCGAATCCACAAGTGATATGTAACCTTCCCTTATATATTCGTTAATGACGCCGTCATAAGCTTCTTTTAACTGGGGTGAAGCGAGCATCCTACGCTCCAAGCTGTAGAAACGTTTTTTCCGCCATTTGACGCGAATCGCCGAGAGATAAAACATCTCCTTTAAAGGGTAGCGCTACACTATATCGACCGTCGCGATCACGAACGGTCGTGCGGGCGTAAATTTCCTCGCACATTCTATCATCTGGGCTAACTATAGGTGGAACGTTCACCTCCTCCATCTCCCAAAATTTGCGGAACAACGACTCGAGCGGTTCGACAGCCATACCACAATAAGAGGTTGCCGAAATACTATCCATGATGGGGGCGGAGCCAATGATGACATAGCCCAAGACGGTTTCCAATGCGTAAGGCGCGGTATGCGAGGAGTTGCCCCTGACCTTATTGTTTAACAAAAGGTGAGGGAAAAGCGATGCTCCAATGAGCATGTCTATGTATCCGGGAACGGCGTAAGTGTCGTCTAAAAGAGTCAAATTTTTTTTTTTTTTTTTGTGATGGAGCCTGTCTACGGTCGACACCTTTCCTAACCTCCTGTCTAACGTTCGAGGAGCGCTGCATCACTTTGATTTGGTCTCGCACAAAGGATGCTAATGAATCAAAGGGGGGCATCTTAGAGCTACGATGCTCCATTTCAAACGCACGCACGGTGTCGGGGTCTAGTTTCTTTAGTGCAATATGGAGAAACACCACGTCCATAAGGTCATTAAATTTCAAGTTTTTAAGTGCAGCCACCGATGCCACAAATTAATCTAAAAACTGCTCTAAGCCGTTGATGTTTGCGGATGATATAGGTTTAATATGAAATATTTGGTCTAAATATGAAGAGGCTAACATTCGCTTATCTTCATATCTGTCCTTAAGCGTTCCGAATATTAACAAATAATTATTTGCTGTTGGTGTGAAACCCGAGCAAATTGACTGTGCCTTGCCACTCAGTTTACTAATTTAATAATATAATTTTTCAGCGTCTGATAACGATGGATTACTATATATATTTTTATGAAAACTACTAAAGAAGAAGGGCCATGTCTTAATATCGCCATTGAATACCGGAATATCTATTGGCGGCAACCTAATCGAATTACGTGGGCGTACCTGGGCTTCCGGCTTTGCTTCGTTTTGAGATGGGGACTGCAAGAGCTTCGCCGTTCTTTTCACGCGTTTTGTCTAGTTCACTGTATATTTCGGGTCGGCTTGTAATTCCAAATTATTAATTTGGTCTAATATCCTTTCGTAATCTGTCCGCAAAGAATCCACTGTTTCTATTTCATTTAAAAACGTTTCCCGTACTGCTTCTAAGTTGATATTCTTTATGTGATCACTAATATTTTGTATACGTGAAAAAAGTATGCCCCTCTTGGCGTAAAGCGTTTTAATTTTAAATTCATTTCCACTAACTGCCATTTTAAATTGTTATAATTAATATTAGTTTAATCAGAATTAATCGCACAACGCTGGAGGATGGACGCAATGTAACAGAACTATATCTCCCAACACTATTGTCTTATCGTGTCGTATTACGTCGTTAAATTGAACACCTGTACAACGAGCCGAGGTGACGCGTGTCGCTCGCTAAACTCAATATTTTATATGTCGGGCAAGCGCGTAAAACGTGTGTGACTTAACTGTTTTCAATTACTAAGCAACTAATAAGCTTTAAATTTAAGCTAAATACAAACACTATTTACATGAATAATTCTATTTGCGAGTAACTAACCAAAGTTTAAATTTAAACTAAGCAAACACTATTTAAATGAATGAATTCTATTTGCGAATAACCAACCAAAGTTTAAATTTAAACTAAACAAACACTATTTAAATTCATTCAATAAAATTAGAGTGCGTTGTCTAAGTAATTAATCTAACAAAAAACTGAAAATGGTTGAGCGGCTACTAAACTCCAGTCCAAATCCGGCCGAAGGTCCAGAAAATGGTGGAGCGACGAGCCTAAGGTTACCGAATTTCTAATTCCCCGGTCGAGCCTTAAGCCGTTAATTTAACGCGACTTGCTTCTTCCTTCTACACAAAATGGCGACTATAGCACGCGGTTTCCCATACAATGCACTCGCTCTTCCCTAAAACGCACTATTGCTTGCCAAAACCTATGAAGGAGCCCTGCTTGTTTAGGAGAAAATAAAATTGGAGCGGATTAACTAATAAACACAATTTTATCAAGCAGGCATGAATATGAATTAAGGTGGGGTTCACTCACTGGGGTGTCGTTTCCATGTGGTTGGGTGTGTGGATTCTGGTGGATTCTCTGGGGCCCCAGAGATGCGTTCCTGTCCGGTGATGCGATGGAAGAGAGCGGTGCGCGACTATATCGCACACGTGGTGAGGCGGTTTCTCCCGGAGCTCGACTGCGGTGCGCGTGGGCAAGAGTCTTCTAGGACACTATTTTCCTAGGCGGTGTGATTCCAACGAAGAGCGCGACGGGAAGAGAGCGTACGTAGGCCGCGCGCCCCTTTTATTACTCCGGTTGCGATGGTCGCGTGACATTCTAGAACTATCTTCTTTCCCCTCCCACCCCACCACCCCGATGTGTCGATAGGACGGTAGGTTTTTGGAAAGGGATAAACGCTTTGGCAAGCCTACCTTCTAATAAAATAAAGACGAATGGTTTTCCGCACTGGGTTTTGGGAAAACGACCTTTTTTGCCAACCATTATTTTCTAGTTTGTAGGTAGTTGAATTTTTCAGGTGAGCATGTTTCGAAATGGTACAAATATAGTTTGCTCGAAATTGCTTAAATAGCTCACTTTTAGAAGGATATGGACTAGTAGCGTCAAAATTTCTCTTTTTTCTTTTTGGGTTAAAAGCTTCGATCACATCAGAAGCTGTATACGAATCGGCGAACATTTGAAACCAAGAAGCGTCGACATCATTTACTTCACCAATTAAATAAATATTGCATATAAATCTCGAAAAATATCAAAGACATTTTGTTGTTCATCGTTATTTTTCATTAATTCGCTGTCACCGAACTTTTTGAAAGCTTGCTAGTATTTTTCATATTTTTTAATATTCTGTAAGCTTTTAATTTACCTTTTCTGAAAACGCAGGATTAGAATCACTTCCTGTGATTGCATGAAATCCAGGTAAGCTTTGACAAACAGATTCTCTTCTAACTCTTCGTATACCTTCGTTAGGCCCACATACCTTAAATTATTTCCGGTACCCGCAAGCATCCAAATTAACGAATCATTTTTAAAGAATGACATTTTCTGAAATTTATTTCTATGAATCTACAGTACACTTTTAATGTGTCTAACAAGATGCACAACCATCGAAACTGTCTGATTACTGAGGCAACATCTTTTGATAGTTCCTTAAGTAACATATATAAAATTCGGCTTTGAGACTATAACGTAAGTATAATTGTAATTAATTATAATTTAAGGGTCTCTGACAGAGAGTTGCAAGCATACTAGGTGTCTGACGAATAACAACGTTTCTATTACTATTCTAAAGAAAATTTGTAACAACTGAACTTTATATTTTAATAAATTTGACATACTTTTTAACTTTCGGGGATCGTGTATACCTATATTGGGAACAAACACAGAGAAACTTTCAGCTTTAATAAAATAACGAAAGTCTTATCGTCGCTGACTCTCGCCCTATTAATTTTATAAAATCTTAATAACATTTTGATTGCACCCATAAATGATTGATCAACAATTTTCGGGAGTAATAACTAATGGAATTGGGAAGTAGTTTCAGCTTTATCTATACAAACAAATAAATTTAAGTGTTTGTCTGTAATGTCAAAATAATATTTTTTTACTAAATGTATATGAACGTATATACGGTACTTACAAGAAAAGAAAACAATTTTAAATTTTTTTATCTGTGTGTCTATCTGTCTGTCTGTTTCTTCCGGCTAATCTCCAAAATGGCAGGACCGATTTTGACGTGACTTTCGTTGGCAGATAACTAATGTAGTAAGGCAGTAACTTAGGCTTCTTTTATTTTAGAAAAACATTCCGTGGAATGTTCCGTGGAAACTTAAAATCCATGAAATCCAACCGTAATTAATTCACGCGGACGGAGTCGTGGGAAACAGCTAATCCAGCAATAAAAATTGCCTATGTTATCTTTTTTTATATAAAAGAACATTAACAATGCTATAAATATTACTAATAATCTCCTTAACCACTCGTGGTAAGCTTAGATTGCTTGTGTTACGAGTGGTTAACGCCAGTAGTCGAATGGCGGATTTGAACACACGACCTTTTTGAGTTCGTGGTCCGCGCCTTGCCATTAGGCTACTGTCGCTTTAAATCTATTAATTTTCTATATTTATAAATGTCGCTTTAAATTAATCTATTAATATATATATATATATATTTAAAGAATATAAAAAGTATATTTAGTGACACGGATTTTTTTCTTTAACAGCTTCGGACGGAGGCTTTAGTTATTCAGTCTATAAAAAAATATGTTTAATAATACAGCTTCAGTGTTAGTAACAATCCGGGAATTTTACAACAGTGTTTTTACTTCAAACGAGTATCAAAACAAGGTACGTTTAAAAATGTTGGGCTTTTGACTCTTGTGAAAGACTGTAATAATGATGATGAATGAAGTTTCTATCATAAAAGAACTTTATAATACTATCGGTAAACAGATAAAGCATCTACCCGAACTAAAATACCCCCCCGGTGTTAACTAGATCGGCTGGAGTATATACGTCTGCGCGGGTCTCAGGTGTGTGCAGGGAAGTTTTCAATCAAATCAGCAAAGTAAGGAGAAAAGCGGAAAAGGAAACGGGCGGACTGGCGGTGACTGATTGACAACATTGTAGCGTTGAAATGTAGGCACGTCTACTTGCAAATACGAAAACTTTCAAATTTCTTTCGTTCATCGTTACATTTTCAAGAATTATGTTATTTACGTAATAAATATAAAGATTTCCCGCTTCAAGCGAATTACGTTTTTATTTCTTTCGAATTTTGATGAATGTCTTAAAGAGTTTCTGTTTACTTTTCCATACTCTGCACACTTTTACCGATAAATATCAGTAATTGCACCGTTGTGTTCTGTTATAAAGGATAGATAGAGAGCCAGTATCATGACAGGACGGTAGGCATTCCATCTTAGTCCTCAGAGGTGACAAAACATCTGTAGACCTGTGTCAATCGATCATTTCCTGTGATCCGGGTCGATCATGACCCACTCGTATCGTGATCGGGTTAAAAAGATTCCATCATTCGGTTCCCAGTTCGTTTATATGCAGACGAACGCCGAACTGGTGATGGCTAGAATCATGCTACAATAATAATACTATGATTGGTTGAATTTTATGTAAAACGAAGGAGATAAAAGACTTTTTTTGTTACGTCGTTGTGTAATTGATTTCACGACTTGATCTATTGTACCTACGTAAACATATGCAAATAAAGTACACTTTGGTTTATCTTGTCACCTTGAAATCGGGTCAATTAAGATAGAATCTTTTGAGGATCCATGGTTCGATTACTCGTGTACAGGTTGCGATCGAATCAAAAAGATTCGATCAATCGCGATCGACACAGGTCTCTACAGATTAGCTGTAGCCTTCTTTGTTTGAAGTTGGTTGCAGGTGCCTGCAGTAGCCACTTGCCATCAGGTAAACTGTAAGTTCGTTTCTCACTTATTTTTATAAAAAGAAACACTTTTTAACATACATAAGATAAGACTGAAGGCGGCTTTGTATAACATGTCATTCAGATTCAAACACTAATATCTTTTTAACAGTAAGCGC